>CM076574.1:1413528652-1414128652 GCA_034641835.2 Pinus albicaulis | reverse complement strand
GTGATTTTGAGGGATTATTGTGGAACTTTGCATGATTTTCCTAAGTAAAATAGGATTTTACTTAGGAAAAGGTAAAAAGTAAATGATTATAATGACAAATGATCTCAAGTACTTAGGTCTTTTTTATCATTAGGCCGAGGGTCCGGTCCCTCCAAAAGTCAAGGAAATGCCTTGAGCCCTTCTAATCTTCAAATACCTTAGTACTTTGGGGAAATTAGTAAAACTTTTTAGGGAAAAAGTGATGTGGGAAGTTAATGATTTTGACTTTGTTTTCTTTGAATTTTCCAGTGCATTTCTTGTTTCAGTACTTGTGATGAAAGTAAAGGAAAACACATTGAGCACCATCATTCATCATATGAAACTTTGCAACACCATCTACCTACCCTATCTACTTTACACTACCATTTTCTCTTCTTTATTAGGGTGCACTTAGACTGGCAAACCCTTATCAATCTTCTTTTCTTTTACAAGGAAAATCTATTTAATTCTACCCTTATTACATCCAAGGGCTCAGATTAAACTGTTGAGCACCTTTTATTAACTCTACCTATCTACTTATCTGCCAAGATTAAACTGTTTGGTCAGATATTTATTCTCTATTCTACAACATGAAATTGAAAAATGAATGAGTCAAGTTTATACAGTTTGACTCTTCATAAATTGTGGCAAAGTTTAATAAGCTGCACACAATTACTTATTTACAAAAATGAAATAGTAGTGGCATTTGGATTTGCACACTTTCCTTGGTCTATTTTTGCTTGGGTTCATTTCTTTCACTTTTTTGACCGTTTTATTTTTCTTACCCTTTGATTTTTCTTTTAGGTATACCCTCTTTACATTTTTTAAAATTTTTTGATTTTTTGATTTTTCAAGAATATGGAACACCTTTGCACAAGAAAAAGGTTTGAACATATTGCATAGTTCAATCAAGACAATCATGAAAAATGACACCTATTGGTATAGGAGTCTAACACTAGCTCCACTTGGGGATGGCTTTTCCTTGTGAAAAGTCAAGAACAGCAGGTCAGTTGCCTCAAAATGTCTTCAAACTAAACCATGTAATCTCCTTCTTCTGGTAGCTTTATTGTATATATGATAGTGGAACTTTTGAAGCTTAGGGCCTTCGCTTCGGGCTTCAACTCCAAGAAGTCACCATCCAATCAAAACTGCATTAGAAAAGGATATATTATGTACAAGTTAGAAAAATCAAAACATCCTAGTAAATAGGATCAAAATAATGCTTCAGCATTCGACCATTGACTGGTCCTTCCTCAGCTTCTGAATTGTCCAAATTCTTCAAAAAGTATGTGTTGTTTCCCTGTAAGGCATGAATGATGTAAGGCCCTTTCCATAAGAAATCAAATTTCCCATGTTTCCCTTTTTCTTCTCTTCTGGAATCCCATCTTAGGACTTTGTCTCCTAATTGGAAATCTTCTGCTTTAGTTCTTTTGTCAAACATTTTCTTTAACTTTTCCTGCAAGACTTGAGATCGTTGATATACTTCTTCTCTGGTTTGCTGGAAGTGAATTTTTTGGTTAATTCTTCTCTGAATGTCATTTGGTTCCACTTGAGCCTCCTGAAGTAACTTCATAACAGGAATTCCTAAAGATGATGGGAATCTTGCTTCAATACCATAAACTAATTCATATGGACTAGTCCCAATTGATTTCTTAGTTGTAAGTCTGTCTGCCCACAATGCATTAGTAAGTTTCTTATGCCAGTTCTTTTTATTTTCTTCCAATAATTTTTTAATGATATTAATAAGGCTTTTATTGGAGGATTATGCTAGTCCATTACCCTGAGGATAATAGGATGTTGAATGGCCTAAAGTAATATGATATTTATTGCAGAAACTAATCATTTTCTTTGACTTAAATGCAGCAGCATTATCTGTTATAATCTTCTCTGGACAGCCAAATCTTGAAAGTATATTGGTTTCTAAAAACCCTATAATTACAGAATCATTGGCATGTCTGCATGGGATAGCTTCAATCCATTTGGTAAAGTAATCTGTGGCAGTTAAAATCCATCTGTGTTGCCCTGAAGAAGGGGGACGAATTTCTCCAATAAAATCTAATCCCCATTGTTGAAAAGGTCTTTCTGTGGAAATTGGTTTTAATGGCAAAGGTAACAACTTTCTTTTACCCTCAAATATCTGACATTTATGACAAGATGTTACAAATTTCTTAACATCAGAAAATAAGGTTGGCCAATCAAAACCAGCCCTTAAGATTTTGTCTGCAGTTGATTTCCAGTAGAGATGTCCACCACAATCCCCTGCATGAAATTCATTAAGAACTTTATCAGCTTCATCTTTTAATAGACAATTCAATAAGATTCCTTCATGATTTTTCCAAAATAAAGTGCCATCTAAAATACAATATTTCAAAGATTTCATTTTCAAAAATCTTTGTTTTGTTCTGGACAACCCTGGAGGAGCTTGCAGGTTTAGCAAAACATGAATGATATCTGTGTACCAGGGATAATCTAAGAAATCTTGACTGATCTGTGGAGTCGCCATCTCCTGTTCGTCATCCAGTTCGTTAATGTCTAAAGCTTGGCAATTAGTTTCAGTCATGAGTTGAGCTAAACCTTGACCTTTTATGAGTTTTGTTGGTTTAATTTCAATATCATATTCCAAAATGGTAGCTATCCACTTACCTCTTTTGCCTTCAATGCCATCTAGAGTCAAGATGTCTTTAACTACAGCATTAGGCACATAAGCTATCACATGAGAATATAATATGTAAACTCTGAAATCTTTAATTGCTTTTACCAATGCAAAAGCCTGTTTCTCTATGATATTGTATTTCAAAGATGCATCTCTAAGTGCTTTACTAAAAAAGGCAATTGGTTTTTCACATCCCTGATCATCTTTTTGTAGTAAAACAACTGCAATTGTATGTTCAGAAGCAAATGAAAAAATAATGAAATCTATATCAAACTTTGGACTGGTAAGAACTGGTGTCCTAGTTAAAGCCATTTTAATTTCCTCAAATGATTGCTTGGCTTCTACAGTCCAGTCAATGCTTGAATCTTTTTTAAGCATGTTAGTAAGCAATCTAAGTAATTCCGCTAAGCTAGAAATAAATCTTCTCAAGAAATTAATCTTTCCTATGAAGGCTTGCAACTCTTTTATGTTTCTGGGATGAGGTATCTGCAAAATTGCTTGTATTCTTTCAGGGTCAATTCGAATGCCATCTTTAGAAATAATGTGACCTAAGAGCTTTCCTTCTTCCAAACCAAACAATGACTTTTTAGGATTTAAGGAAATACCATATTTTCTGCACTTTATAAACACTTGCCTTAGATGATCTAAATGTTGCTGATCTGTTTTGGAAAACACTGTTAAATCATCTAGATAAATTACCAGAAAATCATGTATTTCTTTAGCAAAAGCAATATCCATTGCTCTCTGAAATGTAGCTCCTGCATTCCTGAGTCCAAATGGCATCTTGACATATTTAGAAGTACCCCATGGTGTTGTAAATGTTGTTTTATCTTGATCATCAGGATGAACCAGAATCTGGTTATACCCTGAAAATCCATCCAGAAGAGATATTCTTGAAGATCCCACTACCCTCTGTAGAATATGATCCATTTTAGGCAAAGGATAGTTATCTTTTAAAGAAACTTTATTCAAATTTCTTAAATCGACACACAGTCTAATTTCTCCTGTTTTCTTTCTTGTTGGTACTAGATTAGAAACCCATTCAGAGAACCTAATAGGAGCTATAATTCCTGCTTCATACATTCTTTTAATTTCCTTTTTAATTGAAGGTAATAAAACATGATTTATTCTTCTAAGTTTATGTTTGAAAGGTTTCTGATCTAGTTTCAAAGGTATAGTGTGTTGAATTATGGATGTATCATATGCTTTAAGATCTTCATAACTCCAGGCAAAAACGTCCTGGAATTCCTTTAAGAGTTCAACATATTTAACCTTTTGATCTTCTGGTAGAGATGTGGATAATTTAACCATTTTGGGATCTTCTGGGGTTCCTAAATTGCATTCTTCAATATCAGCCTTGACAGGTTCCATTTTGGGTCTAAATGGAATATCATTTGAGTCGAAAAGATCCTCCAAAGGAGTTAATCCCTTGGGTAAATGATTGTCTTTCAGATTAATGATTTCTGTCTCATCTTCTATGATCTCATCAGATTCCATGTTTTTCAAATCCTGCATGTCTTTTTCTGTGAATGTGGTTGGGTGAAGCATATGAATTGCAGTCTCTCTTGAAATATCTATTTTTTGTTCTTTTTCTTGATCAGATTCACTAATTTTTATGTCCTCATCTATATTACAGTTAGAAAACTCATTTTGAAGTGTCAAAAAACTATTAATTTGATTATTATTTACAAATACTTACCAGTTCAAAAGATTGTCCGGTATAGTAGGCCTATGTCTAATCTCAGCTGAAAACTGATGATTAGGATCAAAAGGTAACTTACATGTGCTAGCGAACATTGCGAGACTGTGAGCATGTAAATTTTGTTTCCTGGGAATCTTGGCAAGTTGAGCTTGTAGAAAGGTGTTGAGAATTTCCACAATTGTTTCTCTGTATTGTTTCAATCTCATGTCTTTTGTTGAACATTCTCCTTTAATTTTTTGAATAATTAGCTCGGAATCTCCTATGATTGATACTCTGATAGCTCCTAACTTCTTGACATGTTTAAGCCCTAATAAAAGAGCTTCGTACTCTACCATGTTGTTAGTGCATTTGAAATTCAACCTATAAGCATGACCTTCAGCATGATTATTTTCAACATTATGTAACCAAACCCCAGCTCCTGCTCCTAATCTGTTCACTGAGCCATCAAATTCTAAATGCCACATAATTTCATGTTCATAATCTTCATCAATTGTTTTAAAATGTTTCTTGATAGGAGCTAGTTGTTTAGTTTTTTCTGATATTTCTTGATCATCTGGTGTTTCCTTGTTTTCAAAAATCTCTTCAATCTTCACAGTAGTTTTGTTTGTAGTTTCCAATTCTGGAGCTTCTATTTCAGTAGGAAGATCCAATTCAGCATTGTATAAAATAAAAGAGTCCATATCAGAATGTATAGAATAGACAGGGAAGTTTTCAGGCTTCTCATGGCTACTCACCAAGTACTTCATCAAGGTTTCTCTATATAATCTTTTAGGTTGACCAAATACTGAAATAGTGGCATATGACATGTCGAGTTGAATAGATCCTCCAAGTTTAGCACCCCAGGATCTAGACAACAACATACCATATTTAGGAGGGATATCAGCCACTACTATATCCATCAAAACAGACTTAGCAGGATATTGTACCAAAGTAACACACAGATCTTTAATCAAACCTAAACATTTTACCTGACTAGAATCAAAAGAAAATAAATCTTTGTACGGTCTGGTAATGTCTAGATTTAATCTTTCCATCACTGCTTTTGGCATCAAATTGTGAGATGCTCCAGAATCAAGCATTGCATTATGAAGTATCTTATCATGAACATTCAGGCTTACATAAAATGGAGGAGTTCCTCCACTTTCTGGTTTGCCATTTACCTCGGGGCCAAAAAGGAGTTTGGGTTGATCATCAAGAATATTTACCGAATCATCCATTCCAGTAATGTTAATGTTTAGGGATTTGCTGATTTGACTTCTATAGACATCATGTTTAGCCAATTCTGATAAAGGAACAACTATCTTTAGTTTTCCTATTTCAGCCTCTAGATTGAAAGGTTTTTCTGTTTGAGTTTTAGTGTTTTGCACAGTTGTGTTTTCTCTATTTTTTGGGTCTTCAACGTTTTTCTCTTTTTCGTGAGTGAAATTTTGATTTGAAGGTGTTTCTGAACTAATCTCTACTATTTCTTCTACATTTCCTACAGGAGGAAAAGTATTATATTGTTGTTTATTGTTTGGTTGGTTATCAGACACATCTTCAATTATTGGGTTTGAAGGGTTAGGAGTTGTCCTAGACAGAATTTGTACAGGGGGAATGTTTTGTACAGGAGGGATGTTAACTTTACCTTTGACATTTTGTTTTGCAATTTTCTGTTTTCTATTCTCTGGCACATCAATCCGTCTGCTTCTCAAATTGTACTGTTTATGAACCTCATAAATTGCTGTGTCATAGCCTTCCTTAAAATCAAAAGTTTCTCCTAAATGAGTTTGGAATGTTTCAAGGATGTGATTCTCCTGATCATCCTGAGATAGGAAAACTTCTGGTTCATTTTGTTTTTCATTCACATTATTTATTTCGACATCCTCAGTAGGTTCTTCAGAAGTTGAACCTTCAACAAAGTTTTCTTGGAAAGGTGGCCTGATATTTTGGTCAAGGACATTCTTCCCAATGTTTTGGTTCTGATTTCTCCTAAAGTTTGGGTTTCTTACAACATTCTGATTATCACTAGAAGACTTTCTTTCAATGGTCTCCACTCTATCTCCCAATCTTTCCATACCTTTAATGATTGCATCCAGCTTTCTTTCAAAAGCTGAAGGTTCTTCATTCATAGGCATTCTTCTTTCTGCCCTAGCTCTGGCTCGTTTTTCTATGAGGTTTGCTTCTACACTAACCACTATGCTTTGCATTTCCTCTAAGGTTTGAGGGGCTCTTTCCCTGAGTGAATATGCTATGTCTGAGTCAAAACCATCAGGAAATTTAACCAATGCTGAGTCTGGAGGTGGTCTAAGGTTTTGGGGAACTGCGTTGTAGGCTTCATTAAATCTAATGATGTAATCTTGTACTGTTTCATTTGGTCTTCTCCTCAAATTTTCAAATTCTGATAGGATCTGAAGAGGATCTTTATTCTTCTCCCATCTATTCAAAAATGCCCTATACAAAGCTGGTAAATCGACAATACTGTTCTGGGCAAGGGCCCTAAACCATGTTCTGACTTCCCCAGTAAGACTCTGAACAAAAATTCTCATTCAGACATCATCAGTGTCAATTTCATAGAATTCAAAGTAATCAGTCATTCTTTTGGTATGTTGTTGAGCTGTATAAGTACCTGATCCATCAAAAGGTGTGATCTTACTTTGATAATCCTGAGGCAAGGCAACATGGTTGTTAGGCAACCTTAAAGGGGCATATCGATTGGTCATTGGAAGGTGTAATGGAACGACAGGTGAGGGTGGACTAGGTGGAGGAGAAGAAGGGGTGACTGGTATTTGAAGAGCTTGAGAAAAAGTAACTGAACTTGGGGAAGCTTCGGTAATTACAGAGATGTTTGAACTTTCTTCAAAGGTTTGTTCAGATTGAATGGAGTCTTGTAACTGTCTGTCAAGGTGATATGAAACAAATCTGAATTGCAAATCTTCGAAAAACAATGGATCTGGAACTAATCTGGATAATTTAGTTTCAGAAAAATTTACAAATAAGGATGTTTCAAAACGCTCATCAAAAGGGATTTCGTCAAAATATATTATCTTGACAGGGCAGGACTGTGATCTAGAAAGAGGTCTCGAACTTCTAGAACTCTCTTGACTTCCTCTTTCAGAACTTTCTTGACTTCCTTGTCTTCTAAGAATCCTAGGAATCAGATTTGGATTTTCAAATATTGGTGGTGGATTAGGGTCAGGATTTGACCTAGTATGACGAATCTTTTCTGAAGCCAGTTTTCCTAGACTAAGTGTTTTTGGATTTTTGGTTTTAATTGAAAAATAAATACAACTTCTATAAATACTTCAAGAAATAATGATTTGTGATTAAAATTTTCTCAAATTTTTATTGAACTAGAGAGTCTGATTAAACATTTTGAAACTAAGGTTCAGTATATAAGCTAAATCAGACATTGACTAAAGCAGCATTTATTTACTTTTGCAATTGCAGAGCAAAAGCAATTTCAAAGGCTACCTGGCTGATCTTCAGACTCTGTCTATAGCTTATAAGTGAACAATATTAACAATAAAATGATTCAGGTCCCCAGTATGGTCGCCACTATGTTATCACTCAGGTTTTCCTTGAAGTTGTGGAAAAGGAAAGTATACCTGAGGTAACCACAAACCAACCTTCAGATGCAGAATCTAGCCAATCTGCATCCAGAGAGGGCTCTCTCTTTATGATTTGTCTTTGTTCTTAGAAGGTTTTAGGCTAGTTATAGATCCAAGAGTTTGATTTTGTTTGAATGGTGGAATCCGCTAACTAAGGGCAAGGTTGATGATTTTCAGTCCATTGGGCTATGGAGTCAAAGGATGGCTTTACTGGATTTCTATTCTACACACAAGATGGCTTTGCAGGGAAAGATAGCCAATCAGAGAACAATCCTTAAAATTTAAAGTGGATGGAATGGGTTTGAAGGGATGAAAGGCAGCTAAGAATATTTCACCATATTCAAAAAGAAAGAAATGAGATGATTACAAACAAAGAGTAGTGAAGAATTCTTTGTTATAGTAATCAAGAATGTTTAAATTAGTAAAGCAAGAGCATTTAAGAATTCGTGCTTATAACCAATTTAGAGGAAAACATTAAGAATAATCACATCTGAAATCATAGTACAATTAAGTAAATTCTGATTCAATCCTTTATGTAATTTATTCAGAAATGGACACAATGATATTATAAACAGATATAAAACTTAAGACATAGGATAGAAAGATTTATTGAACTGCAGTCCGACACATGAATCCTACAAAAAGTCCTGAGCTTCAAATTGTCATCCAGTAAGCCACAAATAAATTTCTCCAAAACGCTTTTTATTCCAAAAATCTCAATGTCAGAGCAAAGTAATAGAATCCACCCTCAACATTCTCTTTGAGGGTTTATTTATAAAAAAAATGATTTAAAAAATCTCACACTAACCTAGCCAATAATCTAGGGTGACTAATGAGTAAGTTACAACAAAAAGGAGACAAATGGTCTCGTAAATAGAACAAAAAGTAATTGCTGGTGTGTTGTTTCCTCCTTTTGAGGATGTGCTGGAAGCAGGTGCTATAATAGGGCTCGATGCTGTCCCTTTGAGTAATTCTTTTGCTTGTCTGATACTCCTTGTTTCTACGGATACTCTTTAATCTGTTCAACTGATACTCTTTAACTTGTGCTCATTTTTTATCCTTTACATGATAGTAAAAAGATAACATTCTCAACCTGAAGATAAATTTCATATAATTTCCAATAAGTCATCCCACCACTGATCTTCTGCTATTATAGTTCTTTTAAGTTTTCTCAATGTTTCGTCGGCCTCTGTGAGTTTGTAAAAAGTGGGCTGATTAGGGAACAAATACTTTATTTCATGTTCAAGATGAAATAAATTCTTCAACCTGTCATAGAGATTTCTCCCTGTTGGCAACGTTGCTTCTCGCAAACTGATAGAATGAGCAGTTGTATTATGAGCATGGATATCTATTTTCTTAACATAGGTTTCCAGGTCCATTATCTGGTCCTCTGAGAGCATAGGACTGGGTAACCCACTGCCCAATAAAACCTGAAATTTTCCTTTGAAAGCATTAATTTCTTCCAGAATATCTGAGCACTTCCTTTCCAAATTCTGCATAAAAGTTCTTTTGGTAAAAACTCTTTTTATTTCCAAAATAGTGTCGGTCCTGTCCTCAATTCCTAATACTGCAAGCTGTTGCTTAGTCCAGGTGTTTAAAAACTGTATAAGTTGATTGGTTTGCTCAGGTCTACCCCTTAATTCATTTCTTGTTCTGTTTATTTCTTCCTGAGCTACTTTGATCAAGTCATTTTGTTCAAAAATTGCTTGAACAGAGGGCCAAATACTTTTTATTAACTGAATTATATTATCCCAAAGAATTTCATTTATTTCCCTCAAAGGCTTCTCTAATGAAAGATCTTTTTCTAAAGCCTTAACCAATCTTTCCAATCTTTTAATTTCCCTGGTGTTATCAGCAACGGTCTTTTTAGATGTATCATATTTCTGCTCCAAATTTTCTAACTGCAATTTTGTGGTTTGAAGTTCTGTGACTCTGAGTTTTAAACTTTCCATTTGTTTTACAAATTCATCAGAACTCAAACCAGAAGTGTTTACTTGCGCTGGCTCTGTTTGTTGATCTGCTGTTGTAGTACATGTTGTTGTAATAGCCTCTGTGATGGATGCCTGCATGATAGCTTCCTTTTCTTGTAAAGCTTGTTCCAACTCTTTCTCTGTTTCACTCAGTTGCTCAGTCATTTTTAAGAGCAACTCCATTATCTCTTCCTGCGAATCCTCCTTCAAAAATTCTTGGGTCTGGGGATGTCTTGAGGCTGGTAATTTCAGCTGCTTTCTTAGTGCAACAATATCATCATCTTTCTTTTTGATTAGTGCCTCAATGCTTTTGATATCTTTGGGGTTGTGACCCAAACTAATAATTATGTCTTCCAGAGACTTTATTCAGTTATCTTTGGCCTGAGAAGAGGCCTTGTCAATTTTCAATTGGGTGCTTGTGTTATTTAAAGAATCTTGCAGCCTTACGGTTGCCATGGCCTTATCAGTAAGAGTGGAATACACCATTTCCCCAGTTTGTTTATGCAGCTCTATCTAGTCTAAGGGATGAATGTCTTTAGCCAGGACCTCAAAATTGGTCCTAATATAATCAGCTGCTGTCATGGGTTTTGGCACATTGGACTTGAAATGGCTCATCATCATTTTGCCTTGTGAAATGTCAAATGCTGACATTAACCTTTCCTGATTATGGAGAGCCATTTTCAGATATTGATCATAAACCTTCATTCTCAATGGATCATTCTTTGCCTTTATATTAATGAAAGTTCTTTTTATATCACCTGTATCTGTTTTTGGTGGTTTAAAAGAAGATACTTCAGTACTTAACTGTTTTTGCAATTCTTTTCCTTTGTGGCCTGTATGTGTTTCACTTGCTGTGCCAGTCAGTTGACTATCTTATCTTCCATCATCAAACATTTCAGTAATGATTTCCACATCTGGAAGTGGATCTGGTTTCTTTTTTTTGGCTTGATGTATCTCTGAGGACTCTTTGGGAGGAGTAGGATCTAGAGCCCGTCTTTTCTTACCTATTTCCATCTTAGATGGAGTTTGTAATTCTGAAACTTCAGGATGATTTACCTGAGTGGGAGAAACTTGTGATTGATCTGGTGCTCTGGAGGTTTGAGGTTTCTCTGCCATAATAAAAGTTTCAATGACCTGTATTTCAGGTTCCTTTCCTTTGCCTTTTGACTCTACTGCAATAGATGGACTGCTTTCCTGTAATCCCTGTTGTAGATTTCCTGCTGAAGAAGTGCCAATGTGAGGTACCTGCACTTGTGAAAAAGATTCTAAGTCAAAGTTTTTCTCAAGGTCTTTCATAATTTTGTTCATTTTGTCTTCTTCACTTTCTTCCTCAACTAGTGTTCCTTCTATCCATTCATCTTGATTAGCATATTGTTCTATTTCAGGAATCCTGTTGTGAAAGTATGGGGATGATTTGTTCTTCATTCTTTTATCACAGATAAAAATAAATGGATCATAAGGAATCCAACGGAAACTTCTTTGGAACTTGCAATGGCTTTGTAGTATATCTTCTACTTCTCGCTCGGCCTCCCTAGAGTTGCAGATGAAAGGACCTAACTGACTTTTAATCCTGAGTTGGGCTTTCTTTTTCACACTACAAAAATGAATCATATCAGAATTATTCATTTTCCTGAAATATTCCAAGGCAAAAATTCTTATGGGCACATATTTTGGCAACTTGAATGGATGCAATTCACATCCATAGATTCTGATGACTGAATGGTTTTGATATAAATACCAGTCTCCAACTTTATATGTCCTTGAAAGCTACAAAGTCTTCTTGATTTCATTACTGAGCCTTGGAGGAGGAATTCCTGTCAACAAGGTAGTTGCAGGATATACAAAAAGATCGATGAACTCAGCATAGGAATAGGGAGACTCATAAGAAGAGTGAGTTATGGTGGACCAAAATATAACTGATCTAGGGTTTCCCTTGGCATCAAGATTTTTAACAGGAAAAGGGAACTTCTCTGATTGATAATAGATAAGGAGATGGTAAATAACTGAGGAATATTTGAACACTTTCTCATTATCTAGCCTCATGAAATGGTCATGGATTTTATTGGAAATGAAGGATGCAAAATCATATTTTACTGCAGGAGGTTGCCCAGGAGTAAAGATAGACAACAATACCAAGGTTATTTCATCAAAATATTCACTTGTATTGAAACCCATAACAAAGGATATCATATTGAGGATGAGTCTGCCCAACTTGTTAAAGTAAGCAAAACCATATGGAGGTGGCCTCTTAGGTTGATGTTCAGGCAACATAAAAGTCTGGCAAATGCATTTCAATTTTTCTGGAGACAGTTGATTAGACTTTTCAATCAGTTCTTCCATAGACAAGGGAGTTAGCTCTTGATCAGGTTCAAAAGGTAGCATTGCATTGATGGCCTGAGGAGTGATAGGGAAAAGAAAACTCTGGTCAGGGGACATCACTGCTCTTTGTGTTGGATCATAGTTAGAATGGCAGTAGTGGATAATTTCTGGGAAAATGAGGACCGAGGGGATGAGATATCTCGGGAAATTGGATTCCCACAATCCAATGACATCCAATCCCTTCGAATAATTGTCTCTGCAGCTACAATAGCTTCGAAGAGGACTTTCATCAAACACTAAGTCTTTAATTTGGAAGTCCTTATCCATTAAGGGCAAATATTCTAATTCTCTGTGGGGGGCATTCAATGGGGTTACATTCAGGGCTGCCGGGGCTTCCATTTTGGTTCTTGTGTGTTTAAAATGGCATTTTCTGGGTTTTCTTCATGGACCAAGCGCGATTTCAGTTTTAATGAGGGAAATTGGCAACGTAGCAGGTTTGGGGGAACAATTTCACAGTTTTAAAGCTCAGGGAATGATCTTAGTGATAAGATTTTAACACTAATCCAGTGAAAAAACATGGAACACAGAGTTTCTTTTGAAGTTCGGAGCGCAATAGAATAAATACCTGTTTTCGGAGGCAAACTGGGATTTAACAAGTATCAAGTGGTGGCAAGAAGATGCTCGAACACTGGTCCAACGGAATTCTCGAACGAAATTGGATAGAATAGTAATTTTTAGTGGAAATTTGAATTTCGCAGTGGGAGGCGTAGTCGCTTTCAGCAATGAAAATGACTGAAAAAACACGAATTTTGTTTTATTTCCAAAGTCAAAAGGGGATTTTTATTTTATCGAGGAATGACGTCATTACGGTATGGGATGACATGTGGCAGGGGTTGGGCGGTAAGCGGTAATTCCCGCATCGCTTATGGGTAATGGTGGTATTGAAAGCGAGGGCAGCGATTCCATTGGGCAAGTGACACGTGGTCAGAGTACTATTCGAAAACCACCGTGCCCCCGTGCGTTAATTTTCGAATGGGAGATGGCTAGCGGAATCGCTGTGGAGCGTTGATCTGTAGGCGGATGATCCGACGGTTAACAAGATAGGGATATGGTGGGAAGTAAAAGGGCATGGGCCCGACATATTTATCGTTAATTAATCACTCCGGGCGGGGTTTGATTGATTGGGAGTTTGGTTATTAATTAACCTGAAGGGTTAATTAACTCCTTGGTATAGTGAATGGCCGGGGTAAGAAATTTTGCGCGCGGGATCTCCAAAGTTTAGTTTTAATTAAACTTTGGTTTATTTTTGTTTTTAAACATACGAATTATATGTTTAATGTTTTTTTTCATATTTTTATTATATGATAATGAAATTAAATCAATTCAATTACCATAAGGGGCGGGACTATTATATAATGATATATTTAACCAAAGGGCACATAATGTGGGTTTTTAATGATTAATTGGGAAATAAATACTTTGGTTAAACTTTATAATAAGATGGGTTTTTTTGGATATTTATGTAAAAGGAGTTATATACTTAGGATAAGGCATTTTCACTAGGGATTTAGTAAATAGAGTTAAATGTTAATATGACAAAGGGACAAGGACAACTCAAAATACTTTGCACATCTAAGAAAGTGAAGATTTCTGAAGTAAATCACATTATCTTAATTTCAACACTTCAACATAGAATAGTAAGTGATTTTGAGGGATTATTGTGGAACTTTACATGATTTTCCTAAGTAAAATAGGATTTTACTTAGGAAAAGGTAAATAGTGAATGATTATAATGACAAATGATCTCAAGTACTTAGGTCTTTTTGATCATTAGGCTGAGGGTCCGGTCCCTCCAAAAGTCAAGGAAATGCCTTGAGCCCCTCTAATCTCCAAATACTTTAGCACTTTAGGGAAATTAATAAAAATCTTAGGGAAAAAGTGATGAGGGAAGTTAATGATTTTGACTTTGATTTCTTTGAATTTTCCAGTGCATTTCCTGCTTCAGTACTTGTGATGAAGGTAAAAGATCAAACATATTTAGCACCATCATTCATCATATAAAACTTTGCAACACCATCTACCTACCCTATCTACTTGACACTACCATTTTCTCTTCTTTATTAGGGTGCATTTGGACTTGCAAACCCTTATCAACCTTTTTCTTTTTACATGACCAATCTATCTAATTCTACCCTTATTACATCCAAGGGCTCAGATTAAACTGTTGAGCACCTTTTATTAACTCTACCTATCTACTTATCTGCCAAGATTAAACTGTTTGGTCAGATATTTATTCTCTATTCTACAACATGAAATTGAAACATGAATGATTCAAGTTTAAACAGTTTGACTCTTCATAAATTGTGGCAAAAGTTTGACAAGCTGCACACAATTACTTTATTACAAAAATGAAATAGTAGTGGCATTTGGATTTGCCCACTTTCCTTGGTCTATTTTTTGCTTGGGGTTCATTTCTTTCATTCTCTTGACCAATTTATTTTTCTTACCCTTTGATTTTTCTTTTAGGGTATACCCTCTTTACATTTTTTAAATTTTTTGATTTTTTGGTTTTTCAAGAATATGGAACACCTTTGCTCAAGAAAAAGGTTTGAACATATTCCATAGTTCAATCAAGAAAATCATGAAAAATGACACCTATTGGTATAGGAGTCTAACATTGGCTCCACTTGGGGATGGCTTTTCCTTGTGAAAAGTCAAGAACAACAGGTCAGTTGCCTCAAAATGTCTTCAAACTAAACCATGTAATCTCCTTCTTCTGGTAGCTTTATTGTATATATGATAGTGAAATTTTTTGAAGCTTAGGGCCTTCACTTCGGGCTTCAACTTCAAGAAGTCACCATCCAATCAAAACTGATGCATTAGAAAATGATATATTATGTACAAGTTAGAAAAAATTAGAATATCCTAGTAAATAGGATCAAAATAATGCTTCAGCATTCGACCATTGACTGGTCCTTCCTCAGCTTCTGAATTGTCCAAATTCTTCAAAAAGTATGTGTTGTTTCCCTGCAAGGCATGAATGATATAAGGCCCTTTCCATAAGAAATCAAATTTCCCATGTTTCCCTTTCTCTTCCCTTCTGGAATCCCATCTTAGGACTTTGTCTCCTAGTTGAAAATCTTCTGCTTTAGTTCTTCTGTCAAACATTTTCTTTAACTTTTCCTGCAAGACTTGGGATCGTTGATACACTTCTTCTCTGGTTTGCTGCAAGTGAATTGTTTGATTAATTCTTCTCTGGATATCATTTGGTTCTAATTGAGCCTCCTGAAGTAAATTCATAACAGGAATTCCTAAAGATGATGGGAATCTTGCCTCAATACCATAAACTAATTCATATGGACTAGTCCCAATTGATTTCTTAGTTGTAAGTCTGTCTGCCCACAATGCATTGGTAAGTTTCTTATGCCAATTCTCTTTATTTTCTTCCAATAATTTTTTAATGATATTAATAAGACTTTTATTGGAAGATTCTGCCAGTCCATTACCCTGAGGGTAATAGGCTATTGAATGGCCTAAAGTAATATGATATTTATTGCAGAAACTAATCATTTTCTTTGACTTAAATGCAGCAGCATTATCTGTTATAATCTTTTCTGGACAGCCAAATATTGAAAGTATATTGGTTTCTAAAAACTCTATAATTACAGAATCATTTGCCTGTCTGCATGGGATGGCTTCAATCCATTTAGTGAAGTAGTCTGTGGCAGTAAGAATCCATCTGTGTTGCCCTGAAGAAGGGGGATGAATTTCTCCAATAAAATCTAATCCCCATTGTTGAAAAGGTCTTTCTGTGGAAACTGGTTTTAATGGCAAAGGTAACAACTTTCTTTTACCCTCAAATATCTGACATTTATGACAAGTTGTTACAAATTTCTTAACATCAGAAAATAAAGTTGGCCAGTAAAAACCAGCCCTTAAGATTTTGTCTGCAGTTGATTTCCAGTAGAGATGTCCTCCACAATCCCCTGCATGAAATTCATTAAGAACTTTATCAGTTTCATATTTTAATAGACAATTCAATAAGATTCCTTCATGATTTTTCCAAAATAGAGTGCCATCTAAAATACAATATTTTAAAGATGTCATTTTCAAAAATCTTTGTTTGGTTCAGGACAACCCTGGAGGAGCTTGCAGGTTTAATAAAACATGAATGATATCAGTGTACCAGGGTGAATCTAAGAAAGCTTGATTGATCTTTGGAGTCGCCATCTCCTGTTCGTCATCCAGTTCGTTGATGTCTAAGGCTTGGCAATTAGTTTCAGTCATAAGTTGAGCTAAACCTTGACCTTTTATGAGTTTTTTTGGTTTAATTTCAATATCATATTCCAAAATGGTAGCTATCCACTTACCTCTTTTGCCTTCAATGCCATCTTGAGTCAAGATGTCTTTAACTACAGCATTAGGCACATAAGCTATCACATGAGAATATAATATGTAAACTTTGAAATCTTTAATTGCTTTTACCAATGCAAAAGCCTGTTTCTCCATGATATTGTATTTCAAAGATGCATCTCTAAGTACTTTACTAAAAAAGGAAATTGGTTTTTCACATCCCTGATCATCTTTTTTTAGTAAAACAACTGCAATTGTATGTTCAGAAGCAAATGAAAAAATAATGAAATCTCTATCAAACTTTGGACTGGTAAGAACTGGTGTCCTAGTTAAAGCCATTTTAATTTCCTCAAATGATTGCTTGGCTTCTACAGTCCAGTCAATGTTTGAATCTTTTTTAAGCATGTTAGTAAGAAATCTAAGTAATTCCGCTAAGCTAGAAATAAATTTTCTCAAGAAATTAATCTTTCCTATGAAGGCTTGCAATTCTTTTATGTTTCTGGGATGAGGTATCTGCAAAATTTCTTGTATTCTTTCTGGATCAATCCTAATGCCATCTTTAGAAATAATGTGACCTAATATCTTTCCTTCTTCCAAACCAAACAATGACTTTTTAGGGTTTAAAGAAATGCCATATTTTCTGCACTTTATAAACACTTGCCTTAGATGATCTAAATGTTGCTGATCTGTTTTGGAAAAAAATGTTAAATCATCTAGATAAATTACCAGAAAATCATGTATTTCTTTAGCAAAAGCAATTTCCATTGCTCTTTGAAATGTAGCTCCTGCATTCTTGAGTCCAAATGGCATCTTGACATATTTAAAAGTACCCCATGGTGTTGTAAATGTTGTTTTATCTTGATCATCAGGATGAACCAGAATCTGGTTATACCCTGAAAATCCATCCAGTAGAGATATCCTAGAAGATCCCACTACCCTCTGTAGAATATGGTCCATTTTAGGCAAAGGATAGTTATCTTTTAAAGAAACTTTATTCAAATTTATTAAATCGACACACAATCTAATTTCTCCAGTCTTCTTCCTTGTTGGTACTAGATTCAAAACCCATTCAGAGAACCTAATAGGAGCTATAATCCTTGCTTCAAACATCCTTTTAATTTCTTTTTCAATTGAAGGTAGTAAAACAGGATTGATCCTTCTAAGTTTTTGTTTAAAAGGTTTCTGATCTGGTTTCAAAGGTATAGTGTGTTGAATTATGGATGTATCATATGCTTTAAGGTCTTCATAACTCCAGGCAAAAACGTCCTGGAATTCCTTTAAGAGTTCAACATATTTAACCTTTTGATCTTCTGGTAGAGATTTGGATAATTTAACCATTTTGGGATTTTCTGGGATTCCTAAGTTACACTCTTCAATATCAGCCTTAACAGGTTCCATTTTAGGTCTGAATGTAATGTCATTTGAATCAAAAAGATCTTCCAAAGGAGTTAAACCTTTGGGCAAATGATTGTCTTTCAGATTGATGATTTCAGTTTCATCTTCTATGATCTCATCAGATTCCATGTTTTTCAAATCCTGCATGTCTTTTTCTGTGAATGTGGTTGGGTGCAGCATATTAATTGCATTCTCTCTTGAAATATCTATTTTTTGTTCTTTTTCTTGATCAGATTCACTAATTGTTATGTCCTCATCTATATTACAGTTAGAAAACTCATTTTGAAGTGTCAAAAAACTATTGATTTGATTATTATTTACAAATACTTGCCAATTCAAAAGATTGTCTGGTATAGCAGGCCTATGTCTAATCTCAGCTGAGAACTGATGATTAGGATCAAAAGGTAACTTACATGTGCTAGTGAACATTGCGAGACTGTGAGCATGTAAATTTTGTTTCCTGGGAATCTTGGCAAGTTGAGCTTGTAGAAAGGTGTTGAGAATTTCCACAACTGTTTCTCTGTATTGTTTCAATCTCATGTCTTTTGTTGAACATTCTCCTTTAATTTGTTGAATAATTAGCTCGGAATCTCCTATGATTGATACTCTGATAGCTCCTAACTTCTTGACATGTTTAAGCCCTAATAAAAGAGCTTCGTACTCTGCCATGTTGTTAGTGCATTTGAAATTCAACCTATAAGCATGACCTTCAGCATGATTATTTTCAACATTATGTAACCAAATCCCAGCTCTTGCTCCTAATTTGTTTACTGAACCATCAAATTCTAAATGCCACAGAATTTCATGTTCATAATCCTCATCAATTGTTTTAAAATGTTTCTTAACAGGAGCTAGTTGTTTAGTTTTTTCTGGTATTTCTTGATCATCTGGTGTTTCTTTGTTTTCAGAAATCTCTTCAATTTTAACAGTAGTTTTGTTTGTGGTTTCCAATTCTGGAGCTTCTATTTCAGTAGGAAGATCCAATTCAGCATTGTATAAAATAAAAGAGTCCATATCAGAATGTATAGAATAGACAGGGAAGTTTTCAGGCTTCTCATGGCTACTGACTAAATATTTCATCAATGTCTCTCTGTAAAGTCTTTTAGGCTGACCAAATACTGAAATAGTTGCATATGACATGTCTAGTTGAATAGACCCTCCAAGTTTAGCACCCCAAGATCTAGACAATAACATACCATATTTAGGTGGAATATCAGCAACTACTATGTCCATTAAAACAGACTTAGCAGGGTATTGTACCAAAGTAACACATAGATCTTTAATCAAACCTAAACATTTTACCTGACTAGAATCAAATGAAAACAAATCTTTGTACGGTCTGGTAATATCTAGATTCAATCTTTCCATTACTACTTTTGGCATCAAATTGTGAGATGCTCCAGAATCAAGCATTGCATTATGGAGTATCTTTTCATGAACATTCAGGCTTACATAAAATGGAGGAGTTCCTCCACTTTCTGGTTTGCCATTTACCTCGGGGCCAAAAAGGAGTTTGGGTTGATCATCAAGAATATTTACTGAATCATCCATTCTAGTAATGTTAATGTTTAGGGATTTGCTAATTTCACTTCTATAGACATCATGTTTAGCCAATTCTGATAAAGGAACAACTATCTTTAGTTTTCCTATTTCAGCCTCTAGATTGAAAGGTTTTTCTGTTTGAGCTTTAATATTTTGCACAGTTGGGTTTTCTCTATTTTTTGGATCTTCAATGTTTTTCTCTTTTTCATGAGTGAAATTTTGATTTGAAGGTGTTTCTGAACTAACTTCTACTGGTTCTTCTTCATTTCCTACAGGAGGAAAAGTATTAGATTGTTTTTTATTGTTTAGTTGGTTATCAGACACATCTTCAATTATTGGATTTGAAGGGTTAGGAGTTGTCCTAGACAGAATTTGTACAGGGGGAATGTTTTGTATAGGAGGGATGTTAACTTTACCTTTGAAATTTTGTTTTGCATTTTTCTGTTTGCTATTCTCTGGCACATCAATCTGTCTGCTTCTCAAATTGTACTGTTTATGAACCTCATAAATTGTTGTGTCATAGCCTTCCTTAAAATCAAAAGTTTCTCCTGAATGAGTTTGGAATGTTTCAAGGATGTGATTCTCTTGATCATCCTGAGATAGGAAAACTTCTGGTTCATTTTTGTCCTCAGTTACATTGTTTATTTCCACCTCCTCTGTAGGTTCTTCAGAAGTTGAACCTTCAACAAAGTTTTCTTGGAAAGGTGGCCTGATATTTTGGTCAGGGACATTCTTCCCAATATTTTGGTTCTGATTTCTCCTAAAGTTTGGGTTTCTCACAACATTCTGATTATCACTAGAAGACTTTCTTTCAATGGTTTCCACTCTGTCTCCTAATCTTTCCATACCTTTAATGATTGCATCCAGCTTTCTTTCAAAATCTGAAGGCTCTTCTTTCATAGGCATTCTTCTTTCTGCCCTAGCTCTGGCTCGTTTTTCTATGAGGTTTGCTTCTACACTAACCACAATGCTTTGCATTTCCTCTAAGGTTTGAGGGGCTCTTTCCCTGAGTGAATATGCTATGTCTGAGTCAAAACCATCAGGAAATTTAACCAATACTGAGTCAGGAGGTGGCCTAAGGTTTTGCGGGACTGCGTTGTAGGCTTCATTAAATCTAATGATGTAATCTTGTACTGTTTCATTTGGTCTTCTCCTCAATTTTTCAAATTCTGATAGGATCTGAAGAGGATCTTTCTTCTTCTCCCATATATTCAAAAATTCCCTATACAAAGCTGGTAAATCAGTAATACTTTTCGAGGCAAGAGCCCTAAACCATGTTCTGACTTCCCTAGTAAGACTCTGTACAAAAATTCTCATGCGAACATCATCAGCATCAATTTCATAAAACTCAAAGTAATCAGTCATCCTTTTGGTGTGTTGTTGAGCTGTGTAAGTACCTGAACCATCAAAAGGAGCTATCTTACTCTGATAATCCTGTGGCAAAGCCACAGGGTTATTAGGCAACCTTAAAGGGGCATATCGATTGGCCATTGGAAGGTGTAATGGAACGACAGGTGAGGGTGGACTAGGTGGAGGAGAAGAAGCGGTGACTGGTATTTGAAGAGCTTGAGAAAAATTAGCTGAACTTGGGGAAGCTTCGGTAATTACAGAGATGTTTGAACTTTCTTCCAAGGTTTGTTCAGATTGAATGGAATATTGTAACTGTCTGTCAAGGTGATATGAAACAAATCTAAATTGCAAATCTTCAAAAAACAATGGATCTGGAACTAATCTGGATAATTCGGTTTCAGAAAATTTCACAAATAAGGATGTTTCAAATCGTGCATCAAAAGGAATTTCATCAACATATATAATTTTCACGGGACAGGATGCAGATCTAGAAAGCGGTCTAGAACTTCCTGAACTCTCTTGACTTCCTCTTTCAGAACTTTCTTGACTTCCTTGTCTTCTAAGAATCCTAGGAATCAGATTTGGATTTTCAAATATTGGTGGTGGATTAGGGTCAGGATTTGACCTAGTATGACGAATCCTTTCTGAAGCCAGTTTTCCTAGACTAAGTGTTTTTGGATTTTTGGTTTTAATTGAAAAATAAATACAACTTCTATAAATACTTCAAGAAATAATGATTTTTGATTAAAATTTTCTCAAAGATTTATTGAACTAGAGAGTCTGATTAAACATTTGAAACTAAGGTTTAGAGTATAGGCTAAATCAGAGATAGACTGAAAGAGCATTTATTTACTTTTGCAATTGCAGAGCAAAAGCAATTTCAAAGGCTACCTGGCTGATTTTCAGACTCTGTCTATAGCTTATAAGTGAACGATATTAACAATAAAAATGATTCAGGCTCCCCAGTATGTTCGCCACTATGTTATCACTCAGGTTTTCCTTGAAGTTGTGGAAAAGGAAAGTATACCCGAGGTAACCACAAACCAAACTTCAGATGCAGAATCTAGCCAATCTACATCCAGAGCGGGCTCTCTCTTTATGATTTATCTTTGTTCTTAGAAGGTTTTAGGCTAGTTATAGATCCAAGAGTTTGATTTTGTTTGAATGGTGGAATCCGCTAACTAAGGGCAAGGTTGATGATTTTCTGTCCATTGGGCTATGGAGTCAAAGGATGGCTTTACTGGATTTCTATTCTACACACAAGATGGCTTTGCAAGGAAAGATAGCCAAACAGAGAACAATCCTTAAAATTTAAAGTGGATGGAATGGGTTTGAAAGGATGAAAGGCAGCTAAGAATCTTTCACCATATTCAAAAAGAAAGAAATGAGATGATTACAAACAAAGAGCAGTGAAGAATTCTTTGTTATAGTAATAAAGAATGTTTAAATTAGTAAAGCAAGAGCATTTAAGAATTCGTGCTTATAACCAATTTAGAGGAAAACATTAAGAATAATCACATATGAAATCAGAGTACAATTAAGTAAATTCTTATTCAATCCTTTATGTAAATTATTCAGAAATGGACACAATGATATTATAAACAGATATAAAACTTAAGACATAGAATAGAAAGACTTATTGAACTGCAGTCCGACACATGAATCCTGCAAAAAGTCCTGAGCTTCAAATTGTCATCCAGTAAGCCACAAATAAATTTCTCCAAAACGCTTTTATTCCAAAAACTTCAATGTCACAGCAAAGTAATAGAATCCACCCTCAATACTCTCTTTGAGGGTTTATTTATACAAAAAATGATTGAAAATATCTTACACTAACCTAGCCCTCAATTTAGGGTGACTAATAAATAAGTTACAATAAAAAAGGAGACAGATGGTCTCGTAGATAGAATAAAATGTAATTGCTGGTGTGTTGTTTCCTCATTTTGCTGATGTGCTGGAGGTAAGTGCTGAAATAGGGCTCGATGCTGTCCCTTGGAGTAATTTCTTTGCTTGTTTGATACTCTTTGTCTTTACGGATACTCTTTAACCTGTTTGACTGATACTCTTTAACCTGTTCTTACTATTTATCCTTTACATGATAGTAAAAAGATAAAATTCTCAACCTGAAGATAAATTTCATAGAATTTCCAATAAGTCATTCCACCATTGATCTTCTGCTATTACGGTTCTTTTAAGTTTCCTCAACGTTTCATCAGCCTCTGTGAGTTTGTAAAAAGTGGGCTGATCAGGGAACAAATACTTTATTTCATGTTCAAGATGAAATAAATTCTTCAACCTGTCATAGAGATTTCTCCCTGTTGGCAACGTTGCTTCTGGAAAACTGATAGAATGAGCAGTTGTATTATGAGCATGGATATCTATTTTCTTAACATAGGTTTCCAGGTCCTCTATCTGGTCCTTTGAGAGCATAGGACTGGGTAACCCACTGCCCAATAAAACCTGAAATTTTCCTTTGAAAGCATTAATTTCTTCCAGAATATCTGAGCACTTCCTTTTCAAATTCTGCATAAAATTTCTTTTGGTAGTAACTCTTTTTATTTCCAAAATAGTGCCGGTCCTGTCCTCAATTCCTAATACTGCAAGCTGTTGCTTAGTCCGGGTGTTTAAAAACTGTATAAGTTGATTGGCTTGCTCAGGTCTGCCCCTTAATTCATTTCTTGTTCTGTTTATTTCTTCCTGAGCTACTTTGATCAAGTCATTTTGTTCAAAAATTGCTTGAACAGAGGGCCAAATAATTTTTATTAACTCAATTATATTATCCCAAAGAATTTCATTTATTTCCCTCAAAGGCTTCTCTAATGAAAGATATTTTTCTAAAGGCTTAACCAATCTTTCCAATCTTTTAATTTCCCTGGTGTTATCAGCAACGGTCTTTTTAGATGTATCATATTTTTGCTCCAAATTTTCTAACTGCAATTTTGTGGTTTGAAGTTCTGTTACTCTGAGTTTTAAACTTTCCATTTGTTTTACCAATTCATCAGAACTCAAACCAGAAGTGTTTACCTGCGCTGGCTCTGTTTGTTGATATGTTGTTGTAGTACCTGTTGTTGTAATAGCTTCTGTGATGGATGCCTGCATGATAGCTTCCTTTTCTTGTAAAGCTTGTTCCAATTCTTTCTCTGTTTCACTCAGTTGCTCAGTCATTTTTAAGAGCAACTCCATTATCTCTTCCTGTGAATCCTCCTTCAAAACTTCTTGGGTCTGAGGATGTCTTGAGGCTGGTAATTTCAGCTGCTTTCTTAGTGCAACAATATCATCTTTCTTTTTGATTAGTGCCTCAATGCTTTTGATATCTTTGGGGTTGTGACCCAAACTAATAATTATGTCTTCCAGAGACTTTATTCAGTTATCTTTGGTCTGAGAAGAGGCCTTGTCAATTTGCAATTGGGTGCTTGTGTTATTTAAAGAATCTTGCAGCCTTACGGCTGCCATGGCCTTATCAGTAAGAGTGGAATACACCATTTCCCTAGTTTGTTTATGCAACTCTATCTGGTCTAAGGGATGAATGTCTTTAGCCAGGACCTCAAAATTGGTCCTAATATAATCAGCTGCTCTCATGGGTTTTGGCACCTTGGACTTGAAGTGGCTCATCATCATTTTTCCTTGTGAAATGTCAAATGCTGACATTAACCTTTCCTGATTATGTGGAGCCATTTTCAGATATTGATCATAAACCTTCATTCTCAATGGATCATTCTTTGCCTTTATATTAATGAAAGTTATTTTTATATCACCTGTATCTGTTTTTGGTGGTTTAAAAGAAGATACTTCAGTACTTAACTGTTTTTGCAATTCTTTTCCTTTGTGGCCTGTATGTGTTTCACTTGCTGTGCCAGTCAGTTGACTATCTTCTCTTCCATCATCAAACATTTCATCAATGATTTCCACATCTGGAAGTGGATCTGGTTTCTGTTTTTTGGCTTGATGTAGCTCTAAGGACTCTTTGGAAGGAGTAGGATCTGGAGCCTGTCTTTTCTTACCTATTTCCATCTTAGATGGGGTTTGTAACTCTGAAACTTCAGGATGATTTACTTGAGTAGGAGAAACATGTGTCTGATCTGGTGCTTTGGAGGTTTGAGGTTTCTCTGCCATGACAAAAGTTTCAATGACCTGTATTTCAGGTTCCTTTCCTTTGCCTTTTGACTCTACTGCAATAGATGGACTGCTTTCCTGTAATCCCTGTTGTAGATTTCCTGCTGAAGAACTGCCAATGTGAGGTACCTGCACTTGTGCAAAAGATTCTAAGTCAAAGTTTTTCTCAAGGTCTTTCATAATTTTGTTCATTTTGTCTTCTTCACTTTCTTCCTCAACTAGTGTTTCTTCCACCCTTTCATCTTGGTTAGCATATTGTTCTATATCAGGAATCCTGTGGTGAATATAAGGGGAAGATTTGTTCTTCATTCTTTTATCACAGATAAAACTAAATGGATCATAAGGGACCCAACAGAAACTTCTTTGGAACTTGCAATGGCTTTGTAGTATATCTTCTGCTTCTCGTTCATCATCTCTAGAGTTGCATATGAAGGGGCCTAATTGACTTTTGATCCTGAGTTGGGCTTTATTTTTCACACTACAAAAATGAATCATATCAGAATTATTCATTTGCCTAAAATATTCCAAGGCAAAAAGTCTCATGGGCACATATTTTGGCAACTTGAATGGATGCAATTCACATCCATAGATTCTGATGACTGAATGGTTTTGATATAAATACCAATCTCCAACTTTATATGTCCTTGAAAGCTGCAAGGTCTTCTTGATTTCATTACTGAGCCTTGGAGGAGGAATTCCTATCAACAAGGTAGTTGCAGGATATACAAAAAGATCGATGAACTCAGCATAGGAATAGGGAGAATCATAGGAAGAGTGAATTATGGGAGACCAAAATATAACTGACCTAGGGTTTCCCTTGGCATCAAGCTTTTTAACAGGGAAAGGGAACTTCTCTGATTGATAAAAGATAATGAGATGATAAATAACTGAGGAATATTTAAAAACTTTCTCATCATATAGCATCATGAACTGGTCATGGATCTTATTGGCTATGAAAGAGGCAAAGTCATATTTAATTTCAGGAGGTTGCCCAGGAGTAAAAATAGACAGCAAAACGAAGGTTATTTCATCAACATATTCACTTGTATTGAAACCTAAGACAAAAGATATCATATTTAGGATGAGCCTTCCCAACTTAGTGAAATAATAAAAACCATAGGGAGGAGGGCCCCTAGGTTGATGTTCAGGCAACATAAAATTCTGGCAAATGGACTTCAATTTTTCTGGGGTCAATTGATTAGAATTTTCAATCAGTTCTTCCATAGACAAAGGTGCTAGTTCTTGATCAGTTTCAAAATGTAGCATTGCATTGATAGCTTGGGGAGTAATGGGGAAAAGAACACTTTGGTCAGGGGATATTACAGCTCTTTGAGTCGGATCATAGTTAGAATGGCAATAGTGGATAATTTCTGGGAAAGTAATGACTGAGGGGATGAGATATCTCGGGAAATTGGATTCCCACAACCCAATGACATCCAATCCCTTCGAATAATCATCTCTCCAGTGAAAATAACTCAGAAGGGGGCTTTCATCAAACACTAAGTCTTTAATTTGGAAGTCTTTATCCACTAAGGGAAAATATTCTAACTCTCTGTGGGGGGCATTCAATGGAGTTACATTCAAGGCTACCGGAGCTTCCATTTTGGTTCTTGTGTATTCAAAATGGAAGTTTCTGGGTTTTCTTCATAGGCCGGAGTGCGATTTCAGTTTTAATGAGGGAAATTAACACAATTGCAGTTTCAGGGGAACAATTCACAGCTTTTAAAACTCAGGGAATGATCTTAAGAATAAGATTTTAACACTGATTCAGCGGAAAAACAAGGAACACAGAGTATCTTTTGAAGTTTGGAGCGCAATAGAATAAATACCTATTTTCGGAGACAAAATGGGATTTAACAGGTATCAAGTGGTGGCAAGAGGATGCTCCAACACTGGTTTGGCAGAATTCTGGAGCGAAATCGGATAGAACAGTAGATTTCAGTGAAAATTTGAATTTCGTAGCGGAAGGTGCAGTCACTTTCAAATAATGAAAATGACATAAAAAACATGAAAATTTGTTTTATTTCCAAATTTAAAAAGGGGTTTTTATTTTTTCGAGGAATGACGTCATTTTAGTACGGGCTGACGTGTGGCAGGGGTCGGGTGGTAAGCGGTAATCCCCGCACCGCTTATGGGCAATAGTGGTATTAAACATGAGGGCAGCGATTCCACTAATCAATGGACATGTGGCTGGAGGACTAGTCCAATACCACCGTGCCCCCGCGCGTTAAAGTCCTGACAAGGGATGACTAGCGGAATTGCTGTGGAGCGTTGATCTTTGGAGGGGCGATCCAATGGTTGGAGGGACGTGGAGATGGTGGGAAGTTAAAAGGTGCGGGCCCGACATATTTATCGTCATTTAATCACTCCGGGCGGGATTTGATTGGTGGAGTCTGGTTATTAATTAACTCTGATAATTAATTAATCTCATGGTTATAAAGGGTCGGGGTTGCAGCGAGACTTATTTTTTTAACTCGAGTTAGGGTTGGGGAATGGGATATATAGCGAGATTTTTAACTTGAGTTAAAGCATCGGGCACGGGGGAAAAAGGCATTATTTCCAAAGTTTTGGTTTTCAAAATAAAACTTCAGGTTTATTATTTTTTGTGTTAAACATATATATCATATGTTTAAAGCTTTTCTCATATATGTTTTTATTATATGATAAATTAACCAATAGAATTAACTTATCATAAGGGCGGGGATATTACATAATGATATATTTTAACCAAAGGGTGCATAATGTGGGTTTTCAATGAATAATTGGTAAATAAATACTTTGGTTAAACTTTATAATAAGATGGGTTTTTTGGATATTTATATAAAAGGAGTTATATACTTAGGATAAGGCATTTTCACTAGGGATTTAGTAAATAGAGTTAAATGTAAATATGACAAAGGGACAAGAACAACTCAAAATACTTTGCACATCTAAGAAAGTGAAGATTTCTGAAGTAAACCACATTATATCAACTTCAACACTTAGACTTAGAATAACAAGTAATCTTGAGGGTTTATTGTGAAATATAGGATGATTTTCCTAAGTAAAATTGGATTTTACTTAGGAAAAGGTTAAAGGTGAATGATTATAATGATGAATGATCTCAAGTACTTAGGTCTTTTTGATCATTAGGCCGAGGGTCCGGTCCCTCCAAAATTCAAGGAAATGCCTTGAGCCCCTTTGATCTCCAAATACCTTAGCACTTTGGGGAAATTAGTAAAAAACTTAAGGGGAAAGTGATGTGGGAAGTTAATGATTTTAACTTTGCTTTCTGTGATTTTCCAGTGTATTTTCTGCTTCAGTACTTGTGATGAAAGTAAAGGATTAAACACATTTAGCAGCATCATTCATCACATGAAACTTTGCAACACCATCTACCTACCCTATCTACTTTACACTACCATTTTCTTTTCTTTATTCGGGTGCACTTAGACTGGCAAACCCTTATCAATCTTCTTTTCTTTTACATGGAAAATCTATCTAATACTACCCTTATTACATCCAAGGGCTCAGATTAAACTGTTGAGCACCTTTTATTCAACTCTACCTAACTACTTATCTGCCAAGATTAAACTGTTTGGTCAGATATTTATTCTCTATTCTACAACATGAAATTGAAACATGAATGAGTCAAGTTTAAACAGTTTGACTCTTCATAAATTGTGGCAAAAGTTTGACAAGCTGCACACAATTGCTTTATTACAAAAATGAAATAGTAGTGGAATTTGGATTTGCCCACTTTCCTTGGTCTATTTTTTGCTTGGGGTTCATTTCTTTCATTCTCTTGACCAATTTATTTTTCTTACCCTTTGATTTTTATTTTAGGGTATACCCTCTTTAGATTTTTTAAATTTTTTGATTTTTTGGTTTTTCAAGAATATGGAACACCTTTGCTCAAGAAAAAGGTTTGAACATATTCCATAGTTCAATCAAGACAATCATGAAAAATGACACCTATTGGTATAGGAGTCTAACAGTGTCCACACAAGAAGGCAAGCAATAAGACCTAAGGAGGAGCGGCAGGTGAAGCTTCGGCTTCACAATTTCAGATTGAATTCACCCTCATTGCATGCATGGAAATCATAGTAATGGGAATTTTGTGGCATCTAGATAGTGATTCCTCGTATCACATGACAGGGAACAAAGAATTTTTCAGTGACTTGGAGGAGAAAGATCTCCAGACGCACATTGAGATGGGATATGAGGGAAGTTATAGCGTAATGAGGATTGGTACAGTCACCTTTTAGAGGGCTTCGGGCTCCCCTCTCAGGCTCAAGGATGTTATGTTTATATCGAGTTTAAAGAAGAATGTGATTTATGTAGTGGTGTTGGAAGATCGTGGCTACGATGTGATATTCAAAAAAGGGAAGTTATTCTTGAGACACATTTCCATGGGATAAGTGAAGAAAATATGGGTTTGAGTGAAGAACCTCTACAAGCTAGATGTGGAAGACTATTTTTCATTGAGCATAAATGCAGAGAAGATGCAGAACCTAGATGTCGACGAATTATGACATAGAAGAATTGGCCATTTTCATCATGGAGCTTTGAAGATCATGCAACAGATCAGAACAGGCCTCCCCAAAGGAGCATTGGAGTAGTAGGAGACATGCAAAGGGTGTACCTTGGGGAAGTAGACAAAAGTGACCTTCATTGATCAATATAGCAAGGCACATGCAGTCCTTGAAAGGATTCACTATGATGTATGTGGACCTTTCTCAACAGCCTCCACTACCAAACACATGTATTATTTCATATTTGTAGATGATTTCTCACTAAAGTGTTGGATCTTCTTCATGCAGAAGAAAGAATAGATATTATCCAAGTTTTTTGAATTTAAACCACTTGTTGAGAAAGAAATTGGCAAGAAAATCAAGCCTATGAGGAGCAATAACAGAGGTGTGTACATGTCGAATGAGTTTAAAAATCTATGTGCAAAGGAAGGAATTCAACGGGAGTTGACAAAAACCCACAACCCAGATCATAATGGGGTGGATGAGAGGAAGAACAAAAGTATTGTGGGATCTTCAAGGGCGGTGTTGCATGACCACAGCCTACCACTACAATTGGGGGATAAAGCATGCAACATAGTGGTGTATCTGCAAAAAAAGATTCCTCATCGGATTCTTGGGATCAGTACACTAGAAGAAGATTTTTCAAGGAAGAAACTAGATGTGTCACACTTTAGAATATTTGGAGAATCGGTATATTTATATGTATCCAAGGAATAAAGGAAAAAGCTCGAGTCGACAGTACAGTTGGGGATATTTTTGGGGTATTGATCGGAATTCAAATCAGGGGCAAAAATTTTCTCAAAATTCAAAGTGTTCATAATTGCATCAAAACTAGAACGATAGTGACCGTCTCATCACCAGGAATCCAACTTAACTCGTTTCGTCAAAAACCGAGTTAGGATGAAGAAGTTATAATCTGTTGATCATCGTTCAAAACAGGCAATCGTTTTTAAAAAAAATTGCAGAATAGGTATAGGGTGATGATATGGCACCCCAATCAGTGCTCACGGAATCTTCTTCAGCTTTTTTCCAATGGGATTTTGACAAGTGTCACAACTGGATTCGTCAGTTTGGTTTGTGAAGGTGAAATTTTCCCAATGTCCTCCAAAGTTGAATGTGGATTCATGATGAATTATTATATGTGTTGGATATATATATATATATATATATATATATATATATATATATATATATATATATATATTATTTATTTATATCCAAACATTATATCAAATTCCACATATTAATTAACCAAAGTTCGATTGCATTTCGCATTAACCATAGTCCACATGCGTTTTTAAACTATGGTTCAAACTATATGTTGGCATATCATATATCGTATAAGGTGCACATTTCAAACGTTTGATTACGGTGGAATTTAATTATTTAATATGGTCTTGATATCTTTATAACCAAATTCCAATTCCAAAGTTTATATGGTTTATACCATATGGTGGAGGCATTTAACAAAGGTTTTTAGAGCGCAAATATAGCTGCGGAAAAATGTATAGAGGGGCGGAGGTCGGGGTTCGACCCCGTGACCTCCCCCCAACTACTGCCACCTTTAACCAATGAGCCATCAAATTTTTCCTTGAAAAGGAATGTGCCCACATTATATTTAAAGTGCATGCGCTATCAAATAGTGGAACAGAGGGGGCCAACCCTCCTCCCAATGAGACCGCGCCATATGCCTAGGTTCTAAGCACTCAACCAAAGCACGTTTAGTGTGCTCTTATCCACATTAAATTCAAATTACCCTTAATTAAGATCAGTTAAAAGTTGGCAGAAATTTTGGTGGAATCTCCAAATCCGGTGCTACCTCCAGAATTGTCAGACCTAACTGGACTTCTCCGTATTTAGATGCAGAATCTAGGGGAAAATTAAATGAGGCATATCGTGTGCAATTTTCAACCAATTTTGGCTCAGGAAGAGTCATTCCTAGTATATTTTCATGCTTTGAATCCATTGGAACATATTTCACAAGAAGAGGAGCAATTATACAAAGGTTTTTGTCACCTTGAAGAATTTTGAATCCTAGGGCCACCAAGAGGGAAGGCCATGCCCAGATCAGCTGAAGGCCAAATGGAGTGAATTAACATTCATTTTTAGATGTATTTGATGTTTTGAACATAGAGGTACAGTTTTCAGAGGCATTGAAGCACTTCTGGAGGTGATTTTGTCACTTTATATATGAAACAAGCCCATGGCCACCAGGATGGGAGGTCAAGCCTAGATCAGCTGGAAACCAATTACAGAGATTGAATAGCCATTTTTGGGTATTTGAGTGTTTTGAAGCCAGGGGTACAATTTGTAAATCCATTGGAACACTACAAGTGTATGTAACTAGACATTTGACTCTTAATCCAAAGAGGGCCTAGCTAGTTGAAGTTGGTCCATGGAGATGTAGACTAGGAGGGGTAAAGTCCATCATCATCCATTGTGTAATGTGATTGTTGTAAGTTCTATTTTTGCATTTAATTTTCTTTATATGATATTTTAAAATTTAATTAACTCATAATTTGATCATCAAAAACACATGACACTTGACACATAAACCCCTTCACAAGTGGTTAAATTGAGATGATCTTAATCACACATTTTTAGTATTGATGAGGGAGCTAGCATAGCAATAACTAACTTGCAAATATTCAAAACAAGTTGATATTAGAGAAAAATTGTAGCTCATTTTAGACAATATTAGCTATTGATATTTGAATTTGTGCAAGGAGAATTTAACTACGTGCAAGTTTATGTCTGAAGAAGAAGATCAAAATTGAGAACTCAATTCTCAAATCACAACAAAGAAGCTTTGTATGCATTGCATTTGTGATGGCAGTTGTTGAGGTATAAAAAGTGTCTTTTTAATTCCTATTTATCTCACATTAATTATCAATCCGGGAATGACTTTTTATTTCAAGAGTGTACTCAGTCTCAGGCAGCAATTTATCCAAGATTAATGCCTTGTAATATGTAGTACAATGTTCTAAATACAAAAGTAAACAGATGCTTGAAAAATAAATCTAACATAAACTCAAATGCTCTGAAATCCAACTATTCACTCAACAAACATCAATTGAGGATACAGTAGCAATAACTCATTCCTCTAGAAATTGATGCAATTGAAATCAAACTGAAACAAGACAATCAATCTGGGAATTTGGAAGCAATAACCAATGTTCTCTATAGTTGACAGTCCTGCTTTAAAGCAATTAAAAGGAAATCGAAATTGAACTAAAGCTGCTATTGAAAGTAAACTAGGAAAAATCTTTAAAACCAAAATCTTTGCATTTAATCAACATAAATGAATAGCAATGTAAATGGACAGTAAACTGTAATTAAAGGAATTGAACAATGAATCCTATTTAATAAATCTAAACAGCAAACTCTAATTAATGGAATCAAATAACCAATCCTGTTGAACAATAATCTGTAATGAATATCAATCAAACGGAACAGTAAGTGGAATGAAACCATAATGGAAATAGAACAGCGAAGCTCTGTTAAGGTATTAACAAGATAAATTATACAATGTTGAGATTCTTGTTAAATAATAAAAGAACAAAAACGTGATTCGTTAATATAACACACTGATATCAAAGCAATTAAACAGCAAACCGATTAACTTGCAAACTATAATAAAAGAAAATATGAACTATCTCACAAAAATAATGAAAAGATAGAGATACAAACAGCGGATCGATCCACCAGGGCCGGGCCCTCAACCACCGGTGAAACGCCACTAGGCTACTGCAGAACTAAGAAATTAAACGACAACATGTTCTTATATTAATCATGCATAGCAGCGTTTACAAACAGTTGATCTTTGTTTAATCAATGAGATTCGATGAGGAATTGTATAATTACAACAGGAAATCTCTCCATCTCTCATCCATCGTCCCCTCAATACATAATACATGCTCTCCTTTTATAATCACAAAGAAGAGAAATTAAATAGTAAATATGATCTCTCATAACAATATTGGATTGTTCCTAACCAATTGATCAACAATAAAATACATTTCCATCCATATTTCAACAAGAGAAATAAGAATTTGGATTTGCAGCTGAGATAATTTGGAGGACGGCCGCAACAGCTAATCTGAGAAAATCGTGCTAAAATAACCTTGCATTTCTCTCAATACAGGCCGAATTTGGGAAAATCATTCTTTCGAAAAGTTAATTTGTTCCATTCTGGACAAAACCCATGTTCCGAATTTTCCAGATTCTTCTTCATTTGCCCAGAATTTCAACCACAAAACTGTCACTTCTTATTCTAGCAAATTTTTGAGTTGGAATATTTGATGATGATTTGGAGATCAAATCTGCAATCTGGAAAATATCTTGGAGGCTAAAATGGTGAGTGTTGATACAAAATATATTAATAAACTATCATTGATAAAATTATGCATAATAATCATCCATTTATAAAAAATAAAGGAGAATAAATAATATTCATCCATAAGAGCATAAATCATTATAAAATGGATTGATATGATAAATTATAATAAATGACATGATAAGAAGAGTAAAAATGGATGAAATAAGTGTTAAAAAGCGGTCGTATTCATGACCCAACATACCCCCAAACTAAATATATTGCATGTCCTCATGCAACCCGAAGACAAAACCCATTTGTTAACCAAGCAAAGAAAATTGTTCATCCCAACTCATGAAATGGATGGAACAAATGAATTTTTCCTCAAATAATAAATATTCAATTTTAGCAATCTTGATAAAGGCATAACAATTTTTACATTTGACGTTCAACTATATGTATATGAAGTTGCAGAAAAATGTGACATAAGTAACAACAAACTTCATTAACCATTTTCTCAAAAATCAGATCGTTTTGATGCACGGATCATGAGATATAAAAATGGTTGTAGGTGATAGTGCATAATTTTCGAAATTTTATGAACTAATTTAGCGTGAAATTATCTGGGTTTGTGTATTTTAATGATACCTCCTTGTTATCCAGAAATCGCAAGAATTTAGTTCATAGTTTTAAAGATATATGCAAATCAATTTCTGCACTGTATACAAATGAAATTCTATGCCTTAAATGAGAAAGAAAGTGGAAAACATCCATCATGTGTAGCAATTCCTTCCCCAAACTGAAGAATTAGCATATCCTCATGCAATGTTAGAAAACAAAGAGAGGTGGTTGCTACAATCTGTTGAAATTTATGCTTGGTGTAGAACAACATGGAATAAGGGATGTGTTGAGAATGAATAAGAATATCAATGGATGATAAAGAATATTACTGACATGGTCACAAGAAAGAAATGAAGGAAATCAACACTCCCCCAAACTGAAAGATGAGAAGTGTCTAAAAAAATGGGAAGTGGTAAAGATGTGGAATGAATGATGATAAATAATGCTCAATGGATTTTCATGAAATTCTCCTAAATTCATAATAAATCAGAAAATTATGCTATTTTACCTCAAGTGTTACCTCCGAAAAAAAAAAATGTGGAATGTCATGGACGGTTTGGCCTTTTTTGAAGCTAATGTAGGCTGAGAAAATACTAAAAGTGATGCAAAAGGTGGAAGCCATGCAAGTACATCATGTCTGAATAATTATGTGTGTTTGCAAGTTGTGTGAGCCTTAACTGTTAGTTGCAATAGTGTGGTAGTGCTATGAATAGAATTGTCCCCCATACTTTTTGTTCTCCTGTAAACAAATCATGTTTCTCTATGCAATTTTCTTGAATCCACAGTGTTAATTTTGAAGAGAAACATATAAGATGTATGCCAAAAGTTCAATCAACAAAAATTCTGTAGAAATGCAGTATCAATATTGTGGAAAATAGAAGAGCAGCGTACTGCACAGCAGTTGTACAGCATATAAAGGCATACATACTTATGATATAATCAACAAATTGTCACATTAATGCAATCAATTATATTTTTAAATCGTGAGTAGATATGGAAATGTTTATGTAATGATTCAAAAATAAGGGAAAATGACAACTGATGTGAAAAAAGTACTTATGCGGTCATTATCCACATAAACCATTATGATCGATTTATAAATAAATTTCATGCATAAGAGGTTCCGAACAAATGGTTTAGGAGCATACTCTCATTTGATATTAGATAAAGATATAAGAAAAGGGTTTATCACTACTATTGATTTGTGAAAAATATGACTCCAATACCATCAACAGAGCTCTGTTGCCCACAGGTGTCTATAACCTTGATAAAGTTTCTTTCTCACCCTTGGAACCATTAACCTTTATTTATGCCTAGGGAAGTGCTGTGTGATGTCATGATGGAGGTCACTGTGCTGGCTTGGGAACCAGATGAATCAAAATGCCATTCACCAGGGAGGAGTGAAAGGTGGGCAGGTCGGCTCGTGATGAGACCTCCTGTTCCAAGGAATTTTTATTTTTCTGAGTTGTCCATTGGATCATATCCCTAGTGTGGTGGCCATAATGGGAATGCCACTTCACTGCTCTCTTATGATCATGGTAGGTTGGCTCTTGATGAGATGCCCTATCCTCCACCCGCCATATCATAGAATTGTTAGTAATCATATAGGTATTTTTCTTTTCTTTTCTTTTTCTTTTTTCATATAGCACTTCCCTACTTATATATAGAGGATGGCTCAACACTCCTTAAGAGTAGGGATGGTGGAAGAAGTCTGAACATCTCAATAGAGAAAGTATGCCCTTATTCTTATTCAATAGATAAAAATCAAAGAGATTTGTGAAGATTTATGGAAGAACCAACATGATAAAGATAGTCAATCATATTAGTTTTAGTGAAAATAAAGACAGTAAAGTGATATAGATGGTTGTGTCCTTTCATTTTTCTTATCACTACAAAAAATTTCTTAAAAATGAAAATTTCTCTTTATTAGCTGATTCCAGTAACCTCTAATTTGTGTATCCTTGCATGAATTGTATGTTTGCCTTTGAAAGAGTCATGAAAAATTCACAAAAAGTTCTGAAATGTTGTTGAAAAACAAGAAAAATGCATTCGAAAAATGTTGTTCCTTTGGAAAGGAACAGACAAAATAAACGGTGAAAATTGTTGTTCCTTTGGAAAGGAATAGCAAAAACGCTCGCAACAATATTGTTGTTCCTTTCGAAAGGAACTGCAAAAGTGTTGTTCATTTGGAAAGGAACAACAAAAACACTCACAACAATATTGTTGTTCCTTTCGAAAGGAACAACAAAAGTGTTGTTCCTTTGGAAAGGAACAGCAAAAATTCACAGCAAGAAAAGTAAGAACGGTTCAAGAAATAAAATTCTACAGAAAAAAACAAGCAAAGTAAAAGAAAACAAACTTTATGTACAGGTTTCAAGAAAAAGTTTTTTTTTTTTTTTTAAAACAAAATTGGTGCTGCCGAAGAATTGCCTTTTGTAACTGAAACTTGCATGGTGGGATCCTTATTGTTCAATTGCAAATGGAATGGAAACTACAATTTGGAGGGATCAACACCTGAAACACAAAAACATAAAAGAAATCAGAAAATAAACAACACTTTATTAAGTTACAACAGCTATGATGTTATTTCCTAAGGGAATATCAATCTGTTAATGGAAAAAAATGATCTTTTTGAAAAATGTTTTGGAAGTAGTGGCATGAATCTTCAAATAGAAACGAATTCTTCATTTCTTCTGTTATGAATCCATTAGGTAATGAATTGGATGAAATGCCCTTGTTTTACTAAAATTTATTTCAAGAATCGCTCGTTCATAAACTGACCTTCTTTGTTCTGCTAAGACCTGCAAAAAACGAGTGTCTACTTGCAATAAAACATTAAATCATGGAGAAAGAGAGTTGATCGGGCTCCCATAATCCAAGAATTATGCAAAAAACTAACAAGTAGTTACTCTGTAGAACAAATCCATGGACAAAGTAAAATTAATTTATTACCTGCAGGAGAGCAGTGGTCAATCATGCTAACCTGCAATGTTTCAATCATAACTTCTTCTTTTTTCTTCGGATTTGAGTGATTTTAAAGCCAAATGAGATCTAATTCAAATTTTTATCTCCAATAGAAACCGGTTTTAAAAATTCAATGCTATGATATGTCAAATTTTCTTAGAACAACCTGCATAATAGAGTCATTTTCGATTTTCCAGCTTAGACCAACAGTTGGTATTTCAAGCATAAATTTTCTGTTTAATGGCGGATTGAACCAATTCAAATTGGATATTAAAGTAGATTCATTTATTGATCTCCAATAGAAATAGGTTTTGAAGACAAGAAGAATTGATGGGTCAAATACGTTAATGAATAGCCGAGAAAACAGAGTTTCAAGAGTGTTGATTTATGATAGGCAGTCAGTATTTTGGTCATAAATTCCTCATACGATATCAAATTTGAGTGATTAAAATTGAAAAATATTTTAAAAATGTAGTAATTTCGGTCTCCAAAAACTAATTGTCCCGACTTTGTTCTTGAGCTGCCTACTATACACCCTGTCAATGTTTTGGTTCTAACTTTTTCGTTTCAAATCCAAATGGAGTGATTCAAATTGAATTGGAAAGTAAACATCAAGGGCTACTTAGGATAGAAACATATTTTAAAAATATTCAATTTTGGTCCCTCAAAACATGACTGTCCCAACTTTGTTTTCAGAAATTTCATCAAGACCGCAAACCAAAAAAATGATATTTAAGCAATTTTTCTATATTGATGATAAAAATGAATATAAGTGTTTTTAGAATGGTTATTTGCAATATAATTCATCTACATACACAAATTAATTAGAATATTTATCATCAATGTTGATTTCCACGGCGTGTTGCAACAAAGAAACAACTATTTTTACAAAAATAAAAAATAAAAATGTGTTTGTTTTATTTCCTTATTTATTTTATTTGCTCCACTATCCTACTCTTCTTTGAGAATCGAATATGTTTATTTATAAGAGTATTTCTAGTGGAACCATTTTAGAAATAAGGCCTCTAGTATGTACATACCCAAACTTGAAAAATGCATGTTGATAAAAATTAGGGTATGAGAAGCCAACTTCCCTTGAAAAGATGGTGCCAAAAATTGTTGAAGCATGGAGTGATATTGCAAAAAAATGATGGAGTGAAACCAATCTTCAATGCATCCCTTACTTTCTTGATTTCCCATAGCCATCATATCATGAAGTTCTTGAGCTTTTAAAATGGTTTTTTGGTGCAAACTAGAAGAAACCTCATTTTCTTTCATAACTTCTACAATTTTTGGATTTGATACATTCTGAGTCTCAGTGTAAGTTTTCTCCAATAGTGCATGTGAGATAGAATGGGTGGGAAGGGTGGGTAAATTTTTCAGTTCAACACTGTAAGCATGTTGTACTAGTTTATTATGGTGAAGGTGTGGAATGAGTTGAGCAGGAAATTGTGTAGGGAATGGAGCCTCTTGATGATGTAGATGATTGGGTTGAGTGAATGATTTTGATAGGCAAGCAAGGTGTTGTGGAAGAGCTAGAAGATGTGTTTGTGCTACAAGATGAGGGAGAGTAGTCATGCAATCATAAGGTGAACCATGCCAAGCTTGTAGACAAGATTGGTGGTGGTTATATTGAGATTGGCATGGCTGCCCTAACATATGAGTATTCCATAACGAATTATGCAAGTAAGAGAATGGAGAGGAAGTGTTTTGAACCATACCTGTAGGCCATGATTTCCATGGTTTTGACCTTGTTGGAGCTTCCTCGTCTCTTTGATATGCTACTTCCATCCTAGATAAGGAAGAACAATTATCTATGGGATGCTCCTTTCGGTTATGAGGGAAAAACACTTCATCAAATTTTTGATTTTTCTAAACCTGCAAAACATTCAATTGTGAATTTAGAGAGCTAATAAAATCATATTTAAAATTTTCAAATAAAACCTTGATTTTAGCTCTTATGTCTCTTGTTCTTGTAGTAAATTTGGAAAAGAAAGAAGAAACTTCTCTAGAATTCTTACCAGCCTTGGAAATTCCTCTTGAATACCTTATGCACAACTCACAAACATCATCATATGATCATTGAAAAACATCACCTTTTCCTATCAGATTTAAGAGTTCTAAAAAAATCATCTTTGATTCCTTTAAGAAGGAGTGTTTTTAAGATCTCTTTTTCCAAATGTTTATGCTTTGATTTTTGAAGGTTATATCGAAAACGCTCTACATAGTCCTCCAAGATTTCATCTTCCCCTTGTATCATACCAAAAATATCTTCATTGGATTTGCAGTAGTCTTGGTACTTCTTCAAGAATATGTTCTTCATGTCCTCCCATGTTTAGATGTAGTTCCCTCCTAGGCTCATGAACCATCAGAGAGCTGCTCCTTTTAGAGTAAGAGGAAACACTTTCAACCTTTGATCATTAGTACAATAATCATATCCTCTACAAAGTATTTCAAAATCAAATAAGAATGTATCTGGATCTTCATTTTTCAAACATGAAAATTTGGTAGAGACAATGGGGGAATTATGTGCATTTGTGTCACTCCTCCTAGATCTTTGATAGGGAATTCAAAAGTTGCAATGTGAGCCATTTCTTACCATAATAGAAGATGTTCTTCATGTGTTTCTTTGAGGATCCTCCTTAAAATGTTCTTGTCAATTGGTTAGTGAAATGGGTGGTGATTACATCACCACTCGAGTGGAATTACAAGATTTTTTTTCAAAAATTCTACCTCTAAAATTCAAAAAAACGCAAGCATTCATTTCTACCGTAAGCTTTCACTCAATTCTGTTGTGAAGTGGGCCAGTGAACAAGTGTGTTCCTTACTCAGTGCATGGGTTCTTACCTTCCGTCTTTAATACCCAATTCTTCCCAAGCAGAAAAAATTAAATATGCATCACTCTTTCTAAATGGCATACACTCACCCCAACAACGGCACCAAAATATTGAGGTATAAAAGGTGTCTTTTTAACACCTATTTATCTCACATTAATTATCAATCCGAGAAAGACTTTTTATTTCAAGAGTGTACTCAGTCTGGGGCCGCAATTTATCCAAGAGTAATGCCTTGTAATATGTAGTACAGTGTTCTAAATACAAAAGTAAATGGATGCTTGAAAACGAAATCTAATATAAACTCAAATGCTCTGAAATCCAACTATTCACTCAGCAAACATCAATCGACGTTACAGTAGCAATAACTTATTCCTCTAGAAATTGATGCAATTGAAATCAAACTGAAACAAGACAGTCAATATGGGAACGTGGAAGCAATAACTAATGTTCTCTATAGTTGACATTCCTGCTTTAAAGCAATTAAAAGGAAATAGAAATTGAACTAAAGCTGCTATTGAAAGTAAAATAAGAAAACTCTTTAAAACCAAACTCTTTACAATTAATCAACAGAAATGAACAGCAATGTAAATGGACAGCAAACTGTAATTAAAAGAATTGAACAACGAATCCTATTTAATAAATCTGAACAACAAACTCTAATTAATGGAATCGAATAACCAATCCTATTGAACAACAATCTGCAATGAATATCAATCAAACGGAACAGCAAGTGGAATGAAACCATAATGGAAATAGAACAGCGAAGGTATGTTAAGGTATTAACAAGATAAATTATACAGTGTTGAGATTCTTGTTAAATAATAAAAGAACAACAACGCGATTCGTTAATATAGCACACTGATATCAAAGCAATTAAACAGAAAATCGATTAACTTGCAAACTGTAATAAAAGCAAATATGAACTATCTCACAAAAATAATGAAAAGATAGAGATACAAACAACAGATCGATCCACCAGGGCCGGGCCCTCAACCATCGATCAAACGTCGCTGGGCTACTGTAGAACTAAGAAATTAAACGGCAACACGTTCTTGTATTAATCATGCATAGTAGTGTTTACAAATAGTCGATCTCTATTTAATCAATGAGAGTCGATGAGGAATTGTGTTATTACAACAGGAAATCTCTCCATCTCTCATTCATCGTCCCCTCAATACATAATACATGCTCTCCTTTTATAATCACAAAGAGGAGAAATTAAATAGTAAATATGATCTCTCATAACAATATTGGATTGTTCCTAACCAATTGATCAACAAGAAAATATATTTCCATCCATATTTCAACAAGAGCAAGTCGAATTTGGATTTGCAGCTAAGATAATTTGGAGGACGGTCGCAATAGCAAATGTAAGAAAATCGTGCTCAAATAAACTTGCGTTTCTCTCAATACAGGTCGAATTTGGGCAAACCGTTCCTTTTCTAAAGTTAATTTGGTATGTTCTGGACAAAACCCATGTTCCAGATTTTCCAGATTCTTCTTCATTTGCCCAGAATCTCAACCACAAAACTGTCACTTCTTATTCCAACGAATTTCTGAGTTGGAATATTTGATGATGATTTGGAGATCAAATTTGCAATCTGGAAAATATCTTGGAGGCTAAAATGGTGAGTGTTGGTACAAAATATATTAATAAACCATCATTGATAAAATTATACATAATAATCATCCATTTATTAAAAATAAAGGAGAAGAAATAATATTCATCCATAAGAGCATAAATCGTTATAAAATGGATTTATATGATAAATTATAATAAATGACATGATAAATAAGAGTAAAAATGGATGAAATAAGTGTTAAAAAGTGGTTGTATTCACGACCCAATAGCAGCTTCATTAAACAATGTTTCTAATAAATATTCCTTAGAAAAACTCTTTAATAAAGAGATGCTGCAAAAACTCTACATCATGATTGAAAGGATGCAAGAGAAGTATTGTTAGGTCCCTATATTACTAGTGTAGTCCCTTGTTGTTGTTATTATAGCCCCCTTATTGTTGTTTTTTTACCCCTATAACTCTCATATTGTTTTTATTGTGCCCTTGCATTATTATTGTTAGGTCGGCCATGATTATATTGTGACACCATGGACTCCTATATGTAGAAAGGAGGTTTTTTCATTTGTATCATCCAAGAATTGTTCATTTATGTAATGTAAAGGAAGATTCCCCCTCAAAGTGATTTATTTCTAAGGCTTTGATCTCTCTTTTATTCTATTCTTGGATTTGGTTTCATAATCTTTAGTATCAGAGATTTGGATTCTAGGGTTTCGTTGCTCCAAAAATTTCATCGTGGAATTTATGTATAACTTGTTTTCTACGACGGTTCAGAAGCTCATATTTTTACCACAAGAAGACAAAATCCTAAGGAACTTCTTGTAAGAATTTCATATCTTGGTTTGCAATATTTTTGAAGATATTATTTGTGGAAGTTAGGGTTTTTGCAGGCTCCCTAATTTCATCTAAAATAGGTGAACTTGGGAAAATCGTCATAACTCTCTCTCTCTGAGCATTGGATTGGAACTATGTAAAAGGTGGTCGAAATTAAACAGACTGTATTTTCTTTTATATCAATTTTAGAGTCGAAGGAGGGAACAATGAGACATGGCACATCGTACAAGTTCACTCTACTTAACTAGTCCATAATTAGGTCATTATGGGATATTGGACATAAATTTGCTTTGAAGCATACAAATTAGGTCAGACCTGTGGCATTCGAAAGAATATTCAGAGGGATACTACAGGACTGAATTTAAGATATTGAAGATCTGAAGTCACAGAGATAATTTAGTTTCAATATCAAGCTCCTCAAAAGCAAGAAAAAGGTGTGTATTTTTTTTCAAATAGAATAAGCCTTGTTTGAAAAATTAGTTTGAAGTGATTCCAATGGCATATTGAAGCATAGATATTAGTATTGGGTTCTAAAATTCCCCCTAAAAGGAATTCAACACCCATTAAACCATCAGAATACTCTACTATGACACATAAATTGAAAGAAGTGCAACATGATATATCAAAATTACAAGAGCAAGTGTACCAAATTTTTGTCTCATAAAGAGCATCAAAAAATGAAATGGAAGTTTTGAAGAAAACCGTGGAAGCTAAGATGAATGGTTTGAAGAAATGCATGCAAGCTAAGATGGATGGCATCAAAGCTAAGATGGATGAAATTGATGAGAAATGAAAGACAACATTGAAGATATGAAGAATGATCTAAAAGAAGACATGGAAGGTTTGAAGAAAGGTTTGACAAAGTTTATACAAGAAATGATTCATAATGGAGAAAATATAGTAGAGGAAACTCATGATGAGAAAAAAATAAATGTTAATCGTGATTTCATAAACTCTAATGTTGGATGGAAGAAACACCATATTCCAAATATGGATATTAGGGAGTTTGATGGCAAGGATCTCGTAACATGGATACTATAAATGGAGCAATATTTTTATCTCCATAATGTGCAAAACACACAAAAGGTACACGTTGCAACTTTACATTTAGAACAAAATACATGTGTATGGTATCGATGGCTTTTTTCTCATAACAAAAATTGTCACTTGGTCAATTTTTACGAAGGAAATGATAGCACATTATGAGGTACAAAGAGCAACACCCTTTTTAGCCAATTGATAAATCTCAAACAAAATCGTTCAATGGTGGAGCACATTTAGGACTTCCAAAAATTGAATATAAGGGTAGCTAATGTTCTAGAGGAACATAGGATTGATGTGTTCATAGGGACATTAAAGGATAACATCCAACATGAAGTTTTCCTTTGGGAACCTAATTCATTGGAGAAGGCATTCATGTTGGCAAAAAAGATTGAATGTAAAATTATGGTGATAAGGAAGCCTACCACTCACATCTATAAAGATGGAAGTGTTTCTATTCCTAGACTTCCACAACCTACAAGTTTGACACCACAGCAATTGGAAGAAAAAGGAGAAAAAGGGCTTTGCTACAATTGTGATAGTAAATACACTAAAGGTCATAAGTGTGCTTAGAAGAAATTATTTTACATAGATTGTGAAGAGGAGGAAGAAAATGAACAAAAAAACTTCAAAAGAAGAGGATATACACTAGGAACGAACCCTAGAGAAAGAAGAAATGAGTTTGACCATATCTTGTAATGCATTGGTAGGAATTACCCCTCCTCAAAATCTCAATATAGAAGGGCATATCAAGAAGAAAAAGTTAATAGTGTTGATTGACTCACGTAGTACCCATGATTTTATTCATTGTAAGGTAGCCAAGGAATTTAATTGCTCCCTATACCGAGCATGAGAATGTCAAGTGATGGTTGAAAATGTAGGAACTATAAATTGCTCTAGAAAATTCCATAATATCAAGCTAAACATGGGGTAATGTGTATTGAATAGTCCAATGATTTCCATTCCAATGGGAGGTGTTGATGTTATACTAGGAGTACAATGGTTACAATCTTTGGGGATGATAGCTTTTAATTTTCAAGAAATTTTCTTGAAAAAAAATTCGGAAGGAAAGGAAGTTGAATTATGGGGTATCGCAGAGAAGCCGAGAAAGATAATAAGATCTAATTTCATGACAAATCTTCTGAAAAAAGAACAATGAGGCATAATTGCACAATTATTCTCACTAGAAGTTCCAACATAAAAATCATCTATTTCTCTAGATCTCTAAAAAGTCTTGGACAATCATTCCAAGGTGTTTGAAACTCCCAAAGGACTCACACCTATTCGTCATCATGATCATGCTATTAATTTGATTCCAGGAAAACATCAGGCCTTACAGACATCCTTATGTCCAAAAGAGTGAAATTTAACGTATGATTGTAAATGTATTAGAGGCCGATATAATTCAACCAATCCAAAGTTCTTTCTCTGCTCGAGTAGTATTGGTGCACAAGAAGGATGGATTATGGCACATGTGTTCGGATTATAGGGAGCTCAATAAGCTCACTATTAAATATAAATATCTCATTCCTGTGATTGATGAATTATAAGATGAATTACATGGAGAAATTTATTTTACCAAGTTGGGTCTTCATTCAGGATATCATCAAATTAGAATGAAGACTAAAGATATTCCGAAAACAAAATTTCGAACTCATGAGGGTTATTATGAATTTTTGGTCATGCCTTTTGGCCTTAAAAATACACCTTATACATTTCAAGGGTTGATGAATTCCATTTTCAAACCCTTCCTTAAAAAATTTGTGTTAGTATTTTTTGATGATATACTAATCTACAACAGGTCTTGGAAGGATAATATTCAACATGTTGACAGGGTGCTCAAACTATTAGAGGAGAAACAATTATATGCAAAAACCTCCAAATGTTTCTTTGGAGTACAAGAGGTGGAATATCTGGGTCATATTCTATCCCATGAGGGTGTTAATGTAGACCCTAAAAAAATTAAGTCCATTAAGGAATGGAAAGTCCCCACAACTATAAAGAAGTTGTGAGCATTTCTTGGGTTAACATGGTATTATTGCAAGTTTGTTAAGAATTATGGGAGAATAACAACACCTCTAACAACATTATTGAAGAAAGATGAATTTTCATGGACAACTGAAGAAACTAAGGCCTTTGAACATCTTAAAGAGGAAATGTGCCTAGCATCGATCTTAGCTACGCCATACTTCACAAAAACCTTTATTGTAAAAAGTGATGCCTCAGGAAATGAAATTGGTTTTGTTTTAATGCAAGAAGGAAGACCCATTTCTTTTGAAATTCATCTATTCAAATGAAAGTATTTACATAAAGCTATTTATGAGAAGGAAATGTTCGCAATACTACATGCACTAAAGAAATGGAGACCTTACCTAATGGGAAGACACTTCAAGGTAAAAACTGGTCATCATAGTCTTAAATACTTTTTGGAAGAAAGACTATCTTCAGAAGAGCAGCAAAAATGGGTCACAAAGATGTTGGGTTATGACTTTGAAATCATCTACAAAAAAGGAAAGCTAAATGTTGTTGCAAATGTACTCTCAAGAAAGGATGAATATGTGGAAGCATTACTTTGTGCCATTTCTATTATCCCACGAGATTGGATAACCGAAGTAAGGGATGAATGGAAAAAGGACAAAGAAGTGTGGACACTCATTCAAAATTTGCAGTAAGATCCTACTACATCTGATACATTTAGTTGGAAAAATTATTCCTTATGGTATAAAGATCGCTTAATAATATCTTTGTAATAATTCCCAACTAAAACAAAAGATTCTTTTGTAATTTCACACTTCTCCCTTAGGAGGACACTCAGGATTTTTAAAAACTTACCACAAGGTGAAGAAATATTTTTTTTGGGATGGACTTAAATCTGATATTCAAAAGTTTGTGGCAGAATGTTTGGTTTTCCTAAAAAATAAAGTTGAGAAAATTAAGACCTCGGGTCTTCTACAGCCTTTATCCATTCCAAGTCAATGTTGGGAGGAGATTTCAATGGATTTTATCACAGGTTTACCTAAGTCTGAAGGAAAGAGTACATCATGGTGGTAGTTGATAGACTTACCAAGTATGCACACTTTTGTGAATTATCTCATCCATTTAAATCAAGTATAGTTGCTACTGCGTTTATGGAAACAATTCAAAAGCTACATGGAAACCCAAAGATTATTGTAAGCAAAAGAGATCCCATTTTTACTGAAAATTTTTTGAAATAATTATTTTCTTGTTTGGGTACTCAACTAGCTCATAGCTCATCTTATCATCCTCAATCCGATGGGCAAACTGAGATAGTAAACAAATGTTTGGAAGGATATCTTCTTTATTTTGTATCTGATAAACAAACATAATGCATCAAGTGGTTACCTATGGCTGAATGGTGGTATAACACTTCCTTCCATACGGTAGCAAAAATGACCCCATTTATGGAACTTTATGGATATCATCCATTGTCCATCACATAAAATTTAAGAGAAAATTTTAAGCTTCAAGCATTGGAAAATCACATTGAGCATCAACAACAAGTTCTCCAACTCTCAAAGGATAACCTAAATTTGGCACAAAATTGAATGAAACAACAGGTAGATCAACATCGGAACAAGAGAAGTTTTTAGGTAGGAGACTAGGTATTTTTATGGCTACAACCATACAAGCAAATTTCCCCCAAGCAATCTAAGAAGGATAATAAACTATCGCCAAAGTACTATGGTCCTTACAAGGTGTTGCAAAATATTGGTACTATGTCATACAAATTGGAGCTTCCTACTTCTTGAGTGCATCCAGTTTTCCATGTTTCATGCTTAAATAAGGTTATAGGTGACAAACTTCTAGTTCAAACAATATTTACAGAACTTTATAAGGAAGGAAAAATCATATTGAAACCTGAAGCAATCACGGAAACAAAAACTCGAAAGCTACAAAATTGATCAATTTCAGAGTATCTCATTAAGTGGAAGAACTTACCCACTGAAGATTCTACATGAGAGGATGAGAATTTTATGCAAAAGCATCCAAAGCTACTCAAGCGTTGAGGAAAACATTTTTTTGAATGAGAGGGGCATGTGAGGTCCCTATATTAACAGTTTATTCCCATATTGTTGTTAGCATAGTCCCCTTATTGTTATTGTTGTACCCCTGTAACCCCCTTATTGTTATTATTGTGCCCTTACATTATTATTGTTAGGTACGATAGGATTATATTATGACCCCATGGACTCCTATATATAGAAATGAGGTTTTTTAATTTATATCATCCAAGAATTGTTCATTTGTGTAATTTAAAGGAGTTTTCCCCCTCGAAGTGGTTGATTTCTAAGGCATTGATCTCTCTTTTATTTTATTTTTGGCATTGGTTTCATAACAAGTATGAAGATAAGATGTAAAGAATTAAACTTCAAGAGCATTTGATTTCCATGAAGGAGGAGAAGCAAGAGCTTCTTGAAAATATTCTTGAGATGGAGACTCAACTTCATATTGCAAATGAGAACCTAGCAAGGATGCATGAGATGGAGACTCAACTCCATAATGCGAAGGAAGCCTTAGCCAAGCATGTACTTGAAAAAGAGGTATGAAATTCAATTTTATCTTCAATTTCCTCTGAAAATGAATGTTTAGGTGCTTTTGAAAGACACACTAGAGGAATAGGGTTCAAATTATTGATGAATATGGGGTATGAAGGTAAAGGATTAGGAAAACATGCACAAGGCATAGTTGAGCCAATTGTTGTTGAGGAAAGGCCTAAGTATTTGGGTCTTGGTTCTGGACAACATGATGGATAAATATCTAAAGCCAAGGAGGCACATCAAGGTGTTCCAAGAAGGACTTTCATTTCATGTTCATTACCACAAACTTGTGAATATTGTGTTCGTGAGTAATGAAAAAGTTTTACGCCCACTTTGCAAGAAGGTGCTCATAAGAATGCAGCTAATGAGAGTGGTGAACAAGAGGATGTTGAAATCTCTGAATTCATTGAATGCATTGTTGGTATTCCAAAAAGAGCCGCCACCTCATCAAATTCACCTCCTCAAGAAGGTGACAAAATTAAATGTTCAAGGTATAAATCTACTTTTAATCAAGTTTCTTTTGACTATGATAAACATGGAAACTTCTGACATAAGATTTGGAGAAAGTTTGCATGTTCCTTTTTTGGTTGGGATAACCACAATGTTTCAAGATGTTAGAAGAAGATAGTAATGCACAATAATATTTCAAAGCAAAGGAGACAAGAAGCCAAAGGTGCATTGGACAAAGTAGATCATGTTGAAAAGAAGATGCAATTGTTTTGCACTCATTTCCATAAGCAAGGTCATATTGTATACAAGTGTTGGACTTTGTATCCAACAAGTCATCCACGACATTTGAAGAAGGTGGAGAAAGAGAATGGAAAGAATGGAAAAGAAGATTTCATAATTGAGTGGGTCAAGATGATTCACATGATGATGATGTGCAGCTGAAATAAGCAACATTGAAATGTTTTGGTAAGAGATGGTTAGATTTATTATCCAATTAAGTATTTGCATGTCTTTTGATGATTGATGAATTCTTTTCCAACTTAATTCAAGTTTCATGTTTATGCCAAGAAGGTGATTGAAAGTGGAGTATGTTGACTCACTTTATTACAGAAAAATTTGTTCATTTCAGTTCTTTAAGTACATGTACATATAAATGGGGTTCTTGTACTTATGATTGTACTTATGAGAGAGTTGAAGAATTGTATACATGCATGAGATTTTGTGTGTATGAATAGTGGAATTTTGATGGTTTCATTGTGCTTGAACATGCATGAGTAATTGACTTGTGTTGGTAAATTTCTTGGTTTAACATGTATGTTGTCAAATTTAGAGTGTTGATCATTTGCACATGCATGAGTGTCGACTTGTGTTGGTCGATTGTTTGGTATACATGCATGTCATATTGACTTGGAAGAGTTGATTTTGTCTCCAAAGATGAAAAGGAGATGTTGATGAAGTGTTTCATGATATGTGAAATTCATTTTGTTTTGGGAAAATAATCGTCAAATTATTACACATGTTTATTCATGACTTGAGAGTCAGTCGTTTGAAGAGGCATGTTTTGTCAACTTGTGTTTGGTTGATAAGTTTTGACACCAAGATATAAGAGTACATGGTGATGTTCACATGATGTGAAATTGGTTGCTTTGAAGGATCAAGAGGATATGTCATCAAGTTATGTTTCTTGGATGATGTGTTCTTCAGATACAAACAACCATCAATTTAAATATGTTGTGTTTGTGAAAAGAGGTCAAATAATTTATAGAATTTTGGCTTCTGTGATCCATCATAAAATTATGAAGAATTTTTCGGTAATAATCACATTAAAATGAAAATTGTCGATGCGTTTTGAACCAACCAGTGTGGTTCATCATTAGGACTAGGTGAGATATCAGATCTGGAAGTCGAGTTTAAATAGATGCAGAAATGGTTAAACTAGCCGTTAGGATAATGGCTAGTTTGACTCTGAGATTGCTAGTTCTATTTTAATTAAATTAATTATTTACTTAATTATTAAATAATTAATAATTAAGTAAATAATTATCAAATAATTTTCAGACAAAAATTTTGCAGTCGTTGTAGACCATTTTATGTGTTTACGCCAAGAAGAGAAGGATATGGTGAATGCATTCTTCCAAATGTGGAATTTGGAACCGTCGAGGTAAAAGAATGGTCATTTATTTTCTTGATTTTACTGATGTTTGCACTCATTGTTATAGTTCACTCAGATGGGCTTAATTTGTAAAAGTGGGTTCCAAGGAGAATATTGTATCAAATGCATGTTTGTGCAAAGGAGGAACATGATTCTCAGTGGGAAGCCAATAAGTTAGTTTTCCAAGCACCGAGGAGTCAATTTGGTACAAAAAAAAATTTGTATCAGTCAACGAGCATCCAACAAGTGTTTGATTGGGTCAGCAACAAAAGGAGAATAGTGGTTGAAGAGCCTAGCCATTTGTAAGGCAAGGCATGTCAGTGAACCAAAGTGGTTGCCATGACAATTTTTCCAAGTAGAATAAAGATGATAGGACTTGGGAAACATAAGAGTATTCATCTCTGATAAGATAACCATCTTTTGTGGGTCCAAAAGCATGTCAATGGGAAGGTGTGATCAGAATCTGGATTAGGGGCAAAAATTAGCTCAAAATTCAAATTTCTCAGAATTGCACCAAACTAGAATGACAGCAACCGACCTATCATCAGGAATCCAATGCAGCTCGTTTCTTCGAAAACCAAGTTTGAATGAAGAATTTCTAGCCTGCAGATCGCTTTTTAGAACAGACAAATTTTAAAAAAAAAATGCAAAATAGGTATAGGTGGATGACATGGAAGCCCAGTCAGCATGCAAGGAATCTTCTTTAGATTTTGTCTAATGGGACTATGACAAGTGTCACAACTGGATTCGTCAATTTTGTTTGTGAAGGTGAAATTTTCCCAATGTCCTCCAAGGTTGAATGTGGATTCATGATGAATAATTATGTGTTGTATATATATATATATATATATTATTTATATCCAAACATTTTTTCAAATTCCACATATTAATTAACCAAAATTTGATTGCATTTCGCATTAACCATAGTCCGCATATGATTTTAAACTATGGTTCAAACTATATGTTGGCATATCATATATGTATATGGTGGACATTTCAAAGGTTTGATTACGATGGAATTTCATTATTTAATATGGTATGCATATCTTTATAAAAAAATTCTAATTCCAAAGTTTATATGGTTTATACCATATGATGGATGCATTTAAATTTTTTTTTCAAAGCACAAACATAATTGTGGCAAAATGTATGGAGGGGTGGAGGTCGGGGTTCAACCCCATGACCTCCCATTAACCACTGCCACCTTTCACCAATTGAGCGATCGACTTGTTCCTTTAAAAGGAATGCACCCACATTACATTTCAAGTGCATGCGCTACCATATGGCGGGATGGAGGGGGAAGCCCCAGGAGCCATCCCTCCTCCCAATGAGGCAGCGCCATATGCCCAAGTTCTAAGCTCTCAGCCAAAACACGTTTAGTGTGTGCTTATCCACATTAAAATCAGCTTATCCTTAATTAAGCTCAGTTAAAAGTTGGAAAAAATTTTGGTGGAATCTCTGAATTCGGCGCCGCCTCTAGAATTGTCGGAGTTAACTAGACTTCTCCAGATTTAGAGGCAAAATTTAGGGGAAAATTAAATGAGGCCTATCTTGAGAAATTTTCGACCAATTTTGGCTCAGGAAGAGTCATTCCTAGCATATTGGCATGCTATGAATCCATTGGAACAACTTGCAGAGGAAGAGGAGAATTTCTACAAAGGTTTTTGTCACCTTGAAAAATTTTGAAGCCCACGGCCACCAGGAGGGAAGGCCATGCCTAGATCAACTGCAAGCCAAATGAAGTGATTGAACAGTAATTTTTATGTGTATTTTATGTTATGAACATAGTGGTACAATTTTTAGAGGCATTGGAGCAATTTTGAAGGTGATTTTGTCACTTTGGATATTAAACAAGCCCATGGCCACCAGGATGGGAGGTCAAGCCTAGATCAGCTGGAAACCAAATTTAGAGATTGAATAATCATTTTGGGGGTATTTGAGTGTTCTGAATCAAGTGGTATATTTTTTAAATCCATTGTAACATTACGGGTTTATGTAACCAGAAATTTAACTCTTAATCCCTAGAGGGCCTAGCTAGTTGAAGCAGGTCCATGGAGATGTAGTCCATGAGGGGTGAGCTCTATCATCATCCATTATGTAATGTGATTGTTGTGAGTTATATTTCTACATTTCATTTGTTGTATATGAGTTTTTAAAATTTAATTAATTCATAATTTGACCATCAAAAACACATGAAACTTGACACATAAACCCCTTCACAAGTGGTTAAATTGAGAAGATCCTAATCACACATTTTTAATACTGATGAGGGAGCTAGCATAGGAATAACTAGTTTTCCCATATTCATATCAGGTACATAGAAACATGCCAAAACTATTGTGTTTACTTTCCATCTCTCATAATGACATTTCTTCAAAGGGACCTGAATTTTTATGAGGAGAAGGAAATGAGGCGTTCTCTTGAGACGGGGCTTCAGTTGCATTCATATCAAGATATTTTGGATCTAAAGGAAGAACCTCAAGAATTTGTGGAGTAGCCATAGGCAGAGGAGCAGAGAGTGGATACAACCACTCAAGCAGAGACATCCAGAGAATGAAGGAAATTAACAAGGAAACTATTAGATTATTGCATGATGCTATAGAGAATGTGAGAGTTCCCACTTTACAGTGCAAGCATAGGAGGTCACTAGATTGGTACACTGGCTACATGGTGTTGATAAATGAGCTAGTAGAGACATAACCATCCTCATTTGAGGAATAAATAGAGCAGCCTATATGGTTCGATGCTATGGTAGAGGAATATGATTCCTTTATTGGAAACGATGTTTGGAAAGTGGTCCCAAGACAAGAGGATCAATCATTGGTGGGTTTGAGATTGATTTACAAGGTGAAGCATGTAGCACATGGAAGCATAGAGAAATACAAGGGCATATTTATCGCCAAGTGATTCTCTCGGGTTGAGGGAACTGACTATAAGTAAACCTTTTTTCCAATATCAAGGTACTCTTCCATCAGATCAGTTTTAGCACTGATTGCATGGATGGGGTGGAAGATCCACCAGATGTATATGAAGAAAAAATTCCTCGAAGGAGTTATTGAGGAGGAGGTGTACATCGAGAAAATTGAAGGTTTTGACACCTTTAAAAAAGTGTTTCATGTGTGCAGACTCAAACAAGCATTGTATGGATTGAAGAAATCACCCCGTGCTTGGTTCAATAGGATTGATAGCTATCTCACTGATTTGGGATTCAAAAAAATTGAAGCGTCTGAAAACCTCTATCATGTTTTGGTAGAAAGTAAATTTTTGATTATTGTGTTATATGTTGATGATTTTATTTTAACTAGTGATGAACAATTGATCATATATTGCAAGGAGGATCTTACAAGAAAGTTTGAAATGAAAGACATGGGTCTCATGCACTATTTCCTTGGATTGGAAGTATGGAAATGAGAAGGGGAATAGTTTGTCTCTTAGGGAAAGTATTCCAATGAGATACTTCAGAAGTTCTGCATGAATAATTGCAAACCCATGGAGACACCTCTAGCGACCAATTGGAGGAAGGAAGATGCCACTTCAGGTGAGGAAGTTGATGTTATTTACAAGTAGTTGGTGGTTTCACTCATGTATCTTGGGAAAACATGACCATATATGTGCTATGTAGTCAAGCAGTTAAGCCTAGCTATGGTTTGACTGACCAAATTATTTTGGAGGGTAATTGAGCATGTTCTATGATACCTCAAAGGAACTACTCAATTTGGATTATGGTAAACATGGACAGAGGGAGTGAATCTTTGTGGCTTCAAAAATTTAGATTGGATGGGGATTCCATCAGACTAGAAGAGCACATCAGGAGGAATTTTCAGTGTTCGGTCAACAACGGCTTCTTGGTACAACAAGAAGCAGATATCTATGGCACTCAACTCAACAGAAGAAAATTACATGGTTGTCAGTCAAGCAAAATGTGAAGCAATCTGGATGACAAAGATTATTGTTGGGTTATTTTTAGATGATCCAAAATACATAAACTATAGTTTAATTATTTAGAGCCTAATATTGCATTATCTAGAATAATTAGTTAAATATTGGAGACATTTTAGAATAGCTAATTGTTGTAAAATATGACATCTAGAAAGGTGTTGTTTCTTAGAAACTAATTTAGGAAAATAGTTAGGAGTGTTTTTATGAGAGAATTAAATGTAAATGGAAACTCGGAAATGAAATAAGTGATCCATAACAAAATTATTTTAGGACACTATCTTATTTTTAAAAAAAATATCTACTCTTGCAAGAGTATTGAATGATTGTGTGTAAACTCTTGCAAATTTTATGTAATTTTATTTTACTTATTAATAAAATTTGTTTGTCTGAGGACACTTTTGCTATTATTATGGTATCATATATTTAGTGATGCAAATGGTGTGAGGAGGAGATTCCACCTTTGAAGGATTTTGGAAAATTCCATCAAAATGGTCACTTTGTCACTTATTGATTGGTATGCAAAGTATTCAGATTTTATTAAGGAAAAGAACATTGGAAATTGTTGCTTCAATTTTTTTAAATATTTATTGCTAATTTTAAGTTTTAGATCCATATATTATTAGGTAAAATTTTAATTTTATTAGAGCAACCTTCTAGTCTACAATTTATTCAAATACATCAATTCACCATTTCATCAAGTCCCCCTCGAATCATCAATAACATTCCTGTTTAACCACTCTAGCCCTTGATCGAGTGCAATCCTTTTTTCCACAGTTCTACCCTCCAACATCATATCCCATGAATGGATTAGACTATTGAACACTCATCATTGAAATTTTGCATTGAAGACTGAGCATTTAAATTCTGCATTGGACACTCAACATTGAAATGGACAGATCTTGATTGTTTTGGTGTGTGTAAGCCCAAGCCACTGTTTTTGGCATCTGCACATGGAGCCACCATCTCCCTACAATCATCACAAGTAATGGAAGCTGAAATATCTAGCGTAAATCCATAGCAATTACAGGAACAGTGAAATTCGGCTCTTGGGTATAGTGGAGAAGCCAATAGCATGGAGAAGGTGATGAGGGACATGTCTTCGGTCTCCGCGATAGTTAGTCGCCACACCACCTCACTCGTCTGCAAACTTTGGAATTAATATGTTACCTGGGAGGTACACAAGCTTCCCTTCATATCCCATTCATTTCTTCCTCTATTGTTCAGCAGGCTTTCGCACACTCATTTCTTCAATTTCTATCCTAGTCTCGATCAACTGCAGGAATAATATTTTTTGACTAGAATCTACTGGAGTGGATAGTGTGGACCCCATTTTGGAGTGGATGCCTTGAGAACAATCGACTTATGTAATCTCTCTCCAAAATAAAATTGGTGCATACTTTAAATATTGAAGCTTGAAATGTTAATTCACCTTTTAAAAGTGATTTCATAAAATTTAATTCACTTTTTAAAAGGACTTCATAATTCCTTTTTTAAGGTGAGGTTAAAAAAAATTAAAGTTTATTAATGGAGTGAGAAGGTGTATTTTTTATTTTTAATTTTGTAATTTTAATGGAGAGATAACTATCCATTTTAAATATTTTGTTGGAGTGAAAAGTTGAATTTTGGAGAATTTTTTGTAATCTTTGGAGCGATAAGGTGTGATTTTGTAATTTTGGAGTGATAAGGTGTAATTTTCTAATTTATAATTTTGGAGAAATAAGATGCATTTTATTTTTTTAGGAAAGCAAAATTATAGTTCAAAGTAAGTCTTACTTTGAGGGGCTTCTACAGTCATAGAAGGAAAATTGCAAGGGAATTGTAAAGTTGAATTTTGAAAGCTTATTTTTGTTGATCAACGATTGTCATTGATGTCAACCCAAGCAGCACCAGGGGCTAACTCAATATTTCATGGGAATTTTTACCTATAAAATTAATATATTATGGGTCAATAATGCTTTTGATGGTTTCTAATTGTCGAGATGTTTCCGTTTATATATGGCACGCCATGTAATTCTTCACGATTTGAGAGATATTCATGTTTGAAGTTTGTACCCCAGTTAGTGGGATAAAACCCCATGGAGTTGGGGCATGGGTCATTGAAAAGTTATAATTAATATTTATTAATCTCCTAAGATCCCTCCCATGTTCACTTGTTGAAGCCCCTCTCAACTTAAGCATTCATATAAATTGTGATCTTCATTTCCTCCTTATGCATGGGATTTGGCCATCTGAAAAAGGTCATCATGGAACTTTCGCTCTAAATTTTTTTCTACGAAGGCTCAGAAGCTAAAATGTTAATGAGGTGAAGTTGAAATCCCGAGGAAGCTGCAGTAAAAATTTCAGATCAAGTTGCGCAACATTTTTGTAGATATGATCTGTGGAAGTAAGGGTTTTCGCAGGCTCTTGAAATTCATCTCAAAGAAGTGACCTTCGTAAAATCGTCATAACTCTCTCTCTGAGTATCAGATTGGAATTCCATGAAAATTGGCAGATATTTCACAGTCTGTAGCTTTTTTTGTATCAATTTAAGAGGCAAATGAAGAATCAGTGACATGTGGCATTCCGTACAAGTGCTCTCTCCTGAAACAGTCCATAATTAAGGCAGTGTGAGAAATTGGCATAAATCTCACTTGAAGAATCCAAATTGGGTCAGACCTGTGGCACTGGAAATATGACTCAGAGGAATACTACAGGACTAAAAATTAGATATTGAGGATCTGAAATAACATATATACACCAGATTCAATATCGAGCTCCTAGAATGCAGGAAAAAGCTAGATCATGTGTTGTCAAGGATTGCAAAGGACCAGAATTTATATGGCAGAAAAGCAAAGCAAGGTGCAGTAGAGGCTAGCATGACAAGAGCAGCAACCAAGGTGTATAATAGCAGCAATAATTTCATCATATGAAGTATTCAAGTGGGTAGCACTGCATACAATCATTGTAAAGGTATCATTGTACTTAGTCATTGTAAATACATTATTGTACAAATTGTACTAGTGTCTATCTGCCAAGAGTTGAAGAGGCAGTGTTGGGAGGTCTAGGATCATCATTAGGTGGTTGTGTCAAAGTTGGGGTTACGGTCTAGTATATATTCCTCTTGTACATCATTCTATATCATTGTAAAGTGGACCATTTTCCCTGGTACGGGAGTCCATTCTTATTTTATTCCTCTATAGGGTGGTAGGGTGGTGCTAGGATGAGTTGTAGCTCATTGGGTGTTGGGGCATCCGTTCAGTGACTACTAAAGAATCTCAGGCTTTGGAGATTCCATCCAGTGGGAGCTGGAGAAGAATGCTTTTCTAGATTCTAGGAAGTTGGAGCTTTATTTTCAATTGGAGTTGAAAAGAATTATTAGAAAAGCATTAGGTGTTTTTTTTCCCAGAGTGGGTTTCCACCTTAAAAACTATGTGCATTTGTGTTCCTCTTGTTTTCTTCTATCATTGTACAAACACTAATAATAATTGAATATTAACTAATGCTCTAATTGAAAGAAATACTGATTCACCCCCCCTCTCAGTATTTCCAATAATTGGTTTCAGAGCATGGTTCCTTCAATAGCAGTTTAACAACTGGAAGGAGGTCATGGAGCATACCAAGAATGGTGTACCTCTATTCAATGAAAATAATTATGCACTTTGGAAAGGAAGAATGGAGGTCTATCTCTTCGTGCAAGGTTACAAAGTATGCGACACTGTTCAAAATGGATTTACATCAACCGCGGATGAACAAGGTAAGAAGAATTGGGCAATGATGCAAAAGCAAAGAATATTATTATCAATGGACTGTCAATCTTCTTTATCATATGTTGGGTTTTAAAACCACCAAAAATGTATGGGACAAGCTTGAGAATATATATGCAGGTGACTCAAATGTCAAAGAAGCAAACCTTCAAATCTATAGAGAAAAATTTGAGCAACTCAGAATGAAAGAAGATTGCAACATTGCTACATACTTCCAATACGTTGATGAAATAACAAATACTCTAGAAGGATTGGGAGAGCTAGTTGATTAGAATACTATTATACAAAAGATTCTTAGAACGTTACCAGGGAGATTCAACCCAAAGGTATTGGTCTTAGAATACAATGCAAATCTGGAAAAACTTAGCAAAGAGGAATTACATGGAGTTCTCATGGCATATGAAATGAGACTTGATGAAGCAGTGGGTACTTCAAATCTAGAAACTACATTCGTTGCATCTAAGAAAACCAATAAGGACAAACAACCTTCAATTGAAATGGCATGCACCTGCAAGTGTGAAGAAAAGGGATATGATGGAGAAGGTCTTTTAGATGAAGAATATGCTTACTTCACGAGAAAACTAAAAATTGGTAAGGGAAAATTCAAAGTTAAACTTCCATTAATATATTTCGGTTGTGGTGAGGTTGGGAATTTCACAGAAAAATGTCCAAACAGAAGTGATGGAAAATCAAAAGGAAAGAAAGGCTTTAAGAAATTCAACAAGCAAGGATCCAAAAGGAACTTTATCTCTAAAGAAGATAGCTCATCATCCGATGAAGATAATGATAGTGAAGAAGAAGCCAATGAGAGAGTATTGTTTATGGCCAAGAAAAATAAGCAAGAGGTATCAAACAATGAAGAAGAAGGATGGACCATAGACTTAATTTTATGAGGAAGCAATCAAGTTTTTATAGCATATCTCAAGGCAGTAGAAGAGAAGAAGATTCGTTCTAAAACTCTTGAAGAACAAGTTCAAGGTCTAAAAATTGAATTTTAAGAACAAAAATGCATTGAAGAGTCACTTCAAAAGAAGTTGGAAGAAAGCAACCAAGAAAGGGAAGAATTAGAAGCCAAAGTAGTCTTGCTGCGTGAGGAAGTGAAGAAAGGAAAAACTATCCAAAACTATGCCAATGGCTCAGGGGCATTGGAAGAACTCATCAACAATCAACGATCTTACAACGACAAAACTGGCATCGGTTACAATGAAGAAGAAGCAGGACCTTCTACAACAAAATACAATGAACCTATGAGATCTGACATACATGTAGACTTCATTGGACAAGATTCGCAAGAACAACCTTGGAAGACAATTTCTTGACGAAAATTATCATCCAGGTACCAACATATTTTTCATGGCTACTATTATTCATGTGGAAAATTTGGTTATAAAGCTGTAGAATGTCACATGTACCCTAGGAAAAAATACAATTCTAGGAGATCTGACAAATATGAAACTCCCAGGGCTCAACGAAACACCAATAGATTTGAACATTTAAGAAATAATATTGAATGTTACAAATGTCGAAACTTTGGACACATAGCCAAAGACTACAGACTTGAAAATCCTCTAGAAGAATATTTGAAGCCACAGAATGAATGAACATGGAAGAAGAATAAGAATGTTAATTGTGCTCTCGCTCTCAAGGCTCAAAAGAACAAAGATGTATGGTATGTTGATAGCGGTTTCTCAATGCATATGACTGGAGATAGAAATAAATTTGTATCTCTGAAAGAGAAGAAGGATGGAACCATGTCCTTTGGAAATGATGGATCTTCAAATGTTATAGGATCAGGTACTGTCAGTCTCAGAAGCAAAGATGTTCTAGCCAAGAATGTTCTATTGGTTGAAAACATGAATCACAATCTGCTCAGTGTTGGACAAATGTGTGATCAAGGACACACAATACTATTCAACTCCATGAAATGTGAAATCAGAAAAGGTGTGTATGGTGAAATTGTGGTTGAAGGAAAGAAGTCGAGCTCCAAACAAATATATAAGCCTGATGCAGTAAACTAAAGCATGTCTAATAGCTAAAAAGGATACAATAATTGGTAGCAATGATGATCGTAATTAAGTAAGAATTTTGCTGCTGCTGGTAAAGATTTCGAGATGTCTTTACTTGGTTGCAAACTGAGCATAGACGTACCATCTAAGGATGTGGATCAAAGGTTGCACAGATTCATGATTAGTAGGTCTATATAAAACATACTTTCCCGACCAAATGTTATGCAAGCAAAGTGATTAAGTAGCAAGATTCCAAGGAAAGACCAAAAGAATCACATATTAAATATTCGCCACATTGGAATATCTTCATAAAAAAGCTTAGGATTCTCCCAAGTTCTCATTATATTACAAAGTCTATAGGACGGTTGTGTGTCAAGGGGAGTGGAAGTAGATTATAGGTCTGCAGGACGGTTGTGTGTCAGGGGGAGTGGAAGTGTGTATAGGTCCGCAGGATGGTTGTGTTTCAGGGGGAGTTACCCTTTGCCATTGATGTCAAAGGGGGAGCGAATGTTTTAGGAAGAGGTGTCATGATCGTAGGGGGAGTACTTATGTTTTCCTCAATGCCAAAGGGGGAGATTGTTGATCAGCGGTTGTCATTGATGTCAACCCAAGCAGCACCAGGGGCTAACCCAATATTTCATGGGAATTTTGACCTATCAAATTAATATATTCTGGGTCAATAATTCTTTTGATGGTTTCTACTTGTTGAGATGTTTCCGTTGATATATGGCACGCCATGTAATTCTTCACGGTTTGAGAGATACTCATAAGCCAAGTCTGTATTCCGCTAGTGGCCTAAAACCCCATGTAAGTTAAAGGGTCATTGAAAAAGTCATCATTAATATTTTTAAGCTCCTAAAATCCATCCCACGTTCACTTGTTGAATCCCCTCTCAACCTAATCATTTATATAAATTGTGATCCTCATATCCTCCTTATGCAAGGGATCTCACCACCTGAAACAGGTCATCGTGGCATTTTCTCTCTAACGTTTTTTATACGAAGGCTCAGAAGCTAAAATTTGTATGAGGCGAATTTGAACACCTGAAGAAGCTATTGTGAAAATTTTAGATCAAGGTAAGAAATATTTTTGGAGATATGATCTGTGGAATTTAGTATTTTTGCAGGCTCCCGAAATTCATCTCAAAGATGTGACCTTTGGAAAATCATCATAACTCTCTCTCTCGAGTCTTGATTGAATTCCGTATAAAGAATATTCGAGTTACAGTCTTTTTTAGTTTTTTTCTATCAATTTCAGAGTCAAATTAAGAAACGGTGACACGGCATGTTACACAAGTGCGGTCACGAAACAAATTACAATTAGGGCAGTGTGAGAAATGGGGCATAACTCTCTCTTGAAGAGTCCAAATTAGGTTAGACCTATGGCATTGGAAAGATGACTCGGAGGACTACTACAGGACCAAAAATGAAATATTGAGGATCTGAAATAACAGAGATACACCAGATTCAATATCGAGCTCCTAGAAGGCAAGAAAAAGCTAGATCATGTGTTGTCAAGCGTTACAAAGGACCAAGATTTCTATGGCAGAAAAGAAAAGCAAGGTGCAGCAGAGGGTAGCATGACAAGAGAAACAACCAAGGTGCATAACAGCAGCAAGAAGTTCATCATATGAAGTGTTCAAGTGGGCAGCACTACATACAATCATTGTAAAGGTATCATTGTACTTAGTCATTGTAAATACATTATTGTACAAATCGTACTAGTGTCTATCTGCCAAGAGTTTAAGAGGCGGTGTTGCGAGGTCTAGGATCATCATTAGGTGGTTGTGTCAAATTTGGGGTTATGGTCTAGTATATCTTCTTCTTCTACATCATTCTATATCATTGTAAAGTGGACCATTTTCCCTGGTATGGGAGTCCATTCTTCTTTTATTCTTCTATAGGGTGGTAGGGTGGTGCTAAGGTGAGTTGTAGCTCATTGGGTGTTGGGGCATCCGTTCAGTGAATACTGAAGAATCTCGGGTGTTGAAGCGTCCATCTAGTGGGAGCTAGAGAAGAATTTTTTTCTAGATTCTAGGAAGTTGGTGCTTTATTTTCAATTGGAGTTGAAAAGAATTATTAGAAAAGCATTAGGTGGTTTTTGTCCCGGAGTGGGTTTCCACCTTAAAAACTATGTGAATTTGTGTTCCTCTTGTTTGCTACTATCATTGTACAAAAATTGATAATAATTGAAGATTAACTAATGCTCTAATTGAAATAAATATTGATTCACCCCCCCTCTCAGTATTTCCAACAATTTTAAAATCTTAGAGAAGTTGACTAGAGCCAAGTGCAAAGCTAGGTCACTTTTCTCCTCAAATGACTATACGAGGGTCAAGGCCAAGCTTGGATAGATCATTTTATTATGTGTGGTATTGTGTGTGGTGTATTTATGTCTTCTTTTTATGGTGCATGGTCCATATTGGTTCATACATTTACTTTTACAATGTCCAAGCTGTTAAATTTTGTTGAAAATTACAAGAAGAAGTATTTAAAATGGCAAAAAGAAGAGGCTTCTAATTTAATTTGGGAAAAAAAAATTGTAATTCAAAGTAAGCCTTACTTTGAAGGGGTGCTACAGTCATAGAAGGAAAATTGCAAGAAAATTGTAAAGTCAAATTTTAAAATCTTATTGTAAAATTTTAGAGAAGTTGACTAGAGCCAAGCGCAAAGTTAGGTCACTTTTCTCCTCAAACGACTAAATGAGGGTCAAGGCCAAGCCTCGATAGATCATTTTTTTGTGTGTGGTGTATTGTATGTCTTATTTTTATGGTGCATGGTCCATCTTGGTGCATACATTTACTTTTACAATGTCCAAGTTGGTAAATTTTGTTGAAATTTGCAACAAGAAATATTTAAAGTGGCAACAAGAAGAGGCTTCTAATTTAATTTTCTCTTAATTAAATTAGAAGTAAATTGTAATTCCACATCACATGAAAGCTTTTACAGATTAACTAATTCAGGAAGACTTAGTCAATTCAGTTAATTCGATTTGAGGGTCAAACTAGAGGCACGTAGAGTGTCTCATAGTTTTTAGGAGCCCTAGTTGAGTTTATTTTGAGTTGTAATTAATTAACTTAATTGATTTGAGTTAAAATTAGTTTAACTAGTTCTAACTGATGGAGGAAATAGTGAGAGGTAAAGTGAATTAAATCTGATCTAATTCACATGCAGTGATCAATCATATAAATTATAACTTGCTAAAAATATCTCATGCATGTTAGTTCTAAGGAAGACCCAGTTTATATCGAAGTTAAAGGGAAGTGTACTATCAATTGTATAATTATCCGGGTTGTACATATGGTGCATGCAGTTAGACGAAGAGCCTAAAGTAACTATGCAATCCAATGGAGGAAAAATCCTATTAAATAGGGGCTTAATTCCTCATTGAATTGCGCAAGGAAGCAGGAACTTGGAAGGCTATGAAATTGGCTAATTATTAGACAGAGTCAGCCTAGGAATCAATGAGAGAGATGGAGATAAAGCAGAGAGCTCTCAATCCTAAGAGAAGCATTGTATTTTTCTGATATTCTTTTACTTATGCAATATACAGATAGGAGGGTTTTTAGCTAAGGCTTTCCGCATATAAATATTTGTGTTATTAGATTCAATTTTGTTACAAGTTGATTTAGGCATCATCCCAAAACATAGATCAGTATTCATTAGGGTCTATCATACTCTAAATTGGTTGTTACATGACCTAAACAAGTCATTACATTGATGGTCTCCCTTCATGAAATTTTCACTGCTTAGATGCCAGTTGAAGTGCCCTATCAAGCCATCAACGCACCCCTAGCTAGTTGTAACTGATTTGCAAAGAATCTACTCCTATTTAAGGTTGTGTTGCGGAGGATCTTGGCCCACTTTAGAGTGCGTTGGTCCACTCGAAGAGAATTGTTCACTCAATTCTGGAAATCTCCCCGACTTATAGTGACTTCTAGAAGTTGTTCTATCTCTCACCTCATCTAATAGCCTCGAATTTGGAAGCCATGAATTCATTAAACCTCTTTTCCTCCTATTCCCATGAAAAAGGAAACCTCTTCATCCATTTTTAGGAAATCCATTCAATCATTCATTTATTTCAAACTACCTTCATCTACTTATAAATAGAGAACTGAACATAGTGCACAAGAGAGAAAGAATTTGTGTTAAGTAGAGTTATGTTGGTGAGATATCAACTCTTGAAGGTTTTGTGAATGTACAACGATGTTTTTGGATTCTTGATGTTGGATGTGATGAGTTTGGGACTCAAGTTGGATGAGTGAAAGTGAATCGATCAACTGGTTGTACTCTTCCTTCTACTTTATAATAAAGACATTTTTTTCTTTCCTAATGCACATGTAAATTATTTTATATGTGTATTAATGAGTTTAATTGATTCAATATGTTTAATTTGAATAAATCGTATTGCCTTTATGTTGTTTCTTGTCTTATGTTTTCCATGGTAGGTATCAATCAAGCGAGTTAAGTTGGATTGAGAGGGACGAAAGCGACGAAGGGAGGCAAGGGAAAGCGAATAGATTACAAGTAGGTTTCTCTCCCTTTATCTATTCACATTAAGGAAAATATCACATATATTTCTTTATGTTGTTTTAAGTGAACCACCCACTTAGGGAAAGCATACTTATGCGTAGGTTTGTATTTCTATAAAAACAATTGTCGACTCCACTGGGGATCGATGGATTTTCCATGTGGTTTTATCCTTGTCCATCTACATCTAGGAGACTTTACCTGCTTATTTTCAGTCATATGAATGTGTCTTAGTAAAAGTAGTGTGATTTCTTGGTTTTTCAGAGTGTCCTTTGGCACCAACGCATCGTTGGTCTTGACACAATGATCTCCATAGCACTACTGGCTTAGGGATAGTGCTCTACAACGCACTATCTCCCACTCAGGGCAACGCAACCAAAATCTATCTGTTTTATATTTTTCCAATTCATGTCATTGTTTTCTTGCTGAAGTTTTGAGTGACTGAATACCTCCAGAGAATAGTTTACCTTTACTCTTCTTGCCTCACTTTGGATTTTTTTGATCAATGTTTCTCTATGTTTTATTTATCATTGTGAATAGTTCCAAAGTTATTTTTTACATTTAATCAATTCATTATTTTCGAAAAGAGGAATTTTTGTTTCATTCTTTGTTTCTCTTGAATGTTTCGAGTGATTGTTTTTGCATTAGTTTCTTTTTTCATTCATTTAAACTTAAAGGAATCTGAAAAGAAAAACATAAATTTGCATTTAAGGATTGTGAGTGCTACTTGAGGATTATTTTAGGGTAAAATTGAATTTACATGTGCTCATTGATGATTGAAAATTATCTGATAGTTATATCCCTACTAGCTAGTTTTTCATTGTCAAAAATAAATTTGAAACGAGTGCTTAACATTCTAATTGCATTCTAGGAATGTTCAATACATCTCACGGTGAAACTTAGAGACAAGCTGATAATCAAGATCAACATAAAATTTATCTGAATTTATCTAAGGAAGCATTGTAACATTAACAATAACATTTAGAGTTCTAGGTTAGAAGACGTGTTCCAACGTCATTAAACATAGAAGTTATCATTAATTGTCTGTGATACATTCTGAATGTGATACCTCATTCCTTGTACATAATTATATCGGATCTCGTCCACGTACTTTTGAGTATATCAGGCGGCATTCTAGTATGAAAAGAATAAAGGGATGCTCTCACTGTGTGGTTTCGCATTAGAAAACACTAATACGGATTGGGCCTCCATGTACCTTCACGTATATTTGGGAGGATAACTTTAGGTTGCTTAACATCCATAGGTAACCAAGCCAGTTTCCTTGTACCTGTGATACACCAAACATAGCATTCAAGGAGATTTACTACACATATCATAAGTCCTTGGGTTACTAAGGCAGTATATTACAATTCACAGTTTCTTGGTAAAACTTTTGCCTAGTATCACCCTTTTTTGTTTATTTTTTTGTATAAAATCAATCAGAAATCGTGGAATAAGATCAATCCCTTCCCCATCGTTCATGTAGGAAATTTAATAAACCTCTGTTACCACTAGAAGCTACTCCCAGTAGATGAAGGCACAATCACCCTACCAAGTCTGGTACCTTTGGAACTCTTGATGCTACATCCTCGGATATACTAGAGACATCTAATCCTTTAAGTATTGAGTCTCGAGTCATTTCAACTGATCCCGATTTATCTACTACTGTCGAGATGGAAATCTCATAGTTACCTGAGGAAACTGAAATTCAATCCAATGAAACGGTGCATCCTAAACTTGAGATTGTTCAACTAGAAGTTGATCTAGTAGTTGATCCCAAAGTCAAACAACAAGAAGTTGTTCTGGTGCAACCGTCTGATCCTTAGCCATCTGTCACCATCAAGTCTTCCTCTTTACCGCATATTTTACTACCTGAAACTTATCTCGGGCCTGACAGTGAAGTGCTTCCACCTAGTTTCTTTCGATAGAGGAATAAATTCGGGAAGATAACCCTTTCGACCCCTACTCATTTTGGGTTGGAGCTTCATTTATACCAGTCTTTTCCTCGTTTGACTGGCTCTGCTTCCGTTGATCCTTTTAACTCTCAAGTTCCTATAGATTCGTTAGAGTATTTGTCGGCTTATTTAACAATGACAGAGATAACATCCCAGACTATACCCTCTGTTGCGGTTGTGTCATCATCTACTGTCACTTCTTCTTCGATGTTTTTGACGACACTCGAGGAACATATGTTTGGTGGTCCATCTGTCACATAGGGTTACCAAGCTTTAAATGGAGCCTACTCTGGTGTCTCCTATAGTCTTTGGACTTCACCCATGTCATCATCTGGAATTATATCTAGTTCATATATTACGTGTACTAAATGGCCTGACCCTCAATATCAGGATGGTCCATCTAATTACCATCCACTTATCCAGTATCTGTTGGACACCCTTCATATGAAATTCAGTATCTGCAATATCCCTATACTCCATATGCTGGGGGGCCATAGGTTTTTGGTCCATATGGTAGTACTCCATCGTATTTACGTCCATCATATGCCTATTTTCCAATGGCAACCTAATTTGTCTTTTCAGCTACAAACGGTTGTGTATCAATATCAACCAGTTCAACATGTCACATCTGTATCCACTACTCCTATCATTTATTCTATGGATGTTTCTCATTCTGCACAAGTGGATCCTTCCACCTCTAACCCTCAAGTTTTGGGTCTACGGATTCAGTCTTACCAGGCTATTATTCAACAACCATCTCTATCAAGAATTTCGTAACTGCAGGCTAGTTTACCTTTCTCAAAGGTTTCTGTTAGCCCTGTATATTCACAACTGCGTTTGAATTATCCTTCCGGGCAACCATTTTATCAGATACCATGGCAGCCACAACAACCATTCCCATAGTATCATTAACCTGGTCAGCAAACCTACCCCTATCTGGGTTACCAACAATAGAATCCATTTGTTGGTATGCAAAGGCCTACTGCTCAGGCGATTCCATCTTATCCCGGTTATGCTCAACCTGACCTTAATCAACAATTGCAATTACGCCTCGTTGTTATTTCTTCAAAATATATATCATGACATTAGAGATTATTATCTTTCATGGCTTCCCTATGATACCCCGTAATTCGATTTCCTTTCCTTCCAAAAAAAATTTCAAGAAAAGTTCTTGAAAATTAAGAGCTACCATCCCCAAAGATTGTAACCATTGTACTCCTGGTACAACATCAGCACCTCCAATTGGGATAAGCATTGGAATATTCAATACATATTCCCCCATGGCAAGCTTGATATTATGGCATTTTCTAGAGCAGTTTATAGTTCCTCCATTTGCAACCATCACTTGACATTTTGGTGGTGGGTATAGGAAACAATTCAATTCCTTGGCTGCCTTACAATGAATAAAATTATGGGTACTACTTGAATCAATCAAATCTACTACCTTTTCTTCTTGATATGTCCTTCTATCTTGAGATTTTGAGGAGTGGTAATTCCAGCCAATGCATGACATGATATGGTCAGACTCATTTCTTCTTCTTCTACGGTTGGTTCCTGCTGTATATCCTCTTCTTTTGAAGTTTCTTGTTCATTTTCTTCCTCCTCTTAACAATCTATGTAAAATAATTTATTCTTAGCACACTTATGTCTTTTAGTGTATTTTCTATCACAACTATAGAGAAGCCCTTTTTCTCCATTTTCTTCCAATTGTTGTGGTGTCAACCTAGTAGGTTGTGGAATTCTAGGAGTAGCAACACTTCCATATTTATAGATGTGAGTGGTAGGCTTCCTTGTCGCCATAATTTTACATTCAATTTTTTTTTCCACCCTGAATGCCTTCTCCAATGAATCAGGTTCCCAAATGAAAACTTCATGTTGGATGTTATCCTTTAAAATCACTATGAAGACATCAATCCTATGTTTCTCTGGAATATCAGTTACACTTATATTCAATTTTTGGAAGTCCTCAATTTTTTGGAAGATTTATCAATTGGCTAAAGAAGGTGTTGCTCCTTGTATCCTCATAATGTTCTATCATTCCCTCCGTAAAAATTGACCAAGTGACAATTTTTTTACAGGAGCAAAGCCATCGATAGCATACAAATTTATTTTGTTCTAAAAGTAAAATTGAAATGCGTACATTGTGTGTTTTGAACATTATTAATATCAAATATTGATCCATTTGTAGTATCCATGTTACGAGATCCTTTCCATCAAACTTAATCATATCCATATTTCGAATATGGTGGTACTTCAAACCAAAATTAGAGTTTATGAAATCACGATTAACATTTTTTTTGTTCTCATCATGATTTTCCTCTACTATCTTTTCGCCATTAGGAATCATTTCTTGTATCAACTTTGACAAACCTTCATTCAAACCTTCCATTTTTTCTTCCATACCATTCTTCAAACCATCCATTTTTTCCTCCATACCATTCTTCAAACCATCCATCGTAGCTTCCATGCCTTTCTTCAAACCATTCATCTTAGCTTCCACACTTTTCTTCAAAACATCCATTTCATTATTTTTTTCTCTTTGCGAGAGTGAAATTTGGTGCTCTAGCTCTTGTAATTTTGATATGTCATGTTTCATTTCTTCATCTTCACGAGCCATAGTAGAGACTTCTGAAGCCTTAATGGGTGTTGAATTCTTTTTAGGAGGCATTTTAGAACCCAATATCGATATATATTCTACAATATGCCCTTGGAATCAATTCAAATTGACTCTTCAAACAAGACTTATGCAATTCGGAAAAAAAATACACACATTTTTCTTGCTTTTGAGGAGATCGATATTGAAATTGAATTACCTATGTGATTTCAGATCTTAAATATCTGAAAATTGGCCCTGTAGTAGCACTTTGAATCTTCTTTCAAATTCCATAGGACTGACGTTATTTGGATTCTTCAAGGAAAATTTATTTCCAATATCCCGCAATGACCTAATTATGGACTAGTTCAGTAGAGCGAAGTTGTACGACATTCCCCATGTCCCTGTTTCCTCCTTCAAGTCTAAAATTGATATACAAGAAACTAAATTCCATGTACTTATGGCCAATCTTTACAAAATTCCAATCTGACGCTCAACGAGAGAGTTATGACGATTTTCCCACGGTCACCTCTTTGAGATGAAATTTTGGAGCCTAAAAAGACCCCAACTTCCACAGATCGTATCTCTGAAAATATTGCGAACCAAGATCTGAAATTTGTACAGGTGGTTCGACCCGATTTCGATTTCGTTTTGTAAAAATTTAAGCTTCTTAACCTTCATAGAAACAAATTTATAGTGAAAATTCCATGATGAATTTTTTTAGGTGAAATTCGGGAGCCTAAAAAAATCCTAAATTCCACAGATCATATCTCCGAAAATATTGTGTTCCAAGATCTGAAATTTTTACATGACGTTACTCAAAATTTCTACTTAGCTCTGTAAAATTTTCAGCTTCTGAACCTTCATGGAAAAAATTTATAGCGAAAATGCCATGATGGCCTGTTTGGAGCAACGAAACCCTAGAATCCAAAGCTCTTATACAAAATGTTACGAAACCAGCTCCAAAAATAGAAGAAAAGAGAGATCAACGCCTTAGAAATAAGACACTTCGAGGGGACAACCTCCAATACATTACATATATGAGTAATTCTTGGATGATATAAATGAAAAAACCACATTTCTATATATAGCAGTCTATGGGGCCACAATGTAATCCTAGCCAACCTAAAAATAATAATGTAAGGGGAAAATAATAACAATATGGGGGTTACAGGGGTACAACAATAACAATAAGGGGGTTACACTAACAAAAATAAGGGACTATACTAGTAATATAGGGACCTAACATGCTCTAGTTCTAAAAATTGCAAATCTGAAAAAAGAGTTTGTGGTGTATACAGATGCATGCAAAAGAGTACTTGGTGGGTTTCTGATGCATGAGGGAAAATTAGTATGCTATGAGTCAAGGAAACTAAATGAGCACGAGTAGAATTATGTGACATGTGATCTTGAGTTGGCAGTGATCATTCATGCATTGAAAATGTGGAGGCACTATCTTCTTAGCAGGAGGTTCATTCTGATGAGTGACCACAGTGCATGTAGATACTTGTTTGACCAATCAAATTTGAATGACAGGCAAACTAGATGGTTGACAATGATTAATGAATTTTACATCAATATTAGGTACACTAAGCATAAAAATATTACGGTCATAGATGCTCTTAGCAGAAGGGTACAAGTAAATCACACTGAACCTATGAGTTCTTATGGGATATATTTACATGATCATATATTGCATGGACGACAATAGGATGGAATGTACCACCAGCTTAGTAATATGTTACAGCAGCAAGGTACATGTGGAGAGGATGTGTACTATCATCTCGTGGCATATGGTTTCATCAGGTTGATGGACAAGATCTATTTGTCATAAAACAACGAGTTCAAGAAGCTTATCTTGTGTGAATTTCAAGTTAAGTCGTATTCAAGTCATCTAGGATATCAAAAGATATTGACAGTGGTGAAAAACCTCAACTCTTGGTTGAATCTAAAGAAGGAAGTGGTAGAGTTTGTTGTTAGATTTTTGGATTTTCAACAGGTGAAGGAAGAGTGTAACCATCAAGGTTGTTTAATACATCTGATTATGATTCCAAGGTGGAAATGGGAGGTCTTCTCGATGGACTTCATTATAGGTTTTTCAAGGACAACTAAACAGTATGATTATATCATGGTTGTGGTTAATAGGTTGACTAAGGTAGCTCACTTCATTCCAATGAAGTCTACTTATTCAGCTAGTGAGGTAGCACAAATATTCATCGGAGAGATATTGAGGTTGCATGGTATTTCAAAGAATATTGTTCTCAAAAGAAATGCTAAATTCACTACCATGTTCTGGAAAGAGTTATTTGTAGGTTTGGGTACAAATTTGGCCTTAACTACAACTTATCATCCATAGACAGATGGACAGACAAAGAGGGTCAATAGGATTCTGGAGGACATGTTGAAAATGTATGTTATGCAATAACAGTGGAAGTGGGAAGAGTATTTACCACTATTTGAGTTTACTTACAACAACAAGTATCAGGAATATTTAAGGATGAGTCTCTTTGAGGCACTTTATGGGCGGATCTGTAATACTCCCAGAAGCAAGAGTGATCTAGTGAATAGGGTGTTGATTGGACCAAACATGTTGACAAAGATGGAAAAAGAACTGCAGCTTATCAAGGGTAATTTAGAGGCAGAACACGAACGATAGAATACCTATGTAGATCAGCATAGGGCATCTAAGGATTTTTAGGTCGAGGAACAGGTGTACTTGTGCATCAACTCTAAGAAGAGCTCCTTAAGGATTGGGTCATGTGCCAAGCTAGAACCTCGATATTATGGACCTTTCAATATTCTTGAGAGGATTGGACTAGTGGCTTACCAACTTTCACTGCCTCTAAAACTTAAATTCCATGATGTTTTCCATGTTTCATTGCTTAAGAAGTATGTGAAAGATGTTGATCATGCGATTGATTGGTCTATATTGCAGGTGGATCCAGAAGGAGCATTCCAGTGGCAACCTTAGTGAATTTTGTAGCGAAATATGCTCATTCTCCATAATCGATCAATCAAGAAAGTTAAAGTTCATTGGAAACACTTTGGGCCTGAAGAATCTACATGGGAGATTTTTGATCAAATGCGGGCTATGTATCCTTCTATATTCGCTAGTTGAGCGGTTGTATTTTGGTATATGTTTTGGTGTTGCTTTTTAGTTATGTCTATATATGTATATGTACATGTATGATGTAAATACTGCATTTATTTGCATTATAAAGCTCCAATAAGTGTTATGGTTGTCATGTTGTCATGTTGGTTATGTTTGTTTTTCTTTTCAGCAAGTTGTTCATTGTAAATATTGCATCGAAATAAGTTATAAAGCTCCATGGGAAGTATGTTTTGGTTTTCAGCAGTCTTGCTATTTATAGGTGTCATTGAACACAAAGAATGATGTTCTCCCAAGGGGGAGGGTTTTGTAATAGCCCTGGTTAAAAATCCATGTAATGAGTTTAATAAAGGAAAAATAAGACCAAGGTCATGGGACACACATTCCAAGTTGAATGTTGGGAAAAAAATCTTGATGGGTGTTCATTAGGTTTATTATGGCTAAGGAAATTGGAAATGGAAATGGAAAAGGAATTGAAAGGGAAAATGGGAATTATTTGGCATTTATTTAAGAAAATAATGGAAATGAAGAAATTAGAGGCCTCATTGATCAAAAGGGTTTTGAGGATCAATTCGCAACTTTTTTTGGTTAACCTTTTGTCAATTCAGTTTTGGAGCTCTCTCAATATTCTCTCTCACTCTCATACTCTTTCACACTTAGAGAATTCTTGGAGTACTCTAGCATTGGATAAAGGAAGGAAAAATAAGGACAAGAAATCAAGGGGAAGCAAATATCGAGCAAGGAAGTGCTGGATCAAGTGGCTATAGTGAGATTACTTGAAGGTATCGAGTTTCATGTATGATTTCCTTGCTAGTTTTGGAATGCATGGTATATGCATGTGTGTATTTTGTTCTCTTGTTGTCATTAGCATGGGTTTTTTTTACTTTGAAAATGGTTTTTCAACCTTTCCTTGCAATTTATTGATAGAAATGGTGTGGTTGGGGTTCTTTCATTTGGTTGAGTTGGATTACTGGATAATTTTGGAATCGGGTGAGGTGGTCTTAGGAAAAGTTCCAAGGGCCTAAGAATCCCTTGACTGGTAATGGAGGGATACATGGTAAAGCTTGAAGATGGAGACCCAAAAATTTCTCAAGGTATCGGTGAAGAAATCTAGAGGAATTCATGCTTGTTTAGGTATAAGTGATCCCTTGATTAGTTTTGGTGGGATTGTGGTAAATCTTGGTAGTGTGTGTTTATTGTTTGGCCTAGGAATCCCTTAACCGACAATGGCAGGATTGTGGTAAATCTTGGTTGCATAGATGAGGGTTTCAAGCCTAGAAATCCCTTACTTGGTAGTGGTGGGATATGCAGTAAAGCTTGACGAAGCCCAGGTTGGTTTTGTTGTGATTCCACATTCATGCTTGTAATATGGCACAAGGGTGATTGGTTGAAAGCAAGATTTGGTTCAGGCCAATCTATGGTTGGGTGGTACGTAGAAGTCTTTTATTTTGCATATGTTAATGATAACTATCTTCCTTTTATATTTCTTGAGTATTTATATTTTTTATTATGTGGATATGATGTTTGTTCTATGATTTTTATTGTTTGGGATATATGTTGGTTATAAGCATGGTTTTAAGACAGATTCTAGTTTGGATCTTATCATGTTTTGTTTAGTAAATGAATGGTTAATGAATTTATGACCTAATAGATGATAATGTAGCTATTTTCAGAGGGCATCAAACCTTGAAGTTTCTCATATAAGTATGAGATCCCTATGATATGTAATTATGACTTGTAGATTACATGTTCATGATGTGCTTGACGGAATGTATGTCATGGTTAGTCCTGGTTAAGTTAAGTTCGTGTCAAATTTTTGTATGGAAGGCTTTGTATTCGTGTCCTTTATTGTTCTATAAAGTTTCATCAAATTCTTGGAAGTGGTCTAGAGACTAGCCTTGAAAAAGTGGCTCAGATATCGCGGTCACAGGCATAGAATTGGGTGAAAAAGATTGCAATTGCTCCTTTGCATGATTTTGCATGCGACTAAAGAGTTACATTCGAATTCAGAAATTTTTTTGCCAATGTCTCCGAGTCCATATCAGTGAAAAAGAAAGTTAACTCAGGGTTTGGGCACCTGGAAGGGTGGTTAATCTCTTGGGGGTCTTATAGCACCCGAAGGAAGTTAGTAAAGTTTTGGTTTGTCGATTCCACTTCCTTAACTTGATCTAGTAGGTTAAGTCATACCATAGTAACTCTTCATCACACATTTACCTTGATGGACTGGTGAACTTTGGTAAGAGTGGGAGGAGGATGTTACATTGATGTACTATCATGACAGTTTATAATGAAATATAATATCTATACCTTGTCATGTTCCTTGTACTTTTATGCCATTTTTGTAGTTTTTGGTGCAATTATTTGTATGAATAAGTGAGTATACTAGTTTGATTATGTAAGAGTGATGATATTTGTGAGGTTATGTGTTGTTGTTTGGTTAAGGGTATGGCTGTATAAGCCTTGTTTGTATCATAGTATGTTTCTAGGGTTTTATCTCATTGGTGAGAAAATATTATGGTTTGTATGCAATTGGTAAGAATCCTTGAGTGTATGTTTCTACTTGAGTTTGAAAGTGGTGATTGTTGAAGATATAGGAAAAAGGTTGTAATGTTGTTATAGTTATTGGTATGTGTATGTTGTTGATATAGTTTTGGCAGTAAGTTGTATTTTTGATTTAGTGTTTTTATTATTTCTTAGGCTTTAGAGTATGGATGCATGGATGCAGACAAAGTATGTTGTTGTTGTATCACATGAGGTTGTTATTGATGTTTGATTATATGCAGATGATGAAGAGTGATTTAGTGGGTTTCTGTTGCTAGGCTTTAACGAATACTTGCATATGTTGAGTAGAGTCTTTGAGACATGGTTTGTGTTGCATAGATAATTGGTGTATCTAGTTTGAAAATGGATTAAATTGAGGTCCACATGGTGGTTTCAAGGTCAGTTCCTTCAATAAAAGTAGTCACTTACTAGTGAAGGAGTAGACGCTTTATTCAGGTGGGTTCCTGAGAGAAAGTTAGGGTTTGGTTCCTCCAACGGATGTGTATTAGTAAATGTCGTAGGAATTTGGTGCTTCAACCAAGCCAGTGTGTTACCTGGATAAATCCCTCTTGTGGATAAGAGCGATCTCCCTAGAATCCTAAAGGAAAACTAGAAACAAACAATCAAAACAATAGCTCTTTCCTTAGCCTAAAACCAAAACATGAAACATGTAGCATTCGAAGGATCACTTACCTATTAATGAGGTTCTTGTAGAAATCCTTTCAGTGCTTTCCACAACCAAACTTTCCTCAATGCTTTAGATTCTTTCCAAATGATTTCCACACCTTCTTCATGATGCTCCAAAAGAGATCTACATATACAAAAACATTCAACGAGATCGAAGCATCTCACATATAAAATAAAAGGTAAATGAAATCTCTAGTCTAGCATACAACATATAATTGAATAAATAATTAGTTATAAACCATGTAAGTGATCAAGGAATACCACAAATAACATCAATAACATATGCAATTGGGAAAGAGCAATTGACTTTGTATTAAATTCAAAAGGAAAACAAGCTTACAACCTAGTTTCCTTGATGTCACAAGCCTCTTCCAATGGTCTCATTTCCTTCCCTTGAGGACAAGATATTCAAACCCAAAACCAAAAACATGAGTTTACAAATCCCAGTCTCAATATCCTACCATTCCTTTAGTCCTATGCTCAATTTATAGGAAGGATGAAGAGGTTTCTAATTCCACTTCTCAAGGGATATGATACTTAAGAAAAGGAGATTAGTTCCATGTACCAAGGGATGAGGTGTGGGTATGTAGCAGTTCGAGGTTTCTACTTTGGATAATATTCCTCAACCAAAGCTTCTATAACTTACTTTTTTATTTTTACCTACATTAACAAAATTCTGTAATTTATTGTAGAATAAATTGTGCAGATCTACGTAGTTTACAGTGGAAGAAGTTGTGCATCTGCGTTTTTGTTCAGAAAAACCACGGAGATGCTTAAAAAGGGGTTTTAAGTAGTGAAAACCAAAATTCCTTCTGCACTTGCCATTATTTTACTTCAAGCTTCATGGGTAATTCACTTGAGACACTCCATCAGATGGAAATATATTTGAATCGATAGTCATGGTGACAAATTTTAGTGTAACACAGTGTCTAAACTGAGTAGGTTCTCACTGATGATTGAGTTTGGTGCCTTGCAATTTGGTGCCAATACATTGTAAAATAATATTGAATTAAAAAGAAAAATAAGGCAAACATTCTGTGTTTTTTCTCCCATTAGGGTTTCCACCTAAAATCTCTATGTCACATGTGTATGCCATTCATTACGCTTTTGTATTATTTTGTGTTGATACTTTCATGATTTTATGATGAATGGTGTAATGATTAAAATTGGTAAAGAAAAGTAATATAATTGTTGAAATATTGAATCAATCCCCTCTCAGTGTTTAAAAACCATACAGGACCAAGGTAAAACTTTGAAAAAATCCACCTCATTACTACATGTTTCCCACCTGCAGCCTACACAAGTCCAGTAAACACCTTGTGCATGTGATCTAATACACATATTTCACTCACTATTGAGCCACCAACCATAGTCCCTCAAATCCATCTTGCATCAGAGACATTCGAACCTCCCTTTTGAAACAATGGTATAAGGTTACATAGATAGCAAAAAAATACTAAAGTTTAACTACTCTTAAATATTCTACATGCACTGCAACCATGAAGTATGAGTGATTATCAAGAAAAGCCACAAAAGGTCACTATAGCTTATTAATTAGTGGCCACATAAGAATTTATTTTTTTATGAGTGAAGTTATTTCAAAAATAATGATGAGTTAACTAAACAAATAATAAAATCCATAGTATAACTTTGGTAAGTTGTGGAGAAATTTGGGCATATTTTTAAGTCAAATTTGTTGAAATTGGGTAGGATTTTTTTTAAATCATAACTTTGATCTGTGAACTTTTCACAATTTGAGTGTCCATTTATGCATTAAAAAAATATATCTTAAACAATATAAAAACATATTTTGATCAAAATTATTTTTTAGGATTCCTACCAAAAACTCCAAAACATAAAGTGGCCTAATATTTTGGTAAAAAAAAAAATTGTAAGTTTAAAATTTTCTATTAAGTCATCAAAAGAGTACATTTTGATAATATTTCAAGAAAAATTCCCTTGGCCTCATTCCTACTAGACTTGTTGTCCAGGAGATAGAAGAAAAAACAAAAAGATAAAATTACGATAAAACTACAGAATTTCATATAAGCTTCCCGTAAAATCCAAAAGAGTCCCAACACCTAAAAACCTCCAATATCCATAGCTATTTAAAAAAATTACCAGGAATAGGGGCATCGTTGTCGTTCCCATGCGGCTGAGATTGATGAAAGGCCTCATGAACATGTGCCTCCATATGCACCAACCTCCCCTCCAGCTAGTCCTATCTATCTTAGATTCTCTTCTGACCATGACAACGGGAGGCGAACCAATATAGCATGTGCCACTAGTTGTGTTGCAAATAATTCATGAAGGAAATAAGTTCATTTTTCTCATCATGGTGATCCTGAACTAACTGTTGAAAATGTAGCAAGAAAAATCTTAATTTCACCTTTCCTTGGTCAAACTAGAGAAAATTTGAATTTCCACATCAGCATAATATTGGAGGTAGTTAATTGAGGTGAAATGGATCTGTTCACTCAGTTAACTCAGTAAATTTTATTTGGGGAAGATTTCGTTTATTTTAGTATTATTTATTGCTAATTTGTAGCAATATATTTCAGTTAAGTTGAGTTATTTTCAGTTAAACTAGTTCTAAATGTTGGAGAAACTAGTGGAAGGTTAAGTCATGTAGTGTGACTTCAATCACACTCAGTGGTCATCCATTTAACTAATCAATCAACCCAAAATAACTGTTACATGTAGTGAATTCGAGTTACCCAGTTGAGATGTAGATTCCAAGGCATTGTACTATCAGTTGTCGACTAGTCCGATGTGTACAAGTGGTGCATGTAGTCAAAAGATGGGCCAACATGAATTGCACAATACAATTGAGGAATTTCCCCAAAAAATAGGGGCTAATTCCTCAAGGAACAGCGTAAGGAAATAGGATCTTGGAGGCTTGGAAAATTGGATAAGTATTGATCATGTTCAATTAGTCGGGCAAAGAGATAGACTATACACTCGCAGGTTGTGCTCAGGCTTGAGAAAGCATTGTATTTCATCTCTATTCTTTGATTAATTAAAAACATATAGTAATGGTTTTTTAGCATCTCCTTTCCCATAGATAAAGCTTTGTGCATGTGTGATGTTTCCTTTTTCATGTGGATGTTATGTGTTCTTGTTCATGAATTAGATTTCTCATATCAGTAGAGTAGCATCTAGTCTTATGATTTAGTAAATTTCATGAGAAATTTAGAATCTACACATTAATTTCTACATGGTATCACAGAAATATTCACAGTAGAGAAGAGATTTTTAATTTGTCTTTGCAGGAGGATCGGATTTGCAAGATCAATTTTTCGAAGTTAGAAGGGTGTATTTTTATGGACTAAGACTCGAGTTTGCCCTTGAGGGAAGCTTGAATTATGTTACTTGGAAGGACTGCATGGAGGCAGTATTGGAGGATAATGGGTTGAAGGAATTCATTGATAGTGATATCCTAAAAGTAGCAACAATTGATACTTATAATCTAGAAGAATGGAAGAAGTGTGTATCCAAGGCGAGGAGAATCATATTGGAGGGAGTATGATACCATATTGTCTCAAATCTCCATGGGAAAGAGAATTTTTATGCTATGTGGAAATAATTGACATATTTGTTCCAAAATAACAGTGACCACAGGAAACTGGCGCTCAAGGATAAATTTCAAAGTAGCAATATGCATATGAATGACTCAATTGAGTAGTATTTGAGCAGGTTCACACAATTTCGTGATGAACTTGCAAGAGTTGGTGTCCCAGTACTAGATGATGGTTTGGTGAGTTTGGCCCTTCTATACCTTCCCAAGAGTTGGCATAGCTACCAAGATTCGGTGAATGGGAGGGAGAAACTGCCAAATTAGGAGAATTTATGGTCTAATCTGGTACGGGAGGAAATAAAGAGGAATACTAGAGACATGACTTCATCCAAGGGCGAGGATGAATAGAATTTTTCCTTTTATGGACAGGAAAAAAAGGGAAAAGGGAATAAATTCCAATCCAAACCAAAATCCAGTTAAGGGGGAAAGAAGGGACAAATTTTCCAAAATCAAGTGCTTTCACTGTCATGAATTTGGTCACTATGCCATGAAGTGTCCACAGAAGAAGGAAAGAAATAATACCTAAGGAGGAGTGCTGGTGAAGTTTTGACTTCACAATTTGAGATTGACTTCACCCTAATTGCATGCATGGAAATCACAGTGATGGGAATCTTGTGGTATCTAGATAGTGATGCCTCGTACCACATGACAGGGAACAAATAATTTTTCAATGACTTGGAGGAGAAAGATCTCCAGATGCACATCAAGATGGGAGATGATGGAAGTTACAGCACAATCAGGATTGGTACAGTCACCTTTTAGAGGGAGTTGGGCTCCCCTCTTAGGCTTAAGGATGTGATGTTTATATCGAGTTTAAAGAAGAATGTTATTTATGTAGTGGTGTTGGAAGATCGTGGCTACGATGTGATATTCAAAATAGGGAAGGAATTCCTGAGATACATCGCCACGGGACAAGTGAAGAAAATATGGTTTCGATTGAAGAAACTCTACAAGCTGGATGTGGAAGACTATGTTGCATTGAGCATAAATGCAGACAAGGTGCAGAGCCTAGATGTCGATGAATTATGGCATAGAATAATTGGCCATTTGCATCATGGAGATTTGAAGATCATGCAACAGATCACAACAGGCCTCCCTAAAGGAGAATTGGAGTAGTAGGAGACATGCAAAGGGTGTACATTGGGGAAGTACACAAAAGTGACCTTCACTGATTAGGATAGCAAGGCGGATGCAGTCCTTGAAAGGATTCACTATGATGTATGTGGACCTTTCTTGACATCCTCCACTGCCAAACATAAGTATTATGCTATATTTGTAGATGATTTCTCACGGAAGTGTTGGAACTTCTTCATGGAGAATAAAGACTAGACATTCTCCAAGCTTGTTTAATTTAAATCATTTGTTGAGAAAGAAATTGGCAAGAAAATCATGCCCGTAAGGAGTGATAAGAGAGGTGTGTACGTGTTGAATGATTTTAAAACTCTATGTGCAGAGGAAGGAATTCAACAGGAGTTGACAGAAACCCACAATCCCAATCATAATGGGGTGGATGAAAGGAAGAAAAAAACTATTGTGGGATCTTCAAGGGCAGTGTTGCATGACCAAGGCCTACCACCACACTTTGGGGATGAAGCATGCAACATAGTGGTCTATTTGTAGAACAAGGTTCGTCATTGGATTTTTGGGATGAGTACACCAAAAAAGGATTTTTCAAGGAAGAAACTAGATGTGTCACACTTTAGAATATTTGGAGAATCGGTATATTTATATGTATCCAAGGAATCAAGGAAAAAGCTCAAGTCGATAGTACAGTTGGGCATATTTGTGGGGTATTGATCGGAATTCGGATTAGGGGAATATTTTTTCTCAAAATTCAAAGTGCTCATAATTGCACCAAACTAAAACTATAGTGACAGTCTTCTCACCAGGAATCCAACTCAAATCATTTCGTCGAAAACTGATTTTGGATGAAGAAGCTATAGTATGTTGATCGTCGTTCAGAACATGCAATTTAAAAATAAAAAAAATTGCAGAACAGGTACAGGGTGATGACATGGCACCCCAGTCAGCATGTAGGGAATCTTCTTTAGTTTTTGTCCAATGGGATTTTGACAAGTGTCACAACTGGATTCGCAGTTTGGTTTGTGAACGGGAAATTTTCCCAATGTCCTCCAAGGTTGAATGTGGATTCATGATGAATTATTATATGTGTTGGATATATATATATATATATATATATATATATATATATATATATATATATATATATATATATATATATTAATATTATTTATTTATATCCAAACACTATATCAAATTCCACATATTAATTAACCAAAGTCCAATTGCATTTCGCATTAACCATAGTCCAAATGTGTTTTTAAACTATGGTTCAAACTATATGTTGGCATATCATATATCGTATATGGTGGACATTTTAAACATTTGATTATGGTGGAATTTCATTATTTAATATGGTCTTCATATATTATAACAAAAGTCTGATTCCAAATTTTATATGGTTTATACCATATGGTGGAGGCATTTAACAAAGGTTTTCAGAGCGCAAATATAGTTGCGGCAAAATGTATGGAGGGGCAGAGGTCGAGGTTTGACCTCGTGACCTCCCCTAAACTACTACCGCCTTTAACCAATGAGCCATCAACTTCTTCCTTGAAAAGGAATGTGCCCACATTATATTTAAAGTGCATGCGCTATCGGATGGTGGAATGGAGGGGGCCAACTCACCTTCCAATAAGACCGAGCCATATGCCCAGGTTCTAAGTGCTCAACCAAAACATGTTTACTGCATGCTTATCCACAATAAACTTAGCTTATCATTAATCAAGCTCAGTTAAAATTTGGTAGAAATTTTGGTGGAATCTCTAATTCCAGCACCACCTCCAGAATTGTCGGAGCTAACTGGACTTCTCCAGATTTAGAGGCAGAATCAAGGGGAAACTTAAATGAGGCCTATCTTGTGCAATTTTCAACCAATTTTGGCTTAGGAAGAGTCATTCCTAGTAGATTGGATGCTTTTAATCCATTGGAAGATCTTGCAAAGGAAAAGGAGCAATTCTACAGAGGTTTTTTTCACCTTGAAGAATTTTGAATCCTTGGGCCACCAAGAGGGAAGTCCATGCCCAGATCAGTTGAAGGCCAAATGGAGTAAATTAACATTCATTTTAAGATGTATTTGATGTTTTGAACACAGCGGTACAGTTTTCAGAGGCGTTGGAGAACTTCTAGAGGTGATTTTGTCACTTTGGAGATGAAGCAATCCCATGGCCACCAGGATGGTAGGTCAAGCCTAGATCAACTGGAAACCAATTATAGAGATTGAATAGTCATTTTTGGGTATTTGAGTTTTTTGAAGCCAGGGGTACAGTTTGTAAATCCATTGGAACACTACAGGTGTATGTAACCAGACATTGGACTCTTAATCCAACGAGGGCCTAGCTAGTTGAAGATGGTCCATGGAGATGTAGCACAGGAGGGGTGAACTCCGTCATCATCCATTGTGTAATGTGGTTGTTGTGAGTTCTATTTCTACATTAAATTTTCTTTATATGAGTTTTTAAAATTTAATTAAATCATAATTTGATCATCAAAAACACATGAGACTTGACACATAAACCCCTTCAAAAGTGGTTAAATTGAGATGATCCTAATCACACATTTTTAGTACTAATGAGGGAGCTAGCATAGCAATAACTAGTTTGAAAATATTCAAATCAAGTTGTATTAGAGAAAAATTTTAGCTCAATTTAGCCAAGATTAGCTAGAAGAATTAGCTATTTATATTTGAATTTTTATAAGGAGAATTTAACTATGTGCAAGTTTATGTCTGAAGAAGAAGATCAAAATTAATAACTGAATTCTCAAATCACAGCAAAGAAGATTTGTATGCATTGCATGTGTGATGGCAGCTTCAATAAGCAATGTTTCGAATCCATATTCCTTAGAAAATCTCTTTGATAAAGAGATGCTACAAAAACTCTACATCATGATTGACAGGATGCAAGAGAAGTATTGTTAGGTCCCTATATTACTAGTGTAGTCCCTTATTGTTGTTAGTATAGCCCCATTATTGTTGTTATTTTACCCTTGTAACCCCCATATTGTTTTTATTATGCCCTTACATTATTATTGTTAGGTCGGCTAGGATTATATTGTGACCCCATGGACTCCTATATATAGAAAGGAGGTTTTGTCATTTGTATCATCCAAGAATTGTTCATTTATGTAATGTAAAGGAAGTTCCCCCTCAAATTGGTTGATTTCTAAGGCGTTGATCTCTCTTTTCTTCTATTTTTGGATTTGGTTTCATAACATTTGGTATCAGAGCTTTGGATTCTAGGGTTTCGTTGCTCCAAAAAGGTCATCGTAGAATTTAAGCTATAATTTTTTTTCTACGAAGGTTCAGAAGCTGATATTTTTACCACAAGAAGCCGAAATCCTAAGAAAATTCTTGTAAGAATTTCAGATCTTGGTTCACAATATTTTCGAAGATAAGATTTGTGGAAGTTACTGTTTTTGCAGGCTCCCTAATTTCATCTAAAATAGGTGAACTTGGGAAAATCATCATAACTCTCTCTCTTTGAGCATTGGATTGGAACTATGTAAAAAGTAGCCAAAAGTAAACAGACCGTAGATTCATGTGTATCAATTTCATAGTCGAAGGAGGAAACAATGACATGTGGCACGTCGTACAAGTTCGTTCTACTGAACTAGTCCATAATTAGGTCATTATGGGATATTGGACATAAATTTTCCTTGAAGCATCCAAATCAGGTCAGATCTATGGCATTTGAAAGAACATTTAGAGGCATACTACAACACTGAATTTCAAATATTGAATATCTGAAATCACAAAGATAATTCATTTTCAATATCGAGCTCCTCAAAAGCAAGAAAAAGGTGTGTATTTTTTTTCAAATTGAATAAGTCTTATTTGAAAAATCAATTTGAAGTGATTCCAATAGCATATTGAAGCATAGATATTATTATTGGGTTCTGAAATCCCCCCTAAAAAGAATTCAACACCCATTAAGCCCTCATAATACTCTACTATGACACATGAAAAGGAAGAAGTGCAACATGATATATCAAAATTACAAGAGCAAGTGCACCAAATTTCTCTCTTGCAAAGAGCATCAAAAAATGAAATGGAAGTTTTGAAGAAAATCATGGAAGCTAAGATGAATGGTTTGAAGAAAGTCATGGAAGCTAATATGGATGGCATCGAAGCTAAGATGGATGACAGCGACGAGAAATTAAAGACAACATGGAAGACATGAAGAATGATCTAAAAGTAGACATGGAAGGTTTGAAGAAAGGTTTGACAAATTTTATGCAAGAAATGATTCATAATGGAGAAAATATAGTAGAGGAAACTCATGATGAGAACAAAATAAATGTTAATCATGATTTCATAAACTCTAATGTTGGATGGAAAAAACACCATATTCCAAATATGGATATGAGGGAGTTTGATGCAAGAATCTTGTAACATGGATACTACATATGGAGCAATATTTTTATCTCCATAATATGCAAAACACACAAAAGGTATGCATTTCAACTTTACGTTTAGAACAAAATAAATTTGTATCGTATCGATGGCTTTTCTCTCATAGAAATTTCTCACTTGGTCAATTTTTATAGAGGAAATTATAGCACATTATGAGGATACAAAGAGCAACACCTTTTTTAGCCAATTGATAAATCTCAAAACAAAATAGTTCAATGGTGGAGCACATTTAGGACTTCCAAAAATTGAATATAAGGGTAGCTAATATTCCAAAGGAACACAGGATTGATGTGTTCATAGGTACGTTTAAGGATAACATCCAACATGAGGTTTGCCTTTGGGAACCTGATTCATTAGAGAAGGCATTCAGGTTGGCAAGAAAAATTGAATGTAAAATTATGGTGACAAAGGAAGCCTACCACTCACATCTATGAAGATGGAAATGTTTCTACTCCTAGACTTCCAAAACCTACAAGGTTGACACCACAAAAATTGGAAGAAAAAAGAGAAAATGGGTTTTGCTATAGTTGTGATAGTAAATACACTAAAGTTCATAAGTGTGCTGAGAAGAAATTATTTTATATAGATTGTGAAGAGGAGGAAGAAAATGAACAAGAAACTTTAAAAGAAGAGGATATACACCAAGAACCAACCCTAGAGAAAGAAGAAATGATTCTGACCATATCCTGTAATGCATTGGTAGGAATTACCACTCCTCAAACTCTCAAGATAGAAGGACATATCAAGAAGAAAAATTTAATAGTGTTGATTGACTCGCATAATACCCATAATTTTATTCATTGTAAGGTAGCCAAGGAATTGAATTTCTCCCTATACCGAGCATGAGAATGTCAAGTGATGGTTGAAAATGTAGGAACTATAAATTGCTCTATAAAATGCCATAATATCAAGCTAAACATGGGGGAATATGTATTGAATAGTCCAATGCTTTCCATTCCAATGGGAGGTGTTGATGTTATACTAGGAGTACAATTGTTACAATCTTTGAGGACAGTAACTTTTAATTTTCAAAAAAATTTCTTGAAAAAAAAATTCAGAAGGAAAGGAAGTTGAATTACATGGTATCACAGGGAATCCGAGAAAGAAAATAAGATCTAATGTCATGACAAAGCTTCGAAAAAAATAACAACGAGGCATAATTTCACAATTATTCTCACTAGAAGTTCTAACATCAAAATCATGTATTTCACCAGATATCCAAAAAGTCTTGGACAATCATTCCAGGGTGTTTGAAACTCCCAAATGACTCCCACCTATTCGTTATCATGATCATGTTGTTCATTTGATTCCAGGAAAACATCAGGCCTTACAGACATCCTTATTTCCAAAAGAGTGAAATTGAACATATGATTGCAAAAATGTTAGAAGCTGGTATAATTCAATTGAACCAAAGTTTTTTCTCTGCTCTAGTAGTATTGGTGCACAAGAAGGATGGATCATGGCGCATGTGTCCGGATTATAGGGAGCTCAATAAGCTCACTATTAAATATAAATATCTCATTCCCGTGACTGTTGAATTATGGGATGAATTAGATGGAGAATTTTATTTTACCAAGTTGGGTCTTCGTTCAGGATATCATCAAATTAGAATGAAGACTAAAGATATTCCAAAAACAACATTTCGAACTCATGAGGGTCATTATGAATTTTTGGTCATACCTTTTGGCTTTAAAAATGCACCTTATACATTTCAAGGGTTGTTGAATTCCATTTTCAAACCCTTCCTTAGAAAATTCGTGTTATTATTTTTTTATGATATACTAATCTACATCAGGTACTGAAAGGATAATGTTCAACACATTGACAGGGTGCTCAAACTATTGGAGGAGAAACAATTATATGCAAAAACCTCCAAATTTTTCTTTGGATTACAAGAGGTGGAATATATGGGTCATATTGTATCTCACGAGGGTGTTAAGGTAGACCCTAAAAAAATTAAAGCCATTAAGAAATGGAAAGTCCCCACAACCATAAACAAGTTGCGAGCATTTCTTGTGTTAACATGGTATTATCGCAAGTTTGTTAAGAATTATTGGAGAACAACAGCACCTCTAACAACATTATTGAAGAAAGATAAATTTTCATGGACTCTTGACGAAACTAAGGCCTTTGAACATCTTAAAGAGGAAATGTGCCTAGCACCCATCTTAGCTACGCCATACTTCACAAGAACCTTTATTGTGGAATGTGATGCCTCAGGAAATGGAATTGGTGTTGTTTTAATGCAAGAAGGAAGACCCATTTCTTTTGAAAGTCGTCCAATCAAAGGAAAGTATTTACATAAAGATATTTATGAGAAGGAAATGTTGGAAATATTACATGCACTAAAGAAATGGCGGCCTTACCTAATGGGAAGACAATTCAAGGTAAAAACTAGTCATGATAGTCTTAAATACTTTTTGGAACAAAGACTATCTTCAGAAGAGTAGCAAAAATGGGTTACAAATATGTTGGGTTATGACTTTGAAATCATCTACAAAAAAGGGAAGCTAAATGTTGTTGCAAATGCACTCTCAAGAAAGGATGAAGAGGTGGAAGCATTGCTTTGTGTCATTTATATTATCCCATGAGATTGGATAACCAAAGCAAGGGATGAATGGAAAAAGGACGAAGAAGTGTGGACACAACTCATTCAAAAGTTGCAGCAAGATCCTACTACTTCTGATACATTTAGTTGGAAAAATGATTCCTTATGGTATAAATATCGCTTAATAATATATTTGTAATAATTCCCAACTAAAACAAAACATTATTTTGTAATTTCACACTTCTCCCTTAGAAGGACACTCAAGATTTTTAAAAACTTACCACAAGGTGAAGAAATAATTTTTTTCGGATGGAATTAAATCTGATATTCAAAATTTTATGGCAGAATGTTTGGTTTTCTTGAAAAATAAAGTTGAGACAATTAAGACCTCGGGTCTTCTACGACCTTTATCCATTCCAAGTCAACGTTGGGAGGAGATTTTAATGGATTTTATCACAGGTTTCCCTAAGTCCGAAGGAAAGAGTGTCATCATGGTGGTAGTTGATAGGCTTACCAAGTATGCACACTTTTGTGAATTATCTCATCCATTTAAATCAAGTACAGTTGCTACTGCATTTATGGAAACAATTCAAAAGCTACATGGAAACCCAAAGATTATTTTAAGAAAAAGAGATCCCATTTTTACAGAAAATTTTTTGGAAAATATTATTTTCTTGTTTGGGTACTCGACTAGCTCATAGTTCATCTTATCATCCTCAATCTGATGTGCAAACTGAGATAGTGAACAAATTTTTGGAAGGATATCTTATTTATTTTTTATCTGATAAACAAAAATAATGGGTCAAGTGGTTATCATCGGCTGAATGGTGGTATAGCACTTCCTTCCATACGGTAGAAAAAATGACCCCATTTATGGCACTTTATGGATATCATCCATCGTCCATCACATCATCTTTAAGAGAAAATTTTAAGGTTAAAGCATTGGAAGATCAAATTGAGCATCAACAACAAGTTCTCAAACTCTTAAAGGATAACCTAAATTTGGCACAAAATCGAATGAAACAACAGGTAGATCAACATCGCAGCGAGAGAAATTTTTATGTAGGAGACTAGGCATTTTTACGGCTACAACCATACAAGAAAATGTCCCTCAAGCAAGCTAATAAGGATAATAAATTATCACCAAAGTATTATGGTCCTTACAGGGTGTCACAAAATATTGGTACTATGTCATATAAAATGGAGCTTCCTACTTCTTCTCTAGTGCATCCAGTTTTCCATGTTTCATGCTTAAAGAAGGTTATAGGTGACAAACTTCCAGTTCAAACAATATTTCCAGAACTTTATGAGGAAGGAAAAATCATATTGGAACCTGAAGCAGCCACAGAAACAAAAACTCGACAGCTACAAAATCGATCAATTTCAGAGTATCTCATCAAGTGGAAGAACTTACCCACTGAAGATTCTACATGAGAGGATGAGAATTTTATACAGAAGCATCTAGAGCTACTGAAGCATTGAGGAAAACACTTTTTTAAATGAGAGGGGCATGTGAGGTCACCATATTACTAGTGTAGTCCCATATTGTTGTTAGAATAGCCCCTTTATTGTTATTGTTGTACCCCTGTAACCCCCTTATTGTTATTATTGTCCCCTTACATTATTATTTTTAGGTAGGATAGCATTATATTATGACCCCATGGACTCCTATATATAGGAATGAGGTTTGATCATTTGTATCATCCGAGAATTCTTCATTTATGTAATGTAAAGGAGGTTTCCCCCTCGAAGTGGCTGATTTCTAGGGCACTAATCTCTCTTTTCTTCTATTTTTGGATTTGGTTTCATAACAAGTATGAATATAAGAGGGAGAGCATTAAACTTCAAGAGCATTTGATTGCCATGAAGGAGGAGAAGCAAGAGCTTCTTGAAAATATGCATGAGATGGAGACTCAACTCCATATTGCAAATGAGAACCTAGCAAGGATGCATGAGATAGAGACTCAACTCCATAATGCCAAGGAAGCCTTAGCCAAGCATGTGCTTGAAAAAAAGGTATGAAATTCAATCTATCTTCAATTTCCTCTCAAAATGAATGTGTAGGTGCTTTTGAAAGACACACTTGAGGAGTAGGGTCCAAATTATTGATGAATATGGGCTATGAAGGTAAAGGATTGGGAAAACATGCACAAGGCATAGTTGAGCCAATTATTGTTGAGGAAAGGCCTAAGTATTTGGGTCTTGGTTATGGAAAACATGATGGAGAAATATCTAAAGCCAAGGAGGCACATAAATTTTTTCCAAGAAGGAATTTCATTTCATGTTAATTACCATAAACTTGTGAATATTGTGTCCATGAGGAATGAAAAAGTTTTGCACCCACTTTGCAAGAAGGTGCTCATAAGAATGCAACTAATGAGAATGGTGAACAAGAGGATGTTGAAATCTCTAAATTCATTAAATGCATTTTTGGTATTCCGAAGAGAGCCATGACCTCATCAAATTAACCTCCTCAAGAAGGCGACAAAGATGAATGTTCAAGATATAAATATGTTTTTAATCAAGTTTCTTTTGATTATGATAAACATGGAAACTTCTCACACAAGATTTGGAGAAAGTTTGCATGTTCCTTTTGTGGTTTGGATAACTATAATGTTTCAAGATGTTAGAAGAAGATAGCCATGCACAATAATATTTCAAAGCAAAGGAGACAAGAAGCCAAACATCCATTGGACAAAGCAGATCAAGTTGAAAAGAAGATGAAATTGTTTTGCACTCATTTCCATAAGCAAGGTCATATTGTGGACAAGTGTTGGACTTTGTATCCAACAAGTCATCCACGACATTTGAAGAAGGTGGAGAAAGAGAATGGCAAGAATGGAAAAGAAGATTGCATAATTGATGTGGGTCAAGATGATTCACATGATGATGATATGCAGCTGAAAAAAGAGGCATTGAAATTTTTTGGTAAGAGATGGTTACATTTCTTATCCAGTAAAGAATTTTCATGTCTTTTGATGATTCATGCATTATTTTAAAATTTAATGAATGTTGCATGTTTATGTGAAGAAGTTGATTGAAAGTGGAGTATGTTGACTCACTTTATTACAGAAAAAATTGTTCATTTCAGTTCTTTAAGTACATGTACATATGAATGGAGTTCTTGTACTTATGATTGTACCTGTGAGAGAGTTGAAGAATTGTATACATGCATGAGATTTTGTGTGTATCAACAATGGAATTTTGATGGTTTCATTGTGCTTGAACATGCATGATTAATTGACTTGTGTTGGTCAATTTCTTGGTTTACATGTATGTTGTCAACTTGAGAGTGTTGATCATTTACACATGCATGATGTCGACTTGTGTTGGTCGATTGTTTGGTATACATGCATGTCATATCAACTTGGAAGAGTTGACTTTGTCTCCAAAGATGAAAAGGATATGTTGATGAAGTGTTTCATGATATGTGAAAATCATTTTGTTTTGGGAAAATAATCGTCAAATTATTACACATGCTTATTTTTGACTTGAGATTCAGTCATTTGAAGAGGCATGTTTTGTCGTCTTTTTTTTGGTTGATAAGTATTGACACCAAGATGTAAGAGTACATGGTGATGTTCACATGATGAGAAATTGGTTGATTTGAAGGATCAAGAGGATATGTCGTCAAGATATGTTTCTTGCATTATGTGTTTTTTAGATATAAACAACCATCAATCTAAATATGTTGTGTTTGTGACAAGATGTCAAATAATTTTCAGCCAAAAAGTTTGCAGTCGTTGTAGACCATTTTATGTGTTGATGCCAAGAAGAGAAGGAGATGGCGAATGTATTATTCCAAATGTGGAATTTGGAACCGTGGAGGTAAAAGAATGGTCATTTCTTTTCTTGATTTTACTGATGTTTGAACTCATTTTTGTAGTTCAATCAGATGGGCTTAATTTTTAAATCTGGTTTCCAAGGAGAAGCTTACATCGAGTGCATGTTTGTGCAAAGGAGGAACATTATTCTCAGTGGGAAGCCAATAAGTTAGTTTTCCAAGCACCGAGGAGTCGATTTGGTACATCAAAGTGTTATATCAGTCAGCGAGCATCCAACAAGTGTTGCATTGGGTCAGTAGCAAAAGGAGAACAGTGGTTGAAGAGTAAATCCATTGCAAGGCAAGGCATGTCAGTGAACCAAAGTGGTTGTCATGGTGATTTTTCCAAGTAGAATCAAGATGATAGAACTTGGGAAACATAAGAGTATTCATCTCTGATAAGATAACAATTTTTGTGGGTCCAAAATCATGTCAATGGGAAGGTGTGATCGGAAACTGGATCAGGGGCAAAAATTAGCTCAAAATTCAAATTTCTCAAAATTTCACCAAACTAGAATGATAGAAACCGACCTATCACCAGGAATTAAATGCAGCTCGTTTCGTCGAAAACCAAGTTCGGATGAAGAAGTTATATTCTATTGATCGTCGTTCAGAACAACCAAATTTAAAAGAAAAAATTGCAGAACGAGTATAGGCAGATGACATGGAAGCACAGTCAGCATGCAGGGAATCTTCTTTAGTTTTTTTCCAATGGGATTGTGAAGAGTGTCACAACTAGATTCGTCAATTTGGTTTCTGAAGGTGAAATTTTCCCAATGTCCTCCAAGGTTGAATGTGGATTCATGATGATATATATATATATATATATATATATATATATATATATATATATGTATATATATATATATATATATATATATATAATATTTATTTATATCCAAAAATTATATCAAATTCCACATATTAATTAACCAAATTTCTATTTCTTTTTGCATTAACCATAGTCCGCATATGATTTTAAACTATGGTTCAAACTATATGTTTGCATATCGTATATCATATATGGTGGACATTTCAAAGGTTTGATTACAATGTAATTTCATTATTTAATATGGTCTGCATATATTTATAACCAAATTCTAGTTCCAAAGTTTATATGGTTTATACCATAAGGTGGAGGCATTTAACAAAGTTTTTCATAGCGCAAATATAATTGTGGCAAAATGTATGGAGGAGCGGAGGTCGGGGTTCAACCCCGTGACCTCCCTTTAACTACTACCACCTTTCACCAATGAGCCATCAACTTGTTCCTTGAAAATGAATGCACCCATATTACATTTCAACTGCATGTGCTATCAGATGGCGAAACGGAGGGGGGCAGCCATGGGGGCCATCCCTCCTCCCAATGAGAGTGTGCCATATGCCCAAGTTCTAAGCGCTCAACCAAAACACGTTTATTGTGTGCTTATCAAAATTAAACTTAGCTTATCCTTAATTAAGCTCAGTTAAAAGTTGGCAAAATTTTTGGTGGAATCTCCAAATCTAACACCACCTCCAGGATTGTCGGAGTTAACTGGACTTCTCCAGATTTAGAGGCAGAATCTAGGAGAAAATTAAATGAGGCCTATCTTGAGAAATTTTCAACCAATTTTTGCTCAGGAAGAGTCATTCCTAGCATATTGGCATGATATGAATCCATTGGAACAACTTGCAGAGGAAGAGGAGAAATTCTACAAAGGTTTTTTTCACCTTGAATAATTTTGAAGCCCACGGAAACTAGGAGGGAAGGCCATGCCTAGATCAGTTGAAGGCCAAATGAAGTGAATGAATAATAATTTTTAGATTTATTTTATGTTATGAACATAGTGGTACAATTTGCAGAGGCATTGGAGCACCTCTAAAGGTGATTTTGTCACTTTGTATATTAAACAAGCCCATGGCCACCAGGATGGGAGGTCAAGCCTAGATCAGCTGGAAACCAAATTTAGAGATTGAATAGTCATTTTGGGGGTATTTGAGTGTTTTGAAGCCAGTGGTATATTTTTTAAATCCATTGGAACATTACTGGTGTATGTAAATAGACATTTGACTCTTAATCTATAGAGGGCCTAGCTAGTTGAAGCAAGTCCATGGAGATGTAGTCTAGGAGGGGTGAACTCTGTCATCATCCATTCTGTAATGTGATTGTTGTGAGTTAAATTTATACATTTCATTTGTTGTATATGAGTTTTTTAAATTTAATTAAATCATAATTTGACCATCAAAAACACATGAAACTTGACACATAAACCCCTCCACATGTGGTTAAATTGAGATGATCCTAATCACACATTTTTAATACTGATGAGGGAGCTAGCATAGGAATAACTAGTTTTCCCATATTCAGATCAGGTACACAAAAACATGCCACAACTATTGTGTGTACTTTCCATCTCTCATAATGACATTTCTTCAAAGGGACATGAATTTTTATGAGTAGAAGGAAATGAGGCATTCTCTTGAGAGGGGGCTTCAGTTGCATTTAAATTAGGATATTCTGGATCTAAAGGAAGAACCTCAATAAATTGTGGAGTAGCCATAGGCAGAGAAGCAGAGAGTGGAGAAAGCCACTCAAGCAGAGACATCCAGAGAAGGAAGTAAATGAACAAGGAAGTTGTTAGATTATTGCATCATGCTATAGAGAATGTGAGAGTGCCCACTTTACAACGCAAGCATAGGAGGTCACTAGATTTCTACACTGGCTACATGGTGTTCATGACTGAGCTAGTAGACGCATAACCATCCTCATTCGAGGAAGCAATAGAGTAGCCTGTATGGGTTGATGCTATGTTAGAGGAATATGATTCCTTTGTTGGAAACGGTGTTTGGAAAGTGGTCCCAAGACAAGCGGATAAATCATTGGTGGGTTCAAGATTGATTTACAAGGTGAAGCATGTAGCACATGGAAGCATAGAGAAATATAAGGGCATATTTATCTCCAAGGGATTCTCTCAGGTTGAGGGAATTGACTATAAGGAAACCTTTTCTCCAATATCAAGGTACTCTTCCATCAGATCAATTTTAGCACTAACGCCACCGATGGGGTGGAAGATCCACCAGATGGATATGAAGAAAACATTCCTCAAAGGAGTTTTTGAGGAGGAGGTCTACGTCGAGAAAATTGAATGTTTTGAGACCTTTGAAAAAGAGTTGCATGTGTGCAGACTCAAGAAATCATTGTATGGATTGAAGAAATCACCCCGTGTTTGGTTCACCAAGATTGATAGCTATCTCACTGATTTTGGATTCACCAAAAGTGAAGCGTATTCAAACCTCTATCATGTTTTGGTAGAAGGTAAATTTTTTATTATTGTCCTATATGTTGATGATTTTATTTTAACTGGTGATGAAAATTTGATCATATATTGCAAGGAGGATCTTACAAGAAAGTTTGAAATGAAAGACATTGGTCTCATGCACTATTTCCTCAGATTGGAAGTATGGAAATGAGAAGGGGAATATTTTTTATCTTAGGGAAAGTATTCCAATGAGATACTTCAGAAGTTCTACATGAATAATTGCAAACCCATGGATACACCTCTAGCGACCAATTGGAGGAAGGAATATGCCACTTCGGGTGAGGAAGTTGATGTTATTTACACACAGTTGGTGGTTTCACTCATGTATCTTGTGAAAACACAACCATACATGTGCTATGTAGTCAACCAGTTGAGCCAAGCTATGGTTCGACTAACCAAATTATTTTGGAGGTTAATTGAGCATGTTCTATGATACCTCAAAGGAAATACTCAATTTGGATTATAGTACAGATGGATAGAGGGAGTGAATCTTTGTGGCTTCGCAAATGTAGATTGGATGGGGATTCCATCAGACTAGAAAATCACATCAGGAGGAATTTTTCAGTGTTAGGTCAGCAACGGCTTCTTGGTACAACATGAAGCAGATATCTATGGCACTCAACTCAGCAAAAGAAAAGTACAAGGTTGTCAGTCAAGCAATGTGTGAAGCAATCTGGATGAAAAAGATTCTTGTTGGGTTATTTTTAGATGATCCAAAATACATAAACTATAGTTTAATTATTTAGAGTCTAATATTCCATTATCTAGAATAATTAGTTAAATATTAGAGACATTTTAGAATAGCTAATTGTTGTAAAATATATGACATCTAGAAAGGTGTCGTTTCTTAGGAACTAATTTAGGAAAATAGTTAGGAGTGTTTTTATGAGAGAATTAAATGTAAATAGACACTTGTAAATGAAATAAGTGATCCATAAAAAAATTGTTTTAGGACACTATCTTATTTAAAGTTTGTTTATCTTCTCTTGCAAGAGTATTGAATGATTGTGTGTAAACTCTTGCAGATTTTACGTACTTTTATTTTACTTATTAATAAAAAATTTGTGTCTAAGGAGACATATACTGTTATTGTGGTATCATAGATTTAGCGATGCAAATGGTGTGAGGAGGAGATTCCACCTTTGAAGGCTTTTGGAAAATTCCATCAAAATGGTCACTTTGTCACTTATTGATTGGTATGCAAATTATTCATATTTTATTAAGGAAAAGAAAATTGGAAATTGTTGCTTCAATTTTTTTAAATTTCTATTGCTAAGTTTAATTTTTAGATCCATATATTATTTGATAAAATTTTAATTTTATTAGAGCATCCTTCTGGTCTACAATTGATTCAAATACATCAATTCACCAATTCATCAAGTCCCCCTCGAATCATCAACAACATTCTTGTTTAACCACTCTAGCCCTTGATTGAGCGCAATCCTTTGTTCCAAAATTCTACCCTCCAACATCATATCCCATGAATGGATTGGACTATTGAACACTCAGCATTGAAATTCTGCATTGAACACTGAGCATTTAAATTCTACATTGGACACACAGCGTTGAAATGGACAAATCTTGATTGTTTTGGTGTGCATAAGCCCAAGCCACTGTTTTTGGCATTTGTGCATGGAGCCACCATCTCCCTACAATCATCACAAGTAATGGAAGGTGAAATATCTACCGTAAATCCCTAGCAATTACAGGAACGGTGAAATTTAGCTCTTGGGTATAGTGGAGAAGCCAATAGCATGGAGAAGGTGATGAGGGACGTTTCTTTGGTCTCCGCCATAGTCAGTCGCCACACCACCTCACTCGTCTACAATATTTGGAACGAATATGTTACCTGGGAGGTACATAAGGTTCCCTTCATATCCCATTCATTTCTTCCTCTATTGATCAGCAGGTTTCCGCACACTAAGTTCTTGAATTTCTATCCTGCTCTCGATCAACTACAGGAAGAATATTTTTCAACTAGAAACTATTGGAGTGGACAGTGTGGACTCCATTTTGGAGTGGATGCGTTGAGAAAAATTGACTTATGTAATCTCTCTCCAAAAAAAATTTGTCCATACTTTAATGATGGAAGCTTGAAATGCTAATTCACCTTTTAAAAGTGATTTCATACAAGTTAATTCACCTTTTTAAAGGGACTTCATAAATTCCTTTTTTAAGGTGAGGTTAAAAAAAATTAAAGTTTATTAATGGAGTGAGAAGGTGTATTTTTTATTTTGAATTTCGTAATTTTAATGGAGAGATAACTATGCATTTTAAAAAAAAAATTGGAGTGAAAAGTTGAATTTTGGGGAATTTTTTGTAATCTTTGGAGTGATAAGGTGTAATTTTGTAACTTATAATTTGGGAGAAATGAGATGCATTTTCTGTTTTTAGGAAAACAAAATTGTAATTCAAAGTAAGCCTTACTTTGAGGGGGCGCTACAGTCATAGAAGGAAAATTGCAAGAAAATTGTAAAGTCAAATTTTAAAAGCTTATTGTAAAATTTTAGAGAAGTTGACTAGAGCCAAGTGCAAAGCTAGGTCACTTTTCTCCTCAAACGACTATTCAAGGGCCAAGGCCAAGCCTCGATAGATCATTTTTTTGTGTGTGGTGTATTGTATGTCTTCTTTTTATGGTGCATGGTCCATCTTGGTGCATACATTTACTTTTACAATGTCCAAGCTGGTAAATTTTGTTGAAATTTGCAACAAGAAATATTTAAAATGGCAACAAGAAGAGGCTTCTAATTTAATTTTCCCTTAATTAAATTAGAATTAAATTTCAATTCCACATCACATGCAAGCTTGTGCAAGTTAACTAATTCGAGAAGACTTAGTCAGTTCAGTTAATTCGATTTGAGTGTCAAACTAGAGGCATGTAGATTGTCTCATACTTTTTAGGAGCCCTGGTTGAGTTTATTTTGAGTTGTAATTAATTAAATTAATTTATTTGAGTTAAAATTAGTTTAACTAGTTCTAACGGATGGAGGAAATAGTGAGAGATCAAGGGAATTATATCTGATTTAATTCACATGCAGTGATCAATCAAATAAATTGTAATTCAATAAAAATATCTCATGCATGTTAGTTCTAAGGAAGACCCAATTTATATTGGAGTTAAAGGGAAGTGTACTATCAGCTATATAATTATCTAGGTTGCACATATGGTGCATGTAGTCAGACGAAGAGCCTAAAGTAACTAAGAAATCAAATGTAGGAAAATTCCTATTAAATAGGGGCTTAATTCCTCGTTGAACTGAGCAAGGAAGCGGGAGCTTGGAAGGATATGAAATTGGCTAATTACTAGACAGAGTCAGCTAGGAATTAGTGAGAGAGATGCAGATAATGCAGAGAGCTCTCAATCCTGAGAGAAGCATTGTATTTTTCTCATATTCTTCGAATTATGAAATATATAGATAGGAGGGTTTTTAGCTAAGGCTTTCCCCAGATAAATCTTTGTGTTGTTCGATTCAAATTTGTTACAGGTTGATTTGGGCATCATCCCAAAACACATATTAGTATTCATTAGGGTCTATCATACTCTAAATTGGTTGCTACATGACCTAAACAAGTCATCACATTGATGATCTTCCTTCATGAAAGTTTCACTGCTTAGATGCCAGTGGAAGTGCCCTATCAAGCCATCAATGCACCCCTAGATAGTTGTAACTACTTTGCAGATAATATACTCCTATGTAAGGCTATGTTGCAGAGGATCTGAGCCTACTTTAGAATGTGTTGGTCAACTGGGAGAGAATTTTTCACTTGATTCTGGAAATCTCCCCGACTTCTAGTGACTTCTAGAAGTTGTTCCAGCTCTAACCTCATCTTATAGCCTCGAATTTGAAACACATGAAGTCATTAACTCTCTTATCATCCTATTCCCATGAACAAGGAAACCTCTTCATCCATTTTTAGGAAATCCATTCAATGATTCATTTATTTCAAACTACCTTCATCTACTTATAAATAGAGAACTGAACATAGTGCACAAGAGAGAAATAATTTGTGTTAAGTAGAGTTATGTTGGTGAGATATCAACTCTTGAAGGTGTTGTGCATGTACTGTGATGTTTTTAGACTATAGAGTTATGTTGGTGAGATATCAATTCTTGAAGGTGTTGTGCATGTTATTTTTGTCTTATGTTTTCCATGGTAGGTATCAATCAAGCGAGTTAAGTTGGATTGAGAGTGACGAAAGTGACGAAGGGAGGCGAGGGAAAGAGAAAAAATTACAAGTAGGTTTCTCTCCCTTTATCTATTAACGTTAAGGAAAATATCACATATATTTCTATCTGTTGTTCTAAGTGAACCACCCACATAGGGAAATCATACTTATCCATAGGTTTGTATTTCTATAAAAAAAAATTGTCAATTCCACTAGGGATCAAAGGATTTTTCCTGGTGGTTTTGTCCTTGTCCATCAACATCTAGTAGACTTAACCTACTTATTTTCAATCATTTGAATGTGTCTTAGTAGAATTAGTGTGATTGTTTGCTTTTAGAGAGAGTCCTCTGGCACCAATGCACCGTTGGTCTTGAAACAATGCTCTACATAGAACTATTGGCTTAGGGATAGTGCTCTACAATGCACTGTCTCCCGCTCATGGGTGCGTTGCCCCTGTGACCAACCAAATCTATCTATTTTTTATTTTTCCAATTCATGTCAGTGTTTGCTTGTTGAATTTTTGAGTGACTGAATACCTCCAGAGAACAGTTTACCTTTACTCTTCTTGCCTCACTTTGAATTTTTTTTTATCAATGTTTCTTTGTGTTGTCTTTATGATTGTGAATAGTTCCAAAGTTAAATTTTACATTTAATCAATTCGTTATTTTCAAAAAGAGGAATTTTCATTTCATTCTTCATTTCTCTTGAAAGTTTTGAGTGATTTTTTGTGCATTAGTTTCTTTTTTCGTTCATTTAAACTTAAAGGAATATGAAAAGAAAAACATGAATTTTCATTTAAGGATTGTGAGTGCTACTTGAGGAAAATTTTAGGGAAAAATTTCATTTAGATGTGCTCATTGATGATTGAAAATTATCTTATAGCTCTATCCCTACTAGCTAGTTTTTTATTGTCAAAAATAAATTCAAAACGAATGCTTATCATTCTAATTGTATTCTAGGAATGTTCAATACATCTTACGATGAGCCTGAAAGACAAGCTGATAATCAAGATCAACATAAAATTTATCTGAATTTATCTAAGGAAGCATTGTAACATTAACAATAACATTTAGAGGTCTAGGTTACAAGACATGTTCCGACATCGTTAAACATAGAAGTTGTCGTTAATTTTATGTAATACATTCTGACTGTGATACCTCATTCCACGTACATAATTATATTGGAGCTCGTCCACGTACTTTCAAGTATATCAGGTAGTGTTCTAGTATGAAAAGTATAAGGGGATGCTCTCACTGTGCGGTTTCGCATTAGACAACACTAATATGGATTGGGCCTCCACATACCTTCACGTATATTTGAGAGGACAAATTTAGGTTGCTTACCATCCATAGGTAATCAAGTCAGTCACCTTGTACCTGTGATACACCTAACACAGCATTCGGGGAGATTTCCTGCACATATAATAATTCCTTGATTTACTGAGGCAGTATATTGCAATTCATAGTTTCTTGGTAAACCTTTTTCCTAGTATCACCCTCTTTTTGTATATTTTTTTGTATAAAATCAATCAGAAATTGTGGAATAAGATCAATTACTTCCCCATCATTCACGTAGGACAGCGAATAAACCTCTGTTACCGCCAGAAGCTACTCCTAGTAGATGAAGACACACTCACCCTACCGAGTCTGGTACCTCTGGAACTCTGGATGATACATCATCTGATATACCAGAGACATCTGATCCTTTGAGTACCGAGTCTCTAGTAGTTTCGACTGATCTTGATTTATCTACTATTTTCGAGACGGAAATCTCACAGTTACCTGAGGAAACTAAAATTCAATCCAGTGAAGCGGTGCATCCTGAACCTGATAATGTTCAACTGGAAGTTTATCCAGTAGTTTATCCCGAAGTCAAACAACAACAAGTTGTTCTGGTGCAACCGTCTGATCCTTTGCCATCTGTCACCATCGAGTCTTCCTCTTACTGCATATTTTACCGCCTGAAATTTATCTTGGGCCTGAAGGTGAAGTGCTTCCACCTGGTTTTCTTTCGATAGAGGAAGAACTTTGTGAAGACACAACCCCTTCAACCCCCACTCATTTTGGGTAGGAGCTTCATTTATACCAGTCATTTCCTCATTTGACCGGTTCTACTTCCGTTGATCCTTTTGACTCTGAAGTTCCCATAGATTTGTTAGAGTATTTTCTTTCTTATTTAACCATGACAGAGATAGCATCTCAGACTATACTATATGTTACAGCTGTGGAATCATCTACTGTCACTTCATCTTCGATGTTTTCGATGACACCCAAGGAACATATGTATGGTGGTCTCTCCATCACATAGGGTTACCGAGCTTTAAATGGAACCTACTCTAGTGTCTAATCTAGTCCTTAGACTTCACCCATGTCATATTTTGGAGTTATATCTAGCTCATATATTATGAGTACTAAATGTCCTGACCCTCAATATCAGGTTGGTCCATATAATTACCATCCATCTTATCCAGTATCTGTTAGATACCCTTCATATGAAAGTCAGTATCTGCGATATCCCTATACGCCGTATGTTGGGGGGCCATAGATTTTCAGTCCATATGGTAGTACTCCATCGTATTTATGTCCATCATATGTTGGAATTCCTATTTTCAAATGGCAGCCTACTTTTCCTATTCAGCTACAAATGGTTGTGTATGAATATCAACCAGTTCAACCTGTCGCATCTGTACCCACTATGCTTGTCATTTCTTCTATGGATGTTTCTCATTCTGCACAAGTGGATCCTTCCACCCCTAACCCTCAAGCTTTGGATCTACGAACTTAGTCTTCCCAGGCTATTATTCAACAACCATCTATATCAGGAATTTCGTAACCGCAGGCTAGTTTTCATTTCTCATAGGTTTCTGTTAGCCCTATATATTCACAACCGGGTCTGAATTATCATGGAGAGCAACCATTTTATCAGATACCATGGCAGCCACAACAACCATTCCCATAGTATCAGGCTTATCCAGGACCTGGTCAAAAAACCTACCCCTATCTGGGTTACCAACAACAAAATCCATTTGTTGCTATGCAAAGGCCTACTGCTCAGGTGATTCCATCTTATCCCGGTTACGCTCAACCTGACCTTATTCGATAGTTGCAATTACGCCTCATTGTTCTTTCTTAAAAATATCTGTCATGACATTAGAGCTTATTATCTTTCCTAGCTTCCCTGCGATACCCCGTAATTCAATTTCCTTTCCTTCCTAAAAATATTTCAAGAAAATTTCTTGAAAATTAAAAGCTACCATCCTCAAAGATTGTAACATTTGTACTCCTAGTACAACATCAGCACCTCCCATTGGGATGGAAAGCATTGGACTATTTAATACATATTTCCCCATGGTTAACTTGATATTATGGAATTTACCCAAGAAATTTATAGTTCTTCCATCTCCAACCATCACTTGACATTCTGGTGCTAGGTATAGGAAACAATTCAATTCCTTGGCTACCTTACAATGAATAAAATTATGGGTACTACCCAAATCAATCAACACTATTACCTTTTTCTTCTTGATATGTCCTTCTATATTGAGAGTTTGAGGAGTGGTAATTCCATCCAATGCATTACATGATATGGTTGGACTCATTTATTCTTCTTCTAGGGTTGGTTCATGGTGTATATCCTCTTCTTTTGAAGCTTCTTGTTCATTTTCACCCTCCTCTTCACAATATATGTAAAATAATTTCTTCTCAACACACTTATGTCCTTTAGTGTATTTTCTATCACAACTATAGCAAAGCCCTTTTTCTCCTTTTTCTTCCAATTATTGTGGTGTCAACCTAGTAGGTTGTGGAAGTCGAGGAGTAGCAACACTTCCATCTTTATAGATGTGAGTGGTGGGCTTCCTTGTCACCATAATTTTACATTCAATTTTTTTTTCCACCCTGAATTCCTTCTCCAATGAATCAGGTTCCCAAACGTGAACTTCATGTTGGATGTTATCCTTTAAAGTCCCTATGAAGACATCAATCCTGTGTTCCTCTGGAATATCGGTTACACTTATAGTCAATTTTTGGAAGTCCTCAATGTGCTCCACCACTGAACCCTTTTGTTTGAGATTTATTAGAAGAATAAAGAAGGTGTTTCTCTTTGTATCCTCATAATTTTCTATCATTTCCTCCATAAAAATTGACCAAGTTACAATTTTTTATGGGAGAAAAGCCATCGATACCATACAAATTTATTTTTCTCTAAATGTAAAGTTGCAATGCGTACATTTTCTGTGTTTTTAACATTATTGAGATCAAAATATTTCTCCATCTGTAGTATCCATGTTACAGGATCCTTGTCATCAAACTTCCTCATATCCATCTTTGGAATATGATGGTACTTCAATCCAACATTAGAGTTTATGAAATCAAGATTAACATTTATTTTGTTCTGATCGTGAGTTTCTTCTACTATATTTTCGCCATTAGGAATCATTTCTTGTATCAACTTTGACAAACCTTCCATTTTTTATTTTATATTATTATTCAAACCATCCATCGTAGCTTCCACGCCTTTCTTCAAACCACCCATCTTAGCTTCCACACTTTTCTTCAAAACATCCATTTCATTTTATTTTTTTGCTCTTTGCAAGAGCGAAATTTGGTGCACTTGCTCTTGTAATTTTGATATGTCATGTTGCATTTCTTCATCGTCATGAGCCATAGTAGAGACTTCTGAAGGCTTAATGGGTGTTGAATTCTTTTTAGGAGGCATTTTAGAACCCAATACTGATATTTATTCTACAATATGCCCTTGGAATCAATTCAAATTGACTCTTCAAATAATATTTATGCAATTCGGAAAAACAATACACACATTTTTCTTGCTTTTGAGGAGCTCGATATTGAAATTGAATTATCCATGCGATTTTTGATCTTCAATAAATGAAATTTGGCCCAGTAGTAGCACTTTGAATCTTCTTTCGAATTCCATAGGTCTGACCAGATTTGGATTCTTCAAGGAAAAGTTATGCCCAATATCCCACAATGACCTAATTATGGACTACTTCAGTAGAGCGAAGTTGTACGACATGCAACGTGTCCCTGTTTCCTCCTAAGACTCTAAAATTGATACACAGGAATCTAAAATCTTTGTACTTGTGGCCACTTTTTACAAAATTCTAATTCAACACTCAGAGAGATATTTATGATGATTTTCCCATGGTCACCTCTTTGAGATGAAATTTGGGAGCCTTAAAAGACCCTAATTGCCACAGATCATATCTCTGAAAATATTGTGAACCAAGATCTGAAATTTATATAGGTGGTTCCAAAATATTTCGGTTTCACTCTGTAAAAATTTAAGCTTTTGAACCTTCGTAGAAACAATGTTATAGTGAAAATTCCATGATTACATGTTTTAGGTGAAATTCGGGAGCCTAAAAAAAGCCTAAATTCCACAGATCATATCTCCGAAACTATTGCGAACCAAGATCTGAAATTTTTACACGACGTTACTCAGGATTTCAGCTTCACTCTGTAAAAATTTCAGCTTTTGAACCCTCGTAGAAAAAATTTATAGAGAAAATGCCATGATGACCTGTTTGGAGCAGCGAAACCCTAGAATCCAAAGCTCTGATACTAAATGTTATGAAACCAACTCCAAAAATAGAAGAAAAGAGAGATCGACACCTTATAAATAAGCCACTTCGAGGGGGAAACCTCCAATACATTACATAAATGAACAATTATTGGATGATACAAATGACAAAACCTCCTTTCTATATATAGCAGACCATGGGACCACAATGTAATCCTAGCCGACCTAAAAATAATAATATAAGGGCACAATCATATCAATATGGGGGTTACAAGGGTACAACAATAACAATAAGGGGATTACACTAACAACAATAAGGGACTATACTAGTAATATAGGGACCTAACATGCTCTAGTTCTAAAAATTACAAATTAAAAAAAAAGAGTTTGTGGTGTATACAGATGCGTGCAAAAGAGTACTTGGTGGGGTTCTGATGCAGGAGGGACAAGTAGTATGCTATGAGTCAAGGAAAATGAATGATCATGAGCAGAATTATGTGACATGTGATCTTGAGTTGGCAGTGATCATTCATACATTGAAGATGTGGAGGCACTATCTTCTTAGCAGGAGGTTCATTCTGATGAGTGATCATAGTGGATTGAGATACTTGTTTGACCTACCAAATTTGAATGTCAGGCAAGCTATATGGTTGACTATGATCAGTGAATTTTACATAAAGATTAGGTACACTAAGAAAAAAGAGAGCACGGTCATAGATGATCTTAGCATAAGGGTATAGGTAAATCACATTGAAGCTATGAGTTCTTTATATGGGACAGATTTACATGATCATATATTGCATGGACGACAATAGGATGGAAGGTACCACTAGCTTAGGAATATGTTACAGCAGCAAGGTACAAGTGGAGAGGATGTGTGCTATCATCTCATGGTATATGGTTTGATCAGGTTGATGGATAAGATCTATTTGTCATACAACAACGAGTTTAAGAAGCTTATCTTGTGGGAATTTCAAGTTAAGTCGTATTCAGGTTATTTAGGATATCAAAAGACATTGACAATGGTGAAAAACATCAACTCTTGGTCGAATCTAAAGAAGAAAGTGGCAGAGTTTGTTGCTAGATGTTTAGATTGTTAACAGGTAAAGGCAGAGTGTAAAAATCTAGGTTGTTTAATACATCTGATTATGATTCCAAAGTGGAAATGGGAGGTCTTTTCTATGGACTTCATTATAGGTTTTTCAAGGAAAACTAAACAATATGATTATATCATGGTTGTGGTTGATAGGTTGACTAAGGTAGCTCACTTCATTCCAGTGAAGTCTACTTATTCAGCTAGTGAGGTATCACAAATATTCATTAGAGAGATAGTTAGGTGACATGGTATTTCAAATAAAATTGTGCTCGAAAGAAATGGTAAATTCACTACCAGGTTCTAGAAAGAGTTATTTGTAGGTTTGGGTACAAATTTGGCCTTAACTACAACTTATCATCCATAGACAGATGGACAGACAAAGAGGGTCAACAGGATTCTGGAGGACATGTTGAGAATTTATGTTATGCAAAAACTGCAGAAGACGGAAGAGTATTTACCACTATTTGAGTTTTCTTACAACAACGAGTATCAATAATATTTGAGGATTAGTCTCTTTGAGGCACTTTATGGGTGGAGCTGTAATACTCCCATCAACGAGAGTGATCCAGTGAATAGAGTGTTGATTAGACCAGACATGTTGGAAGAGATGGAACGGGAAATGCAGCTTATCAAGAGTAATTTAGAGGTAGAACACGAACGGCAGAATAGCTATGCAGATCAGCACAAGGCATTTAAGGAGTTTCAGGTCGGGGAACAGGTGTACTTGTGCATCAACTCTTTGAAGAGCTCCTTGAGGATTGGGTCATGTGCCAAGCTAGAACCTCGATATTATGGACCTTTCAATATTCTTGAGAGGATTGGACCAGTGGCTTACCAACTTTCACTGCCTCCAACAATGAAATTCCATGATGTTTTCCATGTTTCATTGCTTAAGAAGTATGTGAAAGATGTTGATCATGTCATTGATTGGTCTATATTGTAGGTGGACCCAGAAGGATCATTTTAGTGGGAACCTTAGTGAATTTTGTAGATAAATATGCTCATGCTCCATAATCGAGCAATCAAGCAAGTTAAAGTGCATTGGAAGCACTTTGGGCTCGATGAAGCTACATGGGAGTTGTTTTATAAAATGTGGGCTATGTATCCTTCTATATTCGCTAGTTGAGTAGATGTATTTTGGTATATTGTTGGAGAGGTAAATCCCCTCTGTGGACAGAGGCGATCCATACTAACCCAAATCGGGTCTAGCAACAACCGAGTCATGCTAAGACGCAGGTTCCTAGTTACAAAAGACCAAGATGCGACAAGAGGCCTACCTTAAGTCCCACATTGTTGTTGCTTGCAGAGAAGATGGTGCTTCCATCCTTCTCTTTGGCAGATCACAATTCTCCCACTTATCACGTTCGAACACCTGCACGTACACGAAGAAACAGCACACAACGTAAAACCTAATACATGCAACCATATATCAGTCAGAGAAGATATAATTCATAACATAAGACATGAACATATGAATGGAACCATAATTGAAGTCATTTATTGTTAATAAAAATGAAATAAAGATACAACCTAAGCTCTGATGTTGGATCTTCCTTCGGCAACAACGGAGCACGTCTCGATGAAGATCGTCAGGATGGGACAAGTCTCTCTCTCTTCGGTTGTCTAACAATAGTCTCCTTACTACTGATTCAGCTCTATTCAAGCTAGCTTGCAAAGGGGAAATGGAAATATTATATAGATGGTGGAAGGGGAGTTGGGATCCCTACAATGGTGGGATTGGCTCTATCCTCAAGGAAGCTTCCATGATAGGTGGAAAACCACTTCCCCTGCATGGAGATCTGGAGCCAAACCTCCCAACTCATTTTAGAGACTCATTCAGGAGTTGGATGGAATCAACCTTCCGCCATTTATTTTTTTTAAATAATCCTTATTAATCTTGGCGTGAGTAATACACTGGGACAGAGTGCCAGTTGGCGCGCCTTCTTTGGTGGATTTCCCCCATTGGCGCAAGGGCTGAACTGGTTGGTCGCGCCAAGGCCAAAAGGCATATTTTTAGGGATTTTTACAGGAAACTGTCTTCAGAGAAATGATGGTTCTTGTCAAGGGGGATGCCATGAAAGTGGTTTCAGGTCATGTCACTGCTCACAAGTCACGAAATAGGCCCTCCAATGTGCGGGACAGGGGATTTCTGGGACGGTGACAAATTACTGTGTAACATATATGTTTTGGTGTTGTTTTTTAGTTATGTATATATATTTATATGTATGATGTAAATACTGCATTTATTTATGTTATAAACCTCCAATAAGTGTTATGGTTTTCATGTTGTCATGTTGGTTATGTTGGTTTTGCTTTTTAGCAACTTGTTCATTGTAAATATTGCATCGAGATAAGTTATAAAGCTCCATGGGAAGTATGTTTTGGTTTTCAGCAGTCTTGTTATTTATAGATGTCATTGAACACAAAGGATGGTGTTCCCCCAAGGGGGAGGGTTTTGTAATAGCCCTGGTTAAAAATCCATGTAATGAATTTAATAAAGGAAAAATAAGACCAAGGTCATGGGACATGCATTCCAAGTTGAATGTTGGGAAAAAACGCTTGGTGGTGTTCATTAGGTTTATTATGGCTAAGGAAATTGGAAAATGAAATGGAAAAGGAATTGAAATGGAAATTAGGAATTATTTGGCATTTATTTAAGAAAATAATGGAAATTACAATAACAGGAAGGTGCAAGGTCACAAGTTTCATGTGAGTAAGAAATTGAAGGAAAATAATGGAAATGAAGAAATTAGAGGCCTCATTGATAAAAAGGCTTTTGAGGATTAGTTCACAAATTTTGTTGGTTAACCTTTTGTCAGTTCAGTTTTGGAGCTCTCTCACTATTCTCTCTCTCTCTCATACTCTTTCACACTTAGAGAATTCTTGGAGCACTCTAGCATTGGATAAAGGAAGGAAAAAGAAGGACAAGAAATCAAGGGGAAGCAAAGGTCGAGCAAGGAAGTGTTAAATCAAGTGGCTATAGTGATATTACTTGCAGGTATCGAGTTGCATGTATGATTTCCTTGCTAGTTTTGGAATGCATGGTATATGCATGTGTTTATTTAATTCTCTTGTTTTCATTAGCATTTGTTTTTCTGTGTGAAAATGGTTTTTCAACCTTGCCTTCCAATTTATTGATAGAAATGGTGTGATTGGGGTTCTTTCATTTGGTTAAGTTGAATTACTTGATCATTTTGGAATCGAGCGAGATGGTCTTAGGAAAAGTTCCAAGGGCCTAAGAATCCCCTTACTAGTAACGGAGGGATACATGGTAAATCTTGAGGATGAAGACCCGAAAATTTCTCAAGGTATCAATGAAGAATTCTAGAGGAATTCATGCTTGTTTAGGTACTAGTGATACCTTGATCGGTTTTGGTGGGATTGTGGTAAATCCCAGTAGTGTATGTTTATTATTTGGCCTAGGAAACCCTTAAACCACAATGGCAGGATTGTGGTAAATCTTGGTTGTATAGATGAGGGTTTCGAGCCTAGAAATCCCTTGCCCAGTAATGGTGCGATATGCAGTAAATCTTGAGAAAGCCTAGGTTGGTTTTGTTGTGAGTCTACATTCATGCTTGGAATATGGCACAAGGGTGATTGGTTGAAAGCAACATTTGGTTCAGCCCAATATATGGTTGGGTGGTACGTAGAAGTCCCTGACTTGGTTTTATTTTACATATGTTAATGATAGCTATTTTCCTCTTGTATTTCCTAAGTATTTATATTTTTTATTATGTGGATATGATGGTTGTTCTATCATTGTTATTTTTTGGAATATATGTTGGTTATAAGCATGGTTTTATGACAGAATCTAGTTATGGATCTTATCATGTTTTGATTAGTAAATGAACGGTTAATAAATTTATGACCTAATAGATGATAATGTAGCTATTGTCAGAGGGCATCAGACCTTCTTGAAGATTCTCAAATAAGTATGAGATCCCTAGTATATGTACTTATGACTTGTAGATTACATGTTCATGATGTGCTTGATGGAATGTCTATAATGGTTAGTCCTGGTTAGGTTAAGTTCTTGTCAAATTTTTTTATGGAAGGCTTTGTATTCGTGTCGTTTATTGTTCTATAAATTTTCATCAAATTCTGGGAAGTGGTCTAGAGACTAGCCCTGAAAAAGTGGCTCAGATATCATGTTCACTGGCATAGAATTGGGTGAAAAATATTGCAATTTCTCCTTTGCATGCTTATGCATGCAACTGAATAGTTACATTCGAATTCAGAAAATCTTGTGCCAGTGTCTGGGAGTCCATATTAGTGAAAAAGAAAGTTAAATCAGGGTTTGGGCACCTAGAATCGTGGTTAATCTCTTGGGGGTCTTGTAGCACCCGAGGGAAGTCAGTAAAGTTTTCATTTGTCAATTCCACTTCCTTAAGTTGATCTAGTAGGTTAGGTCATACCATGGTAACTCTTCATCACACATTTACCTCGATGGACTGGTGAAATTTGGTAAGAGTGGGAGGAGAATTTTACATTGATGTACTATCATGACAATTTATATTGAAATATAATATCTATACCTTGTAATTTTATGTTATTTTTGTAGTTTGTGGTGAAAATATTTGTATGACTAAGTGAGTGTACTAGTTTGATCATGTAAGGGTGATGATATCTGTGAGGTGATATGTTGTTGTTTTGGTTAAGGGTATGGTTGTATAAGCCTTGTTTGTATCATAGTATGTTTCTAGGGTTTGATCTCATTGGTGAGAAAATATTATGGTTTGTATGCAATTGGTAAGAATCCTTGAGTGTATGTTGATACTTGAGTTTGAAAGTGGTGATTGTTGAAGACATAGGAAAAAGGTTGTAATTTTGTTATATTTATTGGTATGTGTATGTTGTTGATATGGTTTTGGCAGTAAGTTGTATTTTTGAATTTGATTTTTCATTATTTCTTAGGCTTGAGAGTATGGCTACAGACCAAGTATGTTTTTGTTGTATCACATGATGTTTTTATTGATGTTTGAGTATATGCAAATGATGAAGAGTGATTTAGTGGTTTTTGGTTGCTAGGTTTTGACGAATACTTGCATATGTTGAGTAGAGTTGTTGAGACAGAATTTGTGTTTCATAGAGAATTGGTGTATCTAGTTTGAAAATTTATGAAATTGAGGTCCACGTGGTGGTTTCAAGGTCGATGCCTTCAAGAAAGGTGGTTGCTTACTAGTGAAGGATTAGACATTTTATTCGGGTGGGTTCCTGAGATAAACTTAGGGGTTGGCTCCTCCAACAGATGTGTATCTGTAAATTTTGTAGGAAGTTGGTGCTTCAACCAAGCCAGTTTGTTACCTGGATAAATCCCACTTGGCAATAAGAGTGATCTCCCTAGAATCCTAAAGGAAAACTACAAACAAATAATAAAAACAATATCTCTTTCCTTAACCTATAACAAAAACATGAAACATGTAGCATGTGAAGGATCACTTACCTATTAATTAAGTTCAGGTAGAAATCCTTTCAGCTCTTTCCACAACCATCTTCCCCTCAATGCTTTAGAGCCTTTACAAATTATTTCCACACCTTCTTCATGATGCTCCAAAAGAGATTTACATAGACAAAAACATTCAAAGAGATCAAAGCATCTCGCATATAAAATAAAAGGTAAATGAAAAATCTAATCTAGCATACAACATATAATTGAACAAATCATTAGTTATAAACCATGTAAGTGATAAAGGAATACCACAAATAACATCAACAACAGATGCAATTTTGAAAGAACAATTGACTTTATATTAAATTCAAAAGGAAAACAAGCTTACAACCTAGTTGCCTTGATGTCACAAGGCTCTTCCAATGGTCTCATTTCCTTCCCTTGATGACAAGCTCTTCAAACCCAAAACCAGCAACATGAGTTTACAAATCCCAATCTCAATATCCTCCCATTCCTTTAGTCCTATGCTCAATTTGTAGGAAGGATGAGGAGGTTTCTAATTCCACTTCTCAAGGGATATGATACTTAAGAAAAGGAGAATAGTTCCATGTACCAAGGGATGAGGTGCAAGTATGTAGTGGTTCGAGGTTTCTACTTTGGATAATATTCCTCAACCAAAGCTTCTATAACTTACTTTTTTATTTTTACCTACATTAACAGACCTATGTAATTTATTGTGGAAGAAATTGTGCAGATTTGCATAGTTTACAGCGCAAGAAACTTCGCATTCATGGTCTTTTCAAGAAAACCACGGAGATGCTTAAAAGGGGGTTTTAAGTAGTGAAAACAAAAATTTCTTCTATACTTTCCATTATTTTACTTCAAGCTTCATAGGGAATTCACTTGAGACACTCTATCGGATGGAAATATATTTGAATTGATATTCATGGTGATAAATTTCAATGTAACACAGTGTATAAAGTGAGTAGGTTCCCATTGATGATTGAGTTTGGTGCCTTTCAATTTGGTGCCAATACATTGTAAAATAATATTGAATTAAAAAGAAAAAGAAGACACACTTTCTGTGGTTTTTCTCCCATTAGGGTGTTGGAAAAATACTGAGAGGCGGGGTGAATCAGTATTTATATCTTGTTGAACATATTTTCACTTTTTCTTTTACATAATTCCATACGCAGCTTTTGTGAAACCAACTCGCGTATACACGCGCAAATACTAAAATAAACTAGCATATAGTGATATAATGTTATAGATTAGAAAAACTTATTCAGGAACAATATTTAACTCAGTTTATCATTCATGCATCTGTTATTTAATCAGTAAATATAAGAAGTAACAGTAGTATAAATCATCACACAAATGAAACACACACGAACACCAATATTTAAGGTGGAAACACAATTCGGGAGAAAACCTCACTGTTGTCGTCTTTGTCTTCAATATTTATTATATGGAAAATTGTTTACAATATTGTACTGATGCAGACTCATATCGGTACGGAGGCATCTACCTACAGAAGGCTGCAACCTTCTCTCGTTTTCCAGTTGCTACTGTAAGGGAGCTACAACCCCCTAATCTCGTTTACCATCCACTATTGGAAGGGAGCTTCAACCCCCTGATCAGAACACTAGCTTCTACTGGCAAAAAGCTTCTACTTCCATATTGAAGGCTTCAACCCTCAGAACCACTGCAGACCACGTTTCATCAATTTTCATACTGGATCAAACATCATCAACACAACTCTTCATAAACATCAACAATCATAAACTTTACCCAATACTTCAATTAGAACAATGAGACCACTATAACCAGAACTCGGAAATAACCCAGAATTCAGAATAAATATGCCGATACAAACTCAACCCTGAACATTAATCAACTCAAAATGCATACGCTCCTTTTCTTCATTGAACCCGCATGTATACATGTTTTCCTTCACACCAACCTACGTATAGCTCTGTGAATATTTTTTTTCAAAATGTAATCAGTCTCAGATCTAGATCTGATGCTTTCAATCAGATATCTTTAGAAATGAAGAACCCTTCATCAATTAGTCACCAATATCAACCATGTTTATTCTCTCATTGATCATATTTGTACATAATCAACTTACCAGCATATATAGTATTCAAAAAACCTAGATCTTCAAGAAGATTTCATTTATAAATAGTAGACAAATAGCAGTAATCACAGAAAAAGATCTTCAGTAAGCTTCAGAAAACCCTAAACTTACGCGCTTTTTCTGAAGCAAACCCACATATATATGCACTTTTACTGAGATGAACTAGCGTATATATCTGTAAATGTAAACTTTGCAGAATGAACCAGATCCATAGAACTTACCAAGATTTCTTCATTTGTCTTCAGCAAACTTGCGCCAAGCCATAGATTTAATCATTTCTTCAATGGATCTCATAAGAGTATAGTCATTTCAGATCTAGATAACCTGAACCATCATTATATCCATGGGTGCATCATAGATTCAGATCTATCAATTAAAACAGAGCTCATCCCATGCATATATACCTCAGAGAAAAATATTCATTAACAACCCTTACTCATGCACGCTTTGCACTATGATCTTCTTCTCCTTATATAGATTTAGCCTTTACCAATACCATGAGTCAAAACCACACAATTGCTGATGGTATTCTTGGAAGGAATCAAACAGAAAATACAACACTCAATAATGTGGGCTAATACCATGGTAATGCCCCCTTGGTATCATAATTTTACAGCGTAAAAGGCATACGCAACTTTGATCGTTCTTATCCGCATGTATACACGACTTCTCATCATAAAAACTGCGTATATACTTATCCTGAATGTATACGTGGGTTTCCTTCATAAAAGTAGCATATACATTGCATCCATATGTGGTTTGCCTTCATCAAACCTGCCTATACATTGAGAAATATTTCCTATTTCATTTTTATGGCACTTTTTGGAATTCCTTTCTCTGGCACATCTAAATTGACCTGTAGAAATATCATTTTTACATCTTTACCAAATAGGTTGCAATCAAGAGGAAACTCATCAATTAGGTTTCCATCAAGGAAAACTTCATCAAGTAGGTTGCCATCAAGGACAACATATTTCATCATATTTCCAACAATCTCCCCCTTTGGACTTGATGGCAACCATGATGGTGTTTGATCACCACAACAGATAGATACAATAATCATAACCATTATTCAAACACCAAAATACTCTCCCCCTTTGACATCAAGGGCAAAGGGCAGATCAATACCAAAACAAGGTTTCGTTTCCCTTGTAGAAAGAAGAGCTTTGTAGATCTGATGTGCACTGAAATTACCATGCTCCCCCTAAGTTCATGATGAATCTTCAGACATATGTTTCAATGAAGTACATGACTATATAACTCAACCTCGTATGACCTTTCCTATCACCAAGGACTCATATGTACATCAATGATCCAACCAAGTGGGTTTACAAAATTGACTCAACTACCCAACCAAGTGGGTTTACAAATTTGAGCAAGTCCTTACATGACTGATTATAACAATTTTACATCATAGGTCTCAACATGACCTTTTCATCAAATTACAGATATGAATTTTTATAACCAAAACCAAAGAATCTCAAACATGAGATCATAACTCAGCAACCAATCAAAATGCCAAAAATGCATCCTTTTCCACAAGACAAGTGCTCCCTCTTAGCTTGTGCATCTTGAACATCTTCAACAACAAATCATCGAAGCATCTTCATCAAGGAGAACAATATCAGAGAATGATACAGAAAGATGAATACTAGAACAACAACAAAGATTACCCGATAGCACCACAACTATTCTGAAACGCTAACCCAGAGAATTTCTGTCAGAAAAACCCATACGTGGTTTTATGCATAGAAAATTGTGTATATACACGATTTTCCTTTATGTAACCCTCGTATTGAATTTAATCTTTGAAATTTAAGCAGATTTGATTAGAGAGGCAGAGACAACTCCCAGCTTCTATCTGAGATATTCAAATTCTTCCCAGGGTAGAGGTTTAGTAAATATATCAGCAACTTGTTCTTTGTAGGGAACATATTCCAATTTAACCTTTTGTTCAAGCACTTGTTCACGTAGGAAGTGATACTTTATAGGAATGTGCTTGGTCTTGGAATGCATAACAGGATTCTTTGAGATACTAATGGAACTTAGATTATCACACAGAATGGAGATGGGAGGTGAACATTTGATTTGAATGTCTTGTAAAGTCTGCATCATCCAAAGTAGTTGTATGCAACATGATGCGGTAGCTACGTATTCTGCTTCTACTGTAGATAAGGCAATAGAACTTTGTTTCTTGTTGAACGGAGATACTAATCTAGGCCCATTATATAATGCACCACAAGTAGTGCTATTTCGATCATCAATATTTCTGGCCCAATCTACATATGTGTAAGCATGAAGAGTGAGATCAGCATTCTTTGGATACCATAGACCAAAGTCTTGAGTCCCTTGTATATATTTTAATATTCTTTTTACAGCCTGAAGGTGAGACTCTTTTGGATTAGCTTGGAATCATCCAGCAATCCCAACTGCATGCATAATGTTTGGTCTTGTCCCGGTTAGATAAAGCAGACTTCCAATCATGGATCTGTATTCTGGTTGATTCACCATGGGAGAATCATCATGAGAACTGAGGTTACACCCAGTTACCATTGGTGTACTTACAGGTTTGCATTCTTCCATCCCATACTTCTTCAAAATTTTCTTAAGATATTTTTCTTGTGATAAAAATATGCCATCTTTTGCTTGTTGCACTTGTAAGCCAAGAAAAAATGTTAGTTCCCCAAGTAAAGACATTTCAAATTCTTGCCTCATAATGGAAGCAAGTTTCTAACTCATGGACTCTTCATTACTCCCAAAAATGATTTCATCAACATATACAACTACTATCAATAATTTATCATTTTCATTTTTTGTGTATAAGTTGCTATCAGCAAATCCCTTTGAAAAACCTTGTTGATGAAGATATTTGTCAAGACGATAGTACCATGCCATTGGAGCTTGTTTTAGACCATATAAAGCTTTTTTAACTTTTCAAACAAGTTTTTCATCATTTCCCAAAATGAATCCTTTTGGTTGTTCTTTATAAACTTCTTCTTCTAGATCACCATTGAGGAAAGAAGATTTAACATCCATTTGATAAACTTTGAATTGGTGAAAGCTTGAAAAGGCAAGAAACATTCTTATGGCTTCAAGTCTAGCTACAGGAGAAAATGTTTCTTCAAATTCTATACCTTCTTGTTGAACATACCCTTTACAAACAAGTCTAGCTTTGTTTCTAATAACATCTCCATTTTCATTTAACTTGTTTTTAAATATCCATTTTGTTCCAATAACATTTTTATCATGAGTTCATGGAACCAATTCCCAAGTATGATTCTTTTCAATCTGATCAAGTTCTTCATTCATGGCTTGAATCCAACATTCATCTTTGCTAGCTTGATTGACATTCTGCGGTTCAATAGTGGATAGAAATGCTAGATAGCTAAGATATCCTACAAAAGTTCTTCTTGTTTGGACACCTGATCCCTTTTCTCCAAAAATTCGAGATTCTGGATGATTATTTTGAACATACATGGATGGAGCCATTTTAGATAGATCTTATTATGTTGCTTCATTGGGTTCACCTTCTATATTTTTTCTACTTGATGCAGGAAGATATACATCACCATCATCTTCATTTGTTGTTGGTATTTCCCCTTTTGGAGCTAAGAAAGACTCATCAATTACAACATCAATGCATTCAACAATCTTTCGAAGTCTTTTATTGTAACATTTATATGCTTTACTTCTAGAACAATAACCAAGAAATATTCCTTCATCTGCTCTAGGTTCAAATTTGCCAAGTTTTTCATCATTGTCTTGATAAAACATTTTCTTCCAAAAACTATAAAATGCTTTATAGTGGGAAGATTACCATACCAGAGCTCATATGGAGTTTTATCACTATTCACATGAACATGCGCCTTGTTAAGAATATTTACAGCGGTATGTGTTGCTTCTCCTCAAAATGTGTTAGGTGTTTCAGAATCATCAAGCATATCTCGAGCCATTTGTTGAAATTTTCTATTCATTCTTTCTGATACGCCATTTTGTTATGGGTTACCAGCTATAGAAAATTGTCTTTTATGCCATGTTGTTCACAAAAATCAAAGAATTCATCTGATATATATTCACCTCCTCGGTCAGATCTAAGACATTTTATTTTTAGATCTAATTCATTCTCAACCAGGGCTTCGAAGATCTGAAATTTTTCAAATGCTTCATCTTTGTGTTTTAGAAACCCAATCCAACACATTCTAGAGAAATCATCAATAAACAGAATATAGTATTGTTCTCCATGGGGTGACTTTTTTCTCATAGGTCCACATAGGTCGGTATGAATGAGTTCAAGAGGCTTACTTGTTGATACTTATCTGGCATTGAATTGCACTATAGTTTGCTTACCGAATTGGCAAGATTTGCATATGGTACTTTTAGGCAGAGTAATGTTGGGAAGATCACGAACAGGTTTGAGTCTGCTAGATTTGCTGATTTGAGAGAAGCTTAAATGCCCCAATATTCTGTGCCATTACCAATTTTCTGAAGATTTACCCAAGTAACATTGTTCTTTACAATTTTTCAATACATACAAATTTCTTGGTGTTCTAGTTCCTTTTATTATTGTTTTTCCTGTGTCAATTTCACGTACCACACATTCTTTTGAGCTAAAGACAACTTCAATTCCTTGATCACACATTTGACTTACACTTAACAAGTTATGTTTTAATCCATCCACATACATAACATTGTTAGCTTTCACTTTTTCCTTTAGAAAAATAGAACCTTTTCCCTTAATGACAGCAGGAGTATCATTTCCAAAAGTAACATTCTTTTCTCTTTCTAGAGAATTGTATGCAAGAAGTTTATTTTTGTCACCTGTCATGTGTTTAGAGCATCCACTATCAATGTACCATTGATTTTCTTCTCCTTCTGCAAATAAATCTATGCCACAGTTCTCAACCTGTAAGTCCTTCTTTCTCCATACCTTGGAACTTGAAGGTATATGCTCTTTTGGCTAAAGTTTTCTCCTGCATTCAGATTCTTCATGACCAAAGTTATTGCAATAAACACATTCAATTTCATTTTGAAGATCAAAAAAGTTTTTATACGTATTATTCTTTATTCTGGTCTCATTTCTTTGCTTTCCTGCTTCTCTGGTCATGATGGTTTTGTATGCAACACATTGAACAGCTTTATGACAAAAATTATGACATGAGAAACATTTTCCATTAAAGAAGAAATTTTTGCGATCATGGAACCTTCTATTTGTGTTTACCTATTGATTGGTATTTCTCTGAAATATATTTTTGTTATTTTTCTTTGTATTAAGGTGGTCATGCTTTATCTATAAATTTTCTTTGTTCCCTTGCTGAGTGACAGAATGTTGTAGGTTGGTTGTAGCGGCATTTAGATAGTTTGGTGCTGAAGACTGAGAGGATTCTCTGACATATCCAAGACCTGTCTTTAAAAGAGGAGAACATTGTACCTTGATAATTTCATCTAAGGTTTCAGATCCTTTAGCAAATCTAAGATTTAAACTTTTCACTTTCTCAATTTCCTTTCTTAGACTTACTATTTCACATTCTAATTTCTCATTGTGCTTCTCTTTTTCCATAAGCTGATTTTTTAGAGTATCTATGGCAATTTTGTTTTCTTCCAAACATATTTTGAGATGATTATTTCTTCAAGAAAGTCCTTTTCTTCTAATGCATCCATAAAGGTATCACTAGAGTCCTTTTCAAAAGCCATAAGAAGTCTAATATCTTGATCAGATTCTCCTGCTTCACTATTTGATAAACCATCACTATCTTCATGAGTATAATAGCTTTTTCTATTGATAAATCGTTTCTTATTTCCACTAGACTCTTCTTTTCCCTTTTCATGACTATATTTATGGGGACATTTAGCAGCATAATGACCAACTCTTCCACAAGCAAAACTTTTAAAAGGAAGCTTACCTCTGAATCTTCCAGTGCCACGTTTTAGCTTCTTTACAAAATTTATCTCATCTTCTTCTAAAACATACCCTAATCCTTCTTGTTATTCTACTTCCTTTCCTTTTGCAGCAGCTCTAAAGACAGCTTCTTTGACTTCATATGGACCTCCTTTTCTCATTTCACAAGCAGTCAAAATACCATGTAGTTGAACAATAGTAAGAGTTTGTAGATCCTTCTTCTCTTCAATGGAAGACACTTTTGACTCGAATTTGGAAGTTAGAGATCTTAAAACCTTTTCTACCAGAGTAGTGTCAGTTATGGTTTCAACCAGATTTCTCATGCGATTTACAATATCATCTAGACATAAGAAGAAACTAGAAATGCTTTCCTCATTATGCATTCTGAGATTTTCATATTGAATTCTGAGAGTTTGGAGTTTAGCACTTTTTACCTTGGTATCACGTTCATAGCTTAGAATGATTTTGTCCAATATATCCTTTGTTGTATTCAACTTGCATGACTTTGACAAATTTTGATTCAGTCAGACTTCCCAATAATGCATTGACCACCCTTACATTGGTTTCATATTTCTTCCTTTCTATTGCATCTGTTGGAACTGATGCTGGATATTGATAACCTCCTTCAACTATGGCCCATACATCTGCTCCAAGAGACTAAAGATAGGATCTTTTCCTTGTCTTCCAGAAGATTAAATTGTTTCTGTTGAAGAGAGGAGGCCTGATAGATGTTGTCCCATCTTGATTGCTCATCTTAGTTGATCTTCCTTCTAGCGATTAAGCTTCGTCAGAAGGACCTGCTCTAATAACCAATTTTTCGAAAAATACTGAGAGGGGGGGATGAATCAGTATTTAGAGCTTTCTGAACATATTTTCACTTTTTATTTTATAGAATTCCATACACGGTTTTTATGAAACCAACTTGTGTATACATGCTCAAATACTGAAAGAAACTAGTGTATACTAATATAATGTTATAGTTTAGAAAAAATTATTCAGGAATAGTCTTTAACTTAGTTTATCAGTCATGCATATGTTAGTTAATCAGTAAATATGTGTAGTAACAACAGTATAAATCATCACACAAATGAAACACACATGAACACCAGTATTTAAGGTGGAAACCCAATTTGGGAGAAAACCACCGTTGTTGTCATCTTTGTCTTCAATATTTGTTATATGGAAAATTGTTTACAATATTGTACTGATGCAGACTCATATCGATACGCAAGCATCTACCTGCAAAAGGTTGCAACCTTCTCTTTTTTTCCAGTTGCTACTAGAAGGGAGCTACAATCCCATAATCTCGTTTACCAGCCACTACTGGAAGGGAGCTTCAACCCCCTGATTAGAACACCAGCTTCTACTAGCAGGAAGCTTCTACTTCCATAATGAAGGCTTCAACCCTCAGAACCACAGCCGATCACGTTTCATCAATTTTCATACTGGATCAAATAGCATCAACACAACTCTTCATAAACATCAACAATCATAAAATTTAAACAATACTTCAATCAGAACACTGAGACCACTGTAACCAGAACTCAGAAATAACCCAGAATTCAGAATAAATATGTAGATACAAACTCAACCCTAAACATTCATCAACTCAAAATGCATACGCTACTTCGCTTCACTGAACCCGCGTGTATACGCAATTTCTTTCACACCAACCTCCATATATCTTTGTGAATATTGTTTTTCAGAATGGAATCAATCTTAGATCCAAATCTGATTCTTTCAGTCAGATATCATTAGAAATGCAAAACCCTTCATCAATTAGTCACCATCAACCATGTTTATTCTCTCATTGATCATATTTGTACATAATCAACTTACCAGCATATACAGTATTCAAAAAAACTAGATCTTCAAGAAGAATTCATTGACAAACAGTAGACAAATAGCAATAATCACGTAAAAACATTTGCAGTAAGCTTTAGAAAACCCTAAAATTCCATACGTGCTTTTTCTGAAGCAAACCCACGTATATACACGCTTTTACTGAGATGAAATAGTGTGTATATCTGTAAATGTAAACTTTGCATAATGAACCAGATCCATAGAACTTACCAAGATTTCTTCATTTGTCTTCAGCAAACTTGCGCCAGGTCATAGATCTAATCATTTCTTCAATGGATCTCATAAGAGTATAGTCATTTCAGATCTAGAGAACCTGAACCATCATTATATCCATGGGTGCATCATAGATTCTGATCTATCAATTAAAACAGAGTTCATCCAATGCAGATATACCTCAATGAAAAATATTCATTAACAACCCTTACTCATGCACGCTTTGCACTATGATCTTCTTCTCCTTATATATATTTAGCCTTTACCAATACCATGAGTCAAAACCACACAACTGCTGATGGTATTTGTTGGGTACCAAATCAGGCCATCTTTCTGTCCATTTCTATTATCCTTTTTGACCTTTTTGTACTCATTTATCTATGTTGTTATGTTAAACCTACAAGGTAAATACCCCTGACTTTTCCATTTGGAATTTTTTAATTAATGAAGTAAATTCACGGAGTCTTATCTATTCGCAGTACTAAAACATATGTTTGATCGCAGCTTGGAGAATAGGAACCCTCGCTTCAGCATCTCACAACAGATCTGGTAACGGCCAACCATAAGGAGGCCGTGCAGCTGGAGTCACGATTCCCTAGAACTATTCTTGGAACGTTTTGCTATCTTGGACATCTGGTGATGGTGTCATTCCAACTGATGTATATTCTAAATATGTGGTTACCATGTTTCATGGAGATCTGTTAATCTCCCTCGCTATGTATAAAATGCAGATTTTTCCTGTGAATGGGGGTTCTCCCATCGCTATTGTAATCACCTGTTACAGATTAATAAAATACCATCTATTTTTCTGCTCCAATCTTCTCCGTGACTAACGCAGCCCTGATCAGAGAGCTGGGCCCACTCTTTTGATCAAGTGTTGTGCCTTTTTGTGTGTTTCATTTAATATTTTATGCTTGTTGTTGCGGTTCTTTCCTGTTTATGATTATTTCTGAAGTTCCGTAGTCAGTTTAATCTTACATCCATGTTTTGAATCTTAAACCACGAACCCTTGGCTAGAACGGATTACGCGTTTGCCCCTGCATATACCTTACGTGTTGTCTTGAAAGGATACGCACCCGAATTGATAAATTAATTTCAGAATAGGGTGAATAAATCGTTCATACCTGGACACCAATAGTGTTCTTGGAAATAATCAAATATACAATACAACGCCCAATACTATGGGCTAATACCATGGTAATTCCCCTTGGTATCATAATTTTAGAGCGTAAAAGGCATACGTGACTTTGATTGTTCTTATCCGCGTGTATACGCGACTTCTCGTCATAAAAAATGTGTATATACTTATCCTAAATGTATACGCGGGTTGCCTTCATAAAATTAGCATATACATTGCATCCATACACGGGTTTCCTTCATCAAACCTGCGTATACATTGAGAAATATTTCCTATTTCATTTTTTTGGAACTTTCTAGAATTCCTTTCTCTGGCACATCTGAACTGACTTGTAGAAATATCATTTTTACATCTTTACCTAATAGGTTGCAATCAAGAGGCAACTCATCAAGTAGGTTTCCATCAAGGACAATTTCATCAAGTAGGTTGCCATCAAGGACAACATATTTCATCATATTGCCAACATAGGGTTTCCACCTAAAATCTCTATGTCACATGTGTATGCCTTTCATTACTTTTCGGTATTATTTTGTGTTGATACTTTCATGATTTTATGATGAATGGTGTAATGATTAAAATTGGTAAAGAAAAGTAATATAATTTTTGAAATACTGACTCAATCCCCTCTCAGTGTTTCCAACATAAACCATAGAGGACCAAGGTAAAACTTTGAAAAAATCCACCTCATTACTAAATGTTTCCCACCTACAGCCTAGACAAGTCCAGTAAACACCTTGTGCATGTGATCTAATACACATACTTAACTCACTATTGAGCCACCAACCGCAGTCCCTCAAATCCATCTTACATCAGAGACATTCGAACCTCCCTTTTGAAACAATGCTATAAGGTTACATAGATAGCAAAAACATACTAAAGTTTAACTACTCTTAAGTAGTCTACATGCACTGCAACCATGAAGTATGAGTAATCATCAAGAAAATCCACAAAAGTTTACGATAGCATATTAACTAGTCGCCACATAATAATTTCTTTTTTAATGAGTGAAGTTATTTAAATAATAATGATGAGTTACCTAAACAAATAATAATTTCCATAGTATAACTTTGTAAGTTTTGGAGAATTTTGGGCATATTTTTAAGTCAAATTTGTTGAAATTGGGTAGGAGTTCTTTTAAATCATATCTTTGATCTATGAACTTTTCACAATTTGAGTGTCCATTTATGCATTAAAAAAAAACATTTTAAACAATATAAAAACATATTTTGATCAAAATTATTTTTTAGGATTCCTAACAAAAACTCAAAAACATAAAGTGGCATAATATTTTGGTAAAAGTTTTTTTTTTTTGGTAAGTTTACATTTTTCTATTAAGTCATCAAAAGAGTACATTGCGATAATATTTCAAGCAAAATTCCCTTGGCCTCATTCCTACTAGACTTGTTGGCCAGGATATAGAAGAAAAAAAAAAGAGAAAATTAAGAGAAAACTACAGAATTTCATATAAGCTTCCCACAAAATCCAAAAAAGTCCCAACACCCAAAAACCTCCAATATCCATAGCTATTCAAAAAAATTACCCAGAACAGGGGCATCATTTTCGTTCCCATGCGGCTGATATTGATGAAAGGCCTCGTGAACATGTGCCTCCATATGCACCAACCTCCACTCTAGTTGGTCTTATCTATCTTGGATTCTCTTCTAACCATGATGAAGGGAAGCCAACCTATATAGCATGTGCCACTAGTTGTGTTGAAAATCATTCATGAAGGAAATAAGTTAATTTTGTTCATCATGCTGATCCTGAACTAGCTGTTGAAAATGTAGCAATAAAAATCTCAATTTCACCTTTCATTGGTCAAACTAGAGAAAATTTGAATTTCCACATCAGCATAATATTGGAGGTAGTTAATTGAGGTGAAATGGATACGGTCACTCAGTTAACTCAGTAAATTCGATTTGGGGAAGATTGAGTTCAATTTAGTATGATTTATTTTGAATTTGTAGCAATATATTTCAGTTAAGTTGAGTTATTGTCAGTTAAACTAGTTCTAAATGTTGGAGAAACTAGTGGAAGGTTAAGTCATGTAGTGTAACTTCAATCACACTCAGTGCTCGTCCAATTAACTAATAAATCAACCAAAAATAACTATTGCATGCAGTGAATTTGAGTTACCGAGTTGAGATGTAGATTCAAAGGCATTGTACTATCAGTTGTAGACAAGTCCCATGTGTACAAGTGGTGCATGCAGTCAAAGGATGGGCCAACATGAATTGCACAATACAATTGAGGAATTTCCCCAAAAAATAGGGTCTAATTCCTCAAGGAACAATGTAAGGAAATAGGATCTTGGAGGCTTGGAAAATTGGATAAGTATTGGTCATGTTCAATTAGTCGGGCAGAGACATAGACTATACATTTTTAGGTTGTTCTCAGGCTTGAGAAAGCATTGTATTTCATCTCTATTCTTTGATTAATGAAAAACATATAGTAAGAGTTTTTGAGCATCTCCTTTCCCCTAGATAAATCTTTGTGCATGTGTGATTTTTCCTTTTGCATGTTGATGTTATGTGTTCTCATTCATGAATTAGATTTTGCATATCAGTAGAGTAGCATCAAGTCTTGTGATTTAGTAAATTTCATGAGCAATTTAGAATCTACACATTAATTTCTACATGGTATCAAAGCAAGATTCAGAGTAGAGAAGAGATTTTGAAGTTGTCATTGCAGGAGGATCGGATTTGCAAGATTAATTCTTCAGAGCTAGAAGGGTGTATTTTTATGGACTAAGACTTGAGTATGCCCTTGAGGGAAGCTTGAATTATGCTGCTTGGAAGGACTGCATGGAGGTAGTATTGGAAGATAATGGTTTGAAGGAATTCATTGATACCGATATCCTAAAACTAGAAACAATTGATACTCATAATCTAGAATAATGGAAGAAGTATGTATCCAAGGTGAGGAGAATCATATTGGAGGGAGTATGATACAATATTGTCTCAAATGTCCATGGGAAAGATACTTTGTTTGCAATTTGGAAATCATTGACACATTTGTTCCAAAATAAAAGTGACCACAGGAAACTGGCACTCAAGGATAAACTTCGAAGTAGCAATATGTAGAAGAATGACTCAATTTAGCAGTATTTGAGCAGGTTCACACAATTTCATGATGAACTTGCAAGAGTTTGTGTCACAGTACTAGATGATGGTTTTGTGAGTCTGGCCCTTCTAGGCCTTCCCAAGAGTTGGCATAGCTACCAAGATTCGGTGAATGGGAGGGAGAAACTACCAAATTAGGAGAATTTATGGTCTAATTTGGTACAGGAGGAAATAAGAGGAATACCACAGACATGACTTCATCCAAGGGCGAGCATGAATAGAATTTTTCCTTTTCTGGAAAGGAAAAATAGGGAAAATGGAATAAATTCCAATCCAAACCAAAATTCAGTCAAGGGGGGAAGAAGAAATAATTGTCCAGAATCAAGTTCTTTCACTGTCATGAATTTGGGCACTATGCCACGAAGTGTCCACACAAGAAGGCAAGCAATAATACCTAAGGAGAAGCGGCAGGTGAAGCTTTGGCTTCAAAATTTGAGATGACTTCATCCTCATTGCATGCATGGAAATCACAATGATGGGAATTTTGTGGTATCTAGATAGTGATGCCTCGTACCACATGACAGGGAACAAAGAATTTTTCAGTGACTTGGAGGTGAAAGATCTCCATATGCACATGGAGATGGGAGATGATGGAAGTTATAGTGCAATTAGGATTGGTACAGTCACCTTTTAGAGCGATTCAGGCTCCCCTCTCAGGCTCAAGGATGTGATGTTTATATCGAGTTTAAATAATAATGTAATTTATGTAGTGGTGTTGGAAGATCGTGGCTATGATGTGATATTCGAAAAAGGGACGGCATTCCTAAGACACATCGCCACGGGACAAGTGAAGAAAATATGGGTTCGAGTGAAGAACCTCTACAAGCTGGATGTGGAAGATTGTGTTGCATTGAGCATAAATGTAGAGAACGTGCAGAGCCTAGATGTGGACAAATTATGGCATAGAAGAATTGGCCATTTGCATCATGGAGATTTGAAGATCATGCAACATATCACAACAGGCCTCCCCATAGGAGCATTGGAGTAGTAGGAGACATGCAAAGGGTGTACCTTGGGGAAGTACACAAAAGTGACCTTCACTGATCAGGATAACAAGGGGCATCTATTCCTTGAAAGGATTCACTATGATGTATGTGGACCTTTCTCGACAGCCTCCACTGCCAAACATAGGTATTATGTTATATTTGTAGATGATTTCTCATGGAAGTGTTAGATCTTCTTCATGCAGAAGAAAGACTAGACATTATCCAAGTTTGTTGAATTTAAATCACTTGTTGAGAAAGAAATTGGAAAGAAAATCAAGCCTCTGAGGAGCGATAACAGAGGTGTATATGTGTCGAATGAGTTTAAAACTCTGTGCAGAGGAAGGAATTCGACGGGAGTTGACAAAAACCCATAACCCAGATCTTAATGGGGTGGATGAGAGGAAGAAAAAAATTACTGTGGGATCTTCAAGGGCGGTGTTGCATGACCAAGTCCTACCACTACACTTGGGGGATGAAGCATGCAACATAGTGCTCTATTTTTAGAACAAGATTCCTCATCGAATTCTTGGGATGAGTACACTAGAAGAATATTTTTCAAGGAAGAATCTAGATGTGTCACACTTTAGAATTTTTGGAGAATCGGTATATTTATATATATCCAAGGATTCAAGGAAAAATCTCGACTCGACCGTACAGTTGGGGATATTTGTGGGGTATTCATCGAAATTCGGATCAGGGGAGAAAATTTTCTCAAAATTCAAAGTGATCATAATTGCACCAAACTAGAACGACAGTGACCATCTCATCGCCAGGAATCCAACTCAACTCGTTTTGTCGAAAACCGAGTTAGGATGAAGAATTATAGTCTAATGATTATCGTTCAGAACAGGTAATTGTTTTTTTTTTTAAATTGTTGAATAGGTACAAGGTGATGACATGGCACCCCAGTCAGCATGCACAGAATCTGACAAGTGTCACAACTGGATTCATCAGTTTGGTTTGTGAAGGTGAAATTTTCCCAATGTCCTCCAAGGTTGAATGTGGATTCATGATGAATTATTATATGTGTTGGATATATATATATATATATATATATTAATTATTTATATCCAAACATTATATAAAATTCCACATATTAATTAACCAAAGTCCGATTGCATTTCACATTAACCATAGTCCACATGTGTTTTTAAACTATGGCTCAAACTATATGTTGGCATATCATATATCGTATATGGTGGACATTTCAAATGTTTGATTACGGTGGAATATCACTATTTAATATGGTATTCATATCTTTATAACCAAAGTCTGATTCGAAAGTTTATATGATTTATACCATATGGTGGAGACATTTAACAAAGGTTTTCAGAGCGCAAATATAGTTGTGGAAAAATATATGGAGGGGCAGAGTTCGAGGTTCGACCCCGTGACCTCCCCCTAACTACTACAGCCATTAACCAATGAACCATCAACTTGTTCCTTGAAAAGGAATGTGCCCACATTATATTTAAAGTGCATGTGCTATCAGATGGTGGAACGGAGGGGCCCAGCCCCGCGAGCCAGCCCTACTCCCAATGAGACTGCGCCATATGCCCAGGTTCTAAGCGCTCAACCAAAACACGTTTAGTGTGTGCTTATCCACATTAAACTCATCTTATCCTTAATTAAGCTCAATTAAAAGTTGGCAGAAATTTTGGTGGAATCTCCAAATCCGGCGCCACCTTCAGAATTGTCAGAGATAACTGGACTTCTCCAGATTAAGAGGCAAAATCTAGGGGAAAATGAAATGAGGCCTATCTTGTGCAATTTTCAACCAATTTTTCCCCAAGAAGAGTCATTCCTAGAAGATTGGCATGCTTTGAACCCATTGGAACATCTTGTAGAGGAAGAGGAGAAATTCTACAGAGGTTTTTGTCACCTTGAAATATTTTGAATCCTAGGGCCACCAAGAGGGAAGGCCATGCCTAGATCAGCTGAAGGCCAAATGAAGTGAATTAACATTCATTTTTTAATGTATTTGATGTTTTGAACACAGCGGTATGGTTTTTAGAGGCATTGGAGCAAATCTGGAGGACATTTTGTCACTTTGGAGATGAAACAAGCCCATGGCCACCAGGATGGGAGATCAAGCCTAGATCAGCTGGAAACCAATTACAGAGATTGAATAGTCATTTTTGGGTATTTTAGTGTTCTGAAGCCAGGGGTATAGTTTTTAAATCCATTGTAACATTATAAGTTTATGTAGCCATACATTTGACTCTTTATCCAAAGAGGGCCTAGCTAGTTGAAGCCGGTCCATGGAGATGTAGCCCAGGAGGGATGAACTCCGTCATCATCCATTGTGTAATGTGAGTGTTGTGAGTTCTATTTCTGCATTTAATTTTCTTTATATGAGTTTTTTTAAGTTAATTAACTCATAAATGTATCATCAAAAACACATGAGACTTGACACATAAACCCCTTAAAAAGTGGTTAAATTGAGACGATCATAATCACACATTTTTAGTAATGATGAGGGAGCAAGCATAGCAATAACTAGTTTGCAAATATTCAAATCAAGTTGCTATTAGAGAAAAAGTTTAGCTCATTTTAGCCAAGATTAGCTAGAATAATTAGCTATTGATCTTCGAATTTGTGCAAGGAGAATTTAACTATGTGCAAGTTTATGTCTAAAGAAGAAGATCAAAATTGAGAACAGAATTCTCAAATCACAGCAAAGAAGCTTTGTATGCATTGCATGTGTGATGGCAGCTTCATTAGGCAATGTTTCTAATCCATATTCCTTAGAAAAACTCTTTGATAAAGAGATGTTGCAAAAACTCTACATCTTGATTGATAGGATGCAAGAGAAGTATTGTTAGGTCCCTATATTACTAGTGTGGTCCCTTACTGTTGTTAGAATAGCCCCCTTATTGTTGTTGTTTTACCTCTGTAACCCCCATATTTTTTTTTACTGTGCCCTTACATTATTATTATTTTTTATTGTGCCCTAGGTTATATTGTGACCCCATGGACTCCTATATATAGAAAGGAGGTTTTTTCATTTATATCGTCCCAGAATTTTTCATTTATGTAATGTAAATGAAGTTTCCCCCTCAAAGTGGTTGATTTCTAAGGCGTTGATCTCTCTTTTCTTATATTTTTGGATTTGGTTTCATAACATTTGGTATCAGAGCTTTGGATTCTAGAGTTTCGTTGCTCCAAAAAGGTCATCGTAGAATTTTAGCTATAACTTGTTTTCTACGAAGGATCATAAGCTGATATTTTTACCACAAGAAGCCTAAATCCCAAGGAACTTCGTGTAAGAATTTCAGATCTTGGTTCGCAATATTTTTGGAGATATGATTTGTGGAATTTAGGGTTTTTGCATGCTACCTAATTTCATCTAAAATAGGTGAACATGGGGAAGTCGTCATAAATCTCTCTCTGAGCATTGGATTGGAACTCTATAAAAAGTGGCCAAAAGTAAACAGGTTGTAGTTTCCTTTGTATCAATTTCATAGTCGAAGGAGGAATCAGTGACACGTGGCACATCGTACAAGTTCGCTCTACTGAACTAGTACATAATTAGGTCATTATGGGATATTGAACATAAATTTGCCTTGAAGCATCCAAATCAGGTCAGACTTGTGGCATTCGAAAGAATATTTAGAGGGCTACTATGGGACTGAATTTCAGATATCGAATATTTCAAATCACAAAGATAATTCAGTTTCAATATTGAGCTCCTCAAAAGAAAGAAATAGGTCTGTATTTTTTTTTCAAATTGAATAAGTCTTGTTTGAAAAATCAGTTTGAAGTGATTCCAATGGCATATTGAAGCATAGATATTATTGTTGGGTTCTAAAATTCCCCCCTAAAAATAATTCAACACCCATTAAGCCCTAATAATACTCTACTATGACACATGAAAAGGAAGAAGTGCAACATGATATATCAAAATTACAAGAGAAAGTGCACCAAATTTCTCTTTCGCAAAGAGCATCAAAGAATGAAATGGAATTTTTGAAGAAAACCGTGGAAGCTAAGATGAATGGTTTGAATAAATGCATGGAAGCTAATATGGATGGAATCGAAGCTCATATGGATGACATAGATGAAAAATGAAATACAACATGGAATACATGAAGAATGATATAAAATAAGACATGTAAGGTTTGAAGAAACGTTTGCAAAGTTTATACAAGAAATGATTCATAATGGAGAAAATATAGTAGAGGAAACTCATGATGAGAACAAAATAAATGTTAATCTTGATTTCATAAACTCTAATGTTGGATGGAAGAAACACCATATTCCAAATATGGATATGAGGGAGTTTGATGGCAAGGATCTCGTAACATGGATACTACAGATGGAGCAATATTTTTATCTCCATAATGTGCAAAAAACACAAAAGGTATGCATTACAACTTTACATTTAGAACAAAATACATTTGTATGGTATCGATGGCTTTTCTCTCATAAACAAATTGTCACTTAGTCAATTTTTACGGAAGAAATGATATCACATTATGAGGATAGAAAGAACAACACCTTTTTTAGCCAATTGATAAATCTCAAACAAAATAGTTCAATGGTGGAGCACATTTAGGACTTCCAAAAATTGAATATAAGGGTAGTTGATATTCTAGAGGAACATAGGATTGATGTGTTCATAGGGACGTTAAAGGATAACATCCAACATGAGGTTTGCCTTTGGGAACCTGATTCATTGGAGAAGGAATTCAGGTTGGAAAGAAAAATTGAATGTAAAATTATGGTGAAAAGGAAGCCTACCACTCACATCTATAAATATGTAGGTGTTTCTACTCCTAGACTTTCACAACCTACAAGGTTGACACCACAAAAATTGGAAGAAAAAACTGAAAAAAGGGCTTTGCTACAATTGTGACAGAAAATACACTAAAGGTCATAAGTGTGTTGAGAAGAAATTTTTTTACATAGATTGTGAAGAGGAGGAAGAAAATGAATAAGAAACTCCAAAAGAAGAGGATATACACCAGGAACCAAACCTAGAGAAAGAAGAAATGAGTCTGACCATATCCTGTAATACATTGGTAGGAATTACCACTCCTCAAACTCTCAAAATAGAAGGACATATCAAGAAGAAAAATTTAATAATGTTGATTGACTCGCATAGTACCCATAGTTTTATTCATTGTAAGGTAGCCAAGGAATTTAATTGCTCCCTATACCGAGCACGAGAATATCAAGTGATGGTTGCAAATGTAGGAACTATAAATTGCTCTAGAAAATGCCATAATATCAAGCTAAACATGGGGGAATATTTATTTAGTAGTAAAATTCTTTCCATTCCAATGGGAGGTGTTGATGTTATTCTAGGAGTACAATGGTTACAAACTTTGGGGACGATAGCTTTTAATTTTCAATAACTTTTCTTGAAAAAAAAATTGGAAGGAAAGGAAGTTGAGTTACGGGGTATCGCAGGGAAGCTGAGAAAGATAATAAGATCTAATTTCATGACAAAGCTTCTGAAAAAGGAACAATGAGGCATAATTGCACAATTATTCTCACTGTTCCAACATCAAAACCATCTATTTCTCAAGATCTCCAAAAAGTCTTGGACAATAATTCCAAGGTCTTTGAAACTCCCTAAGGACTCCCAACTATTCGTTATCATGATCATGCTATTCATTTGATTCCAAGAAAACATCAGGCCTTACAGACATCCTTATGTCCAAAATAGTTAAATTGAACGTATGATTGCAAAAATGTTAGAGGCTGGTATAATTCAACTGAGCCAAAGTTATTTCTCTTCTCAAGTAGTATTGGTGCACAATAAGGATGGATCATGGCAGATGTGTCTAGATTATAGGGATCTCAATCAGCTCACTATTAAATATAAATATCCCATTCCTGTGATTGATGAATTATTGGATGAATTACATGGAGAAATTTATTTACCAAGTTGGGTCTTCGTTCAGGATATCATCAAATTAGAATGAAGACTAAAGATATTCCAAAAACAACATTTCGAACTCATGAGGGTCATTATGAATTTTTGGTCATTCCTTTTGGCCTTAAAAATGCACCTTATACATTTCAAGGGTTGATGAATTCCATTTTCAACCCTTCCTTAGAAAATTTGTGTTAGTATTTTTTGATGATATACTAATCTACAACAAGTCTTGGAAGGATAATGTTCAACATGTTGACAGGGTGCTCAAACTATTGGAGGAGAAACAATTATATGCAAAACCCTCCAAATGTTTCTTTGGAGTAAAAGAGGTGGAATATCTGGGTCATATTGTATCTCACGAGGGTGTTAAGGTAGACCCTAAAAAAATTAAAGCCATGAAGGAATGGAAAGTCCCCAAAACCATAAAGAAGTTGTGAGCATTTCTTGGCTTAACATGGTATTATCACAATTTTGTTAAGAATTATGGCAGAATAAAGGCATCTCTAACAACATTATTAAAGAAAGATGAATTTTCACGGACTCCTAAAGAAACTAAGGCCTTTGAACATCTTAAATAGGCAATGTGCCTAGCACTGGTCTTAGCTACACCATACTTCACAAAAACCTTTATTGTGGAATGCGGTGACTTAGGAAATGGAATTGGTGTTGTTTTAATGTAAGAAGGAATACCCATTTCTTTTGAAAGTTGTCCAATCAAAGGAAAGTATTTACATAAAGCTATTTTTTCATTGAATTGGTCTGAAGATGCCTAGAAGTCCTTCAACTCAGTAAATTTTGCCTTGACCACTGCCCTTGTTTTAATAATTCCTGACTATTCTATTGATTTCATAATATTATCATTTTCTTCTGAGCACACCATGGCAATAGTATTGATGCAAAGGATAAAACTGTTGCATTTTTCAGTTGTAATATCAGATATGCAGCCTTTCGGTACAACATCATAGAGAAACAGGCTTTGGCTTTGGTAAAAGTGCTAAAATATTTCATAGTTTATATTTTACATTTACATACTCTTGCCTATGTGCCTAACGCAACTGTAAAATAATTTCTAATGCAGACAGACCCAGAAGGTAGGCAAGGGAGATGGATAGCAGCATTACTATAATATGATCTTAAGATCAGGCCCACCAAGTTGATCAAAGGTCATCGCTTATCTAAGCTCAGGTCTGAGTCAAACCTTTATGCTCTAGACATCAACCTAATTTCAGCCTTGTCTGATAACTAATAAGATGTGAATCCCATTCAGGTATCTGATATCTTTTTGTCATCTCCATGATATTCTAATATTAGTTTTGCAACACCTAAAGCCTCCTATAGGCATGACTAAAAGTCAACGCAAGTCTTTGAAGCTCAAAGCTTCCAAGTATTGCATATTGGACAATGCACTTTACTAGAAGGATCTCGAAGGTGTGTTGTTGAATTGTTTGATTGAAGAAGAATATAAATAAGTGATCAATGAATTACACAAAGGAGATTGTGGGGGCCACATATATTGGAAGACCATGGCCAATAAAATATTGAGAGTGGGATATTATTGGCCGACACTTTTGGTAGATGTCTACAAAAAAGTAATGAGTTTCCATGAATGTCAATTTTTTCAGGATAAAATAAAGCTTCTCCCATTACCTATTCAACCTATTTCACTTCATGAACCATTTCAGCAGTGGGGCCTAGATTTCATAGGTGATATTAACCCAACATCATCCACACATCACAAGTGGATATTGACAGCCACAAATTAATTTACAAAGTGGACCGAAATGATCCTGACCAGGCAAGCAACAAATATTTTATTCATTCAGTTTTTAGAAACTTATATTTTGTCTCGTTTTGGTTGTCCTACTAACATAATCACAGATAACATGACACCATTCAATTCTAATAAGAAGACTAAGATTTGTGACAGATATAAGATTAAGTTGGGACACTCTACAGCCTACTACACGCAAGGTAATGGATTAGCGAAGTCCTCTAATAAATCCTTCATAGATATCATTAATAAAATGTTAGAGGAAAATAAAAAGAATTGGCATAAGAAGTTCATAAATTTATTGAAGGCAAACCAGGTGAGTGGTAAGATGTCTATTGGAATGTCTCCTTTTCAATTTGTGTATGGTGTTGATATTGTGTTTCCTTCATCATTAGCAGTCCTGGTAATGAAATTGTTGCAAGAAGCAGGGCCTGAGGAAAATGACATACAACATCGGATTAATCAAATGATACACCTTTAGCAGACGAGATATGAGGTATTTCAGAATACTTCAAAACTCCATGACAAGATAAATAATATCTATGACCGGAAAACAAAGGAAGACAACTTCAAGGTTGGAGATGTAGTACTCCACTAGGATGCCAAAAATGAGGACAAGGGTAAGCATGGAAAATTTGAGAATCTATGTAAAGGGCCATATCAAATTTCATCTTCTCGGGGACAAAATGCTTATTTGCTTGAAGAGATGAATGGACAAGAGTGCTTAAGAGGACCAATCAATGGTAGGCTCCTTAAGCACTATCTTTTTTGAAGTACATTTCTCAATCAGTTTTCCATTTCATTGTAAATATCAGATACATTTTTTTCAAGTGTTAAATAGAGAATCACTGGAGTTCGGAGCCCAAAGTGAAGGCAATGGAGCTTCACTGATTTTCTGCCATTTTCAAAGGTATAGTTTTCAGTAAAGTAAGTTAGTATTGAGTCAATTTTCAGTCAATTTTGAATTTGTTTTGAGTTAGTCTATTTTTTCTGAGTTATTAGTTTTCATTCATGTTTATTAGTTTGATTTTTTCACTGTATCTGCCCAATGGATAAGGCTTTCTAGTCTATGGTGTTCTTGACACCTCTTTCAGAGCTATCATCCCCAATAAGGCCAATGTTAGTGTTAGTATTTTCATACTGCCATTAGTGATCAAAAATTCTATTTTCATATCATATTAAGGGTCCCACTAAAAAAATTGTATTCATTCCACTAGGTCATGCAAAAATATAGTCCTTAATGGTATCCCTAGCCCAAAAACATCACTCTTCCTTATTATTTGATTACTTGCTGGCATATTTTCATATCTTATTGACTATACACCATCCATAACTTTAATATAATCATTTCATCATATCAGCCATGTCATCATGAAGTCCATTCTTTCAACGTTTCATTAGGTCTCTTAAGGTCAATCAAGGTTTCCATTAGGTCATTAGGGTTTCCAAGGTCCAACAAAAATTCATTTCTACTGCATAAGACCAGTAAGTAAAGGGTGATCCAATAACATCTCTTCACCATATGAAGATGATTTGTAAAGAAAAATTCTTGTTTCAGCATGTAATTTTGGTTTTAAGATGTAATTTTTAATTTTCATTATGTAATTTTATGTAATTCAAAATGTAATGGGTTCATGATTCCCAAGCTACTAACTCAGAGTTCCAACATGCCAAAGCATCAAAATATCAAATTAAAAGAGCTCTCAAAGTCACTAAATGATCAATTGTCAAAGATAAAATCAATTGCAAAGGCAAAGATTCAGAGTTTAAAGTGAAAGTGAAGAAATAAAAAGTGGGTCCCAAGGCCCAATTCATTCAAATGATGAAGTATAAACACCACCAAGACATCAAAATAAAACTCATTTTCACTCCCAAAAGTTGATATTGTACTCCCTTGGTTCAAAAAATCAAATTTCAGGGTCAGAGGCAGAGCTTTTTATGGTGTTGCGCTTAGAGGAGGGTGGCGTTATGCTTTCTCAACTTGTGTTGCACTCAAAGCAGGAAGCGCAACACTTTTCTCCCATTGGAATTGCGCTTTTTCCTGATGTGCTGTGCTTTTTTCCAACAAACCCAGAAGGAGCCAAAACTCAACAAAAATATACCAAACTTTCATCAAATGCCTCTTGTTGTAGCAACAACCCCTGTTTTGGAAAAAAAAAAAAATCTTGATTAGGTTTATTCTATAGAAAATATATTAAAACAAAAAAATATTAAAAACATGCATAAAAATCATAAAAAAGAAAAAATTTCCATAAAAATCCCGAATAAGCCTTCATCAAATCAGTCGAATACTTTATCTTTCTTTTCGACGAGTTGTTCTAAGTTGTTTCGGTGAATTACCCTTTTTCGTTTCGGCGAATTGTTTTTTCAGTTCGGCGAATTCATTAATTGCATCTGTGATCCTTTATTTGATTCGTTGTTTCTTTTTCCCAGCTTGATTCGTCAAACTGCATGTTACTTTTATTTTCTCTTCGCCGAATCGTGTTGTTCGGAATAAGGAATTCGACGATTACCATGTTGGCGCATCGATAATTTGTTCGATTTGTTTATTCATGAATTACCAATGTGTTGCCAATCCCAAGAGTATTCATTAATCCAAATTTCCATTAATTGGCTATTCGTGTCAATGAGACATGTTTTGATTGGCCAGTGGCATCAAGATTACACATTTACATTCTTATATCCTATCAATTAAAGTCATAAGTGTTCAAATTTATGGGTGAAATCCACCTGCGGATCTAGCCCATGTGATTTGGAATGATTTTCATTTATTTTTCAGACCTCGGGGTAGGATTTTGTTTTCTGTATATATCCCTGTAGCAATATATTCCTTGCACTATGCATAATTCTTCCTTTTTCTTCACTAATTTCCAAGACTATGTCTATTTCCAAACTGTAGTTTTTTGCTTACACATTTGCATCTCAGATGTTTTTAATTTTTTATGAATTGATATACTGTCTGTGAGAAAAATCTGATGTTAGTGTCATTGTTTGGCAAGTTTCAGATTTTCCTCATGCCGTGTCAAAAGAGAAGCATTCCTCGGAATCTGCAAATTCCTAAGGCTCCCGTGGAGGAGGTCTTGAATGTCATTCTGAAGGACTTGTCTATTGCTCGCTCATTTTCATATATGCACAATATTGGTGGAAAAGACTTGCCAAACTGGAGTAAGTTGTATCATTATTTTCAATACCAGCAATATCTGGCGCCGCATGATGAACCACCAGAAAATATAGAAGAAGAAGTTGAAGACGTAGAAGCCGAGGCATGTATTAGAGTTCGCAGGTCAGAGATCAATCTTGTTGGCACCCGCCCCACCATGTTTCCTTACTATGATGCTATTTTTTGGATGTTACAGTTCGTTCATATTCCCTGCAGACAGTTTCTCAGTGCTTTGGGTCTAGTAATTGGGTCCTGCCGATTAGAGGATCTTAGGAAATTCTACAAGCTTCCACCACCCACTGCTTGGTACAATCAAGAATAGATCGATATGTTCAAAATGAAGAATGAGGACTATCTAGATAATATCAAGGAATGGTGGGCTCTGGATAAGGACCCCACCTGCAAAGAAAGTGGGATCTACTCAGTTAATTCTCTAAAGTCTCCTTATTGAGAAGTTGCGTCCATGATTAGCAAATTGTATGGGATGGCAGATTGCTCCCTTTTCCAGATAGAATGGGCCCCTTTGATGTATATGGTGGTCGATGAGGGCTACATTTTCAATTGGGTTGATATCATGTCCTCTAGTCTGGCAAAGGCCATTTCTGAAGCTAAAGGGTCATCATCCTCCAAGCATGCGGTGTTCTTCATGTCTTCTTATGTCCTCGACTATGTGTGTGCTTGCAATGTGTTCTCAAGAATGGATTGGAAATGGAAACCTGCCAGGGCTCCGATACATATATATGGCAGCCAGCTGTGGTCATCAGGGTATGAATTTTTCTTCTATCAGATCTTCGAGCACTTTGTTCTGGAAATGAACATTATCATATACGTGCATCCTCCTCCACTATTCTCCACAGAGGGAAAAAAGGCGTTGGGACCAATAGGGGATTGGTATGTGGAAAAGGTCTACTCCTACATTAGAGTGTATGGGTTGATCGAAGCCCCACATTATGTTCCAAATTATGTTTCGGACAAATTTTTGTTGAGAGAAATATCGTATCAAGTGACTTATGGAGGTGTTGGCAAAGGTCTGAAGGATAGTGGAAAGAGGTAGTGGTCAAATTACCAAATTGTTTTGGGTCAATATAATCTTGGAGCTTATGGCCATGCCATTTAGGAAGAAAATTGTATAAGAAACATCCCGTTAGCTCGTGCCCCTTACAGAATGCATGACCCATTCTTAATAGTTAAAAAGCATTTGTTGAGTTTGAATATGGGAAATCGCTATGATCACCAGGAGACGCCTAATGATATTATGCACTACCAAGCATATAGTTTTGAAGAGGTTTTTGGAAAGAATCCAAGCCTTAAAGAATCATGAAGTAAATAAGAGGTGGGAATCCTATCAAATCAAGAGGTTGGAGACCGCTTCTGCCGCGAGATCAAAGTTTGACATAGAGCAGCGGGAATTAGCAAAGACAGAGGAATTGGAAAACGATGAGTTAAAATTAACCACCTTGAGTGCAGTGACTTCTGGTTCCTCTGTTCATATTGATCTTGAAGTTGATTGTGTCACAGAAAATTTGAAGCAGACTGAGGCAGAGGCTAAGACAAAGAAGGTCAAAGTAGAAGCATGTGATAAAATAATTCAAGAGGAAGTTGAAGCTGCAGAAAGGCTGAAGCAAAGCGAAAAGGATAAGGCGGAAGAAGAAGTCACTGCTCAAGAAAGGGAATGTTTGAAGGCTAAGAAGGTTGACACAACAAGGAAAGCCCATGAGCTAGAAGAGGAGGAAAATAAGCGAGAAGAAGCAGCAAAGTTGAAAATTCGTAATCAAGACATGCATCATACTACGCCTCTAGCCTTTATTCCGGGAGTTTTCGATGTGGGTATTACAATATTGGAGCATGTTGACATTGTGCATGATTCAGTGGTTCCTGTTATCACCCAAAAAATTTCAAATCATCATTGTGTCAACTCTGTTTTTTATCATGGTCTCAAAATGGGTTTGAAATTCATTTTAGGTTATGGTTAAGGGTAGGTTAGAGTTTTTATAAGTTTAAAGGTCACCATTAAATTCAAATAAAGTCTTTAGAGGTCCATTCCATGATCAAATACTCACATTTTCCATTTAGGGGTCATTCCATAAGGTTTTGGGTTAAATTTCTACAATTAGCTAAGAATCCTTCATTTTGTAGCGCCTGTTATTTCCTAAATCTACCTCAGACTGAAGGAAGGCAGAGTCTAGGGTAACATCAAACCACGCTTAATCTGGTAGCTAGCCCTACCAGATCAGGAGAGGGCTCTCTCTGGGTCAATCTCAACAAAATAATAATTGAGGCTTGAGATGACTTGAAATAAAGGCTGATTTTAGGCTAGGTATATATGTAAAGAGGTTGAATTTGATTTTGAAGGTTTTTGTTGGATCAAAGGGAAAGGCAGATTTTGGGTTCGGGGATGAGGCCTAGTTTTTGCAGAGTTCTGAATGGGGAAAGGAAGGAAATTGTTTTGATGCTTTGGATTGAATGAATGGAGAGCTCAGACCAGTGAGGAGCTGAAGAAGGCAAGAGGCTTTCAATAATCCTCTTCAAACAGATGAAAACATGGAAAATTAAACAAAACTCAAGGTAGAGCAAAGCAATCTAATGAATTCCACATTTATAACTTGTTTGTTTAATTTGAGAAGAAAGGAGAAGGGAAATGGTACACATGAAACATCAGTAAACTTACAATCACAGAGAGAAACACACCATCAAAACATAGAGCCACATGGATCCCAAAGAGTGCTGCAAACCCTGGTCTAGTCCTTTGCCAAAATTGCAGAAATGAAATGTACAATGAAGTGCCAAGAAATCCCAAGTGTCCAACCCTGAAAATGACTGAAGAATTACAAGATATAGACAAGACTAACTCATCCCCATGCCTATAGGGGTCGATCTCACCATTCTAGGAGCTGTTTCAACAAGATCTAAACTAAGAACTGGAAAATAGGCAATGAAACAACTTGCCTCTATAAGATAGGAAACTGATTCATTTAGTTACATTTCACTTTTTGGTGAATGAATCTACTTGGATGAGTAAAAATGTGCCAAAATTACATCAAATTTATGAAATTACATCAAGTTACATCAAGATTTTCACGTTTGGAGATAAAAAAGTCAAACTGGCCAAAACTAGGCGAAAATCTAAGCTGCTGAGTGAAAAAAGAGCCAAAATTCCCAATGCGTCGCGCCTGAAATCTCTGTGTCATGCCACTTTGAGGCTGATTTTTAGGGCCTTCCTGGAGTCCAAATTGAGTGCAAGATAGCTCGTTGGAAATATATGCTTGTCTAATTTCTGACACAAGTGGAATTTCTGAATTTGGTTGCCATTTTCCCCTCCAAAAATAAAATCTCCCAAAACTGCTTCCTATGTGTCCAAAAAGTGGCAGAAAGGTCAATTTTAGGGTGTTTTTGACCCTTCAGGCAACCCAAAACTTGTCAAAATCCTTAGGTAATGGGTAGGCATGCATAACTTTTGATGACAAATCCAGAAATACAAATTTTTCCTCAAGAGGAGCTGCCAATTATAAGTGCGCGCCAAGTGGCGCTACGCATCAGGCAGGAAAATCTGTGTTAAGGCCAAAAAATTCAAAATTGAAAAAATGTTTCCCAAATTTAAGCTTCAGCCAAAATTTGGATTCTATCATGCCTTTTGCGGCGCTTTAGTACCCTCTTTAACTTTTCTTTCAGGATCTTGATTCGCGCCTTGCAAACATGATTTCGCACCCAATAATGGTTCTTCATGTGCCTCAACATGTTATTTTCCTTGTTGGCCTTTCCAACAGCTTCTCCAGATGAATATTGACCCTCTCAAGCCAAGTCTCTCTATCAGCCTTGATCTCTCGCTCAATGGATGTCATCTCAATTTGGCTTCTTTGGGCAGCTTGCCGGTTCTCACGGATATTTTGCAACTCCATGATAGTTTGTTGATCTTCCAATTGTTTGTTTCACTGCTCAAGGTATTTTATGATCCATTGGGCTCTTTGCAACTTGACCGTCAAAATTCCTATCTCCGCCTTCTACTCCTGAATAGTCTCTCTCAACTTTGAGCTTGGAGAGCTCAAATCCTCATCAATGAGTATGAAATCAGTATCCTGGCCTTCTGAAGGTCCTTCATCCTGTATAGGCCTCTTACCTCTGTCCTGTACCTGTACCTGTGCTGATGGTGACGGAAGCGAGACACCTTCCACCCCAGGTGGAGATAGCACTCGCCGGGCTGCTGCAAATAATGCTCTGGTGCCTCTCTAATAAGTAAAAAACACTGGCACACTGGTAGTCTCTGTCTCCTGACCTCCATGCTGATATGAAGGTTCACCCGCATCATGAACAACCTCCGGAGGAACTTGAGGAGCTGTGAAGAAATCATTGGAAATGAAATCTTCCCATGAAATACCCTGCAAGCCGAGCTGATGTACAACCACGTTCTTGATGAGTGCATAGTGATAAATATTGTTGTACTACTGCTCGGGAGTTTTCCTCTGCACGAGAGTGGTCATTCTCTCGATGTTCTGGCACATGAAATAAGGGAGGTTCATCATCCTCACCCTGATGAAATGCATCAATAACCTGATATGATAGGCATAGAGGCATGAAAATTGGCCCTCACAACTAAAATATCTGATAATGAGTTTCATCAGAGGCGTGTAGGAATCCTTTAGGAACCGAAATGGGAACACTCTGCTGAGTTGTCTCACAAAGCTAGGCCTGATATATGGTTCATAATACACTTTGTCCACCTACTGTCTTTTCTTCCACTGTTCTCCAACATTTGGTATTCTAATTGCCTGAGAAATAGTTTCCGGTGTCAAAGTGAAAGTTACACCGGCAAGAGTTACCTGATCATCATGTAAATGTAATACAAATAAATGAGCCAACTCCTGATGATAATGGAACCTAGCAATCATTTCACAATATTGAAAACATGACTGTTGTTTAAAACATGCCATGGCAAGTGGACAAGCCTACAATTCAGACAATGAGGTGGGCTCCTCTCTCACATGTTTGCCACCTTTATGAGGTCGTCTAGGTGCATGTAGCTCAGTGGTGGAATCACTCTCTCGGTCATATGATGTATCAGTATCTGTCTCCATGGTGTCCAAGGTCTATGCAAGGTGTATGTTGGCTTGTATGAGATGAAAATGAGAATTTGGGTACTTTTTTTTTAGTGCCAAATGTATGGTAGTGTGGGAGGGACTGTGGGGAAATAGGGCAGTGGGGACAATGGACTTTAACCAAGTGGAATTTTCCTTTTGAAAACTTGTGATTTGATAAATTTAGGGACAAGGGACAGCCACTTGATTTTTTGGGGTAACTTGGGATTTGGGGAAATTTTGCAAATGGGATAGGGATAATGGGAATGAGATGGGTATGAGTGGCTTTAGGGACATAGGGAGATAGGGGAATGGACTGTAGGGATGAGATAACAGTGAAGGGGAAGAAAAAACAAGGTGGGAAATTGAGTATTTGGCACAAAATTATTTTTTAAAACACCAACTTCAAAACCTAAGGGAGCAATTCTCAACAAGATGATAGGGTTTGAGTTTTGGCATTCAAACTCTCATATTCGATCTCAATCAACACCAAACATTTGTTAATGTAAATTACAAGGTCACATGAACTTACTTGGACAAAATAGACCGAGTCTATTTGGAGTTTTCTGAAGCAATGGGAAAAATTTGTGTTTCGGCCCAATGCGCCGCGCAACTAACCCAGTGCATCGTGCCCCACCAATGCGTTGCACCGGTTCAAAACCACACACATTCAGCTTACCCGATGCGTCGCACAGCCCTGATGCGTCACGACACTTGCCCAATGTGTCACGCTCAGCAAATTACACATAGTCTACCCTTCAAACAATTAATTCACTCCTCCACGATTTGTCTTGGCTCAATGCTATCTCTTGGCATGCAAATGGAGTGTTGGATCATGAAAACATCTTTTATGCCCAAAATTTTGATTTTTTCTTTTTGAAAACCCACTTTGTAATGTTTGAAAACTTTGACACTTTTTCAAAAGAACTCTGTTTTGCTTGTTTTTGACTTTTGGACTGAATGATGAGCTTCTGTCTCTTTTGCAGGGGAACGAATGGCATGGAAATTTTGCAAAGGCGACCAGGGTTGCAAATGAAGTATTATTACAACTGAAAAACTTGAAAATTACATTGCATTTATTACAAAAAATGAAATAGACAATTTTTCTTCAAAACAGAGTTTTGAAGAAAAATCATTATCAAGCATTATCATGATGAAATTTTTGGAGTGAAACCTTATTTGAAGCTTCCTCATGTGCCTGCTGACCATTATTATGCATTTTGAGACCTGATTGATAAAACCCTAGACCTAATAAGAATAAAAACCCTAAAATGACTCTTTGCCAAGGTTGAGACCAAAAATGATTGTAAATGATTTTTATGAACAGAATAAGGCCAGCAGGTATGAGACATGAGGAACATGAGTGAGAAGACCCTACCGTCAAATGATCCATGCTCCTAATGGAATGCAGCTGACTGAACTGAGTGAGACACCTAAAATGAAATGCAACAACAGAAATTTGATCTCTGACAGAGGGATGAAGATACCGACTCTAACAGCACTGCTAGTTCAAAAAAGAGGATTTGCGCAATGAAAGCACCGATAGTTTCGCAGCGCAAACTGCAAAAAATACATTATGGGTGCTACGAAAGTGTGTTTTCTTAACCGTCTTGTCAATTAATCCAATATCTGTCAGAATATGTTGGGGAATGATAGGATAGGGGTATGGTGAGTCTGTTAGTTATCAGATTCAATGTACTTACCTATCTCACAGTCATCATTGTCATGATAAGGCATGAGTGAGGCATCATTCAGTTATGAGATGACAACTTAAATTCCAAATTTTGCCTAATTGGTCATTCTCATTTTCATTTGCCTCCATACGAGTGTCTGAGCTCTAAAGAAACTAAGCTAAACCTGTGGTTGTTCTTTACAAAGGCTATCTTCATCATAATCAAGCGAGGTTGTTCCATATTCTCAAGCGAGGTTGATCATATATTCAATCGAGGTTGTTCATTTCCTAATCAAGCGAAGTTGTTTCATAGATTCAAAAGAAGCTGACAAGTTTTTCTAAGAAGCATGCCAGAGGAGAAGAAAGTCCACAGAGGGGGACATTGCTTAAGATATGAGCCTGAAAATGTGAAGGCTATAATTGAAGATCAAATAGTGATGGAGGCTTTTAGCAAAGCAGGTTTTCTCCAGTTTTGTGAAAAGCTACAGGGTTTCCACACTCAGGTATCTAAAGAATTTTCCTTACACTTCAGTGGAACAAATACCAATATTGGGATGTTAAATGTGCCAGTCACACCTAAAATTATTGCTTCTATGACAAAAATACCAAGGGGGCAAGATACTTGGATTAAAGGTTTTAAGTTTTACATGGAACCATGCAAGGAATTCATGAAACCTAAGTATGCAGATATGGACCTGAATAATGCAATACCTAGAAGTTGTATCAAAGATACCTATGCCAAGCTATTGTTTAACATTCAAATATAATTTACATGTGAAGGTCGGTACCATAATGTTTATACTTATCATTTCAAGTTGCTTCTTCATTTCATAGGTATGCTATCACTAGATTTTCCCTTTTACTTGCATAGGAGCCTTGCCAAAATGGATAATAAAGTACAAGCCAAGTCTGATGGTTGTGAAACATATTTGTTTCACCATGGTTTGATAAATTTATTGGTGTTGAATGAGCTTTAGAAAATAAGCAAGGATTGGTCTTCCTTTTTATTTATGAATGGTTTTGAACTGGAAACCCTAACCCCAGCTAGAAACCCTAAACCTAAAGGAACTCCTTCACCACTAGTAGCAGAGTCTAGTCAGCCTGTTGTTGCAAAATAAAAGAGGTTTTTAAAGTTGAAACCAAGGAAATAGGTTGAAGATAGGACAAAGAAGACACAAGTTATTTTTGCAGCAACTCCATCACCTACAAAACAGAGGTCAAAAAGTGTCAAAGAGGAAAAACAAAAAGAAGTTTCCAGCAAGCAAGAAATCATGAGAGTGACAAGAAGCCAAGAAGAGGCATCAAAGGGAAAAACAGTTGTTTCAGGTACAGAGGATAGCTTAGTGATAAAGGGAAATTTAGAAGACATCCTTCATGAAATTGATATAGAAGATTCACCCATTGTGCAAGCTGATTTCATTGGAATTGATGAACACAAACAGAAAAAAGTTAAGTCAGCAAAGAAATTTGAATTTGAGGGTGAAAATGCAGCCTTTATCTTTCAAGCAAGGAAACCTTTAACTGGGCATGCTAAGATGCTCAAAGAAGGCAGCAAGGAGGTCCAAGAAACTATTGAAATAGTCAAAGTCCCTAAATAGGTTGTTGACCTCTCATCACCAATAGTGGAGCATGCAGCCAGCGGAATAATGAAGGAAAAGGAAGAAATGACAGAGTGTCAAAATCTTGAGGAGAAATTGAGGTTAGCAAATCAAGAGATTTATATGATGAGAAATAGGGCCAGAAAACATATTATTTATAAAACAGAGTTCAAAATAATGAAGGCGGTATGGGAAGGCCAAACTGGTTTTAGGTCTGAAATTCGAAGCAGTGTAGAACAGTTTTTCACATGGACAGTTCCATCCATCAAGGAAGAAAAGTTTGTCAGAGTAATAAATACTCACTTGAGAGCTAGTAATAGAAGACTAAGAGATCAATTGGAGGATTTGGAGCTACAGCTGAAACTAACTCGGGATGAGCTAAAAAAAAAAGGTGCAGAATGACAAAATATTTTAAAAAATCAAAAGCTAAATCAAATGGAAAATGAAGAATAAACCTCATGAAAATTGTGTTTTTAGTTCATATGACTGTTTTTTTTTATGAAACTACTGGTATTCTAAAGTTTTGTCACATTTTTAGTTCAAATTTTGAATAAATCTAGGCAAAACTACTCACTCAGTAGCTTCGTAGCGCAAACAGTGCAAAAAGAGTGAAAAGCGCTACGAAACCGCTGTAGCAGCGTTTTTCACTCTTTCTCCTAAATTTTTGAAGGGAAAAAGTGCAAGTTATGACCTAAAATTTATAGGTAGGTTGTGCTAATTGATAATGAAGATAAATATGGAAGAAATAAGCCAAATTTTTGAAGGTAAAAGGGTTAAAAGGTTTCACTACGAAAAGCGCTAAGAAAAGCGCTACGAAACTGTGTTGTTTTCGTAGCGCAGGTCTACTTCTGCTATTTTGAAGATTTTGATGGCGGTTTTGGACAGATGGGACTTGGTGAGGTTTTTGACAGGTGTTACTTCAGTTCCTAAAATAAAATAAGCTCAAATTAATGGGTTCATGACAGTCAAAGTGTCTCAAGAGAACAAAGAATCCTATGCCTAGAAAACAGGGGACAGTTTCCTAGTTTAATGGAGATCAGCATTAAGGTCATAAAGTGTTGGAGCTTATCATCTGGATTCAACCTTATGGAAATACAATTGGAAAATGATGTAATCTAGTTTAGATAAGGTTTTTATGAGTAGAGTTAAGGATTTTTAATCCTATTTTTAATAGGATTGTTCATTAGGTTTGCAGCTATCATTTTGTAATAAATACCATGTCATATGGTTAGGAAAGGTGTCAAAAAGTAGGAAATCAATGTATCTAGCTTAGGATAACGTTATCCTAAATTGTAAATGATCTATAAAAGATCAAGAAGTCAAATATGCATGGGTTGGAAATTTTTAGCAAAAATACTATGTTTATTGTAAGTGACTGGTTTTCAGCTGAATACTGAGTTTTCTACTTAGCCAACTCAAGATTCATAAAGACTTCTAGTGTGTTATTATTCTAATGGCATCTTTTTACTATTATATTGCAGTGGTGTTTTCTTATGTTACTCAGAATTCATCATTGATGCTATGACTTCCTTCATAGACAAATTGACTATGTGTTTTACAGTTTCACATGTGTATCTCAAGACTGTAAATCTGATATGCCTTGACTTCCATGATAAGTAGATTGTTTTGTTTTACTGAAGATATTTTGACTCCATAAGCCCAATGTGCACTTGATAATGTGATCTACAACCAATATCTATCATTTATCTACTTATTACCCCACATAGAGTTAGCCATCTATATTTCTATGAAAAATCATTAACCCTTGAGAGAGCCCTCTCAAGTTTAGGAGGCTAAGCCTCAATAAAAAGATTGGTTTGATACAGTTACATGAGATTGATTTGATTGGTAGCCTATCAGGTCTGATTTTGTGATAACAGTTCCCGTGTCGAATTATTTCTTCAGTTAAAAAGAGAGAGGGGTAGTCTCTCGCTCCAGGAAAAGAGGAAGGACCAAGGAAGGAAACGATCCCAACGCGGAAGTTCCCAGCGATCCTCCTATGGTCATGTGGAAGTTGGGAGATGGACCAGCAGCGCAGAATAATTTGGAATTTGCAGCCTTGTTTTCATCTCTCGCAACAACTAATAAGTTAACTCTTTTCGAAGTGCACCAGTTTATTTCTAAGCTTCAAACGCAGATCTCTGGTTTTGAATCAGAGAAGGAAGAATTGCAAGGAAGAATCTAGGAACTAGTTCAAAGGTTGGTTAGTGTGCAAGCGGAGCATAAGCATCAATTGAAAGAAGTCACAGATGGGCACCATATATCCATATCGTAGGTCCAAGACAATTTCCAGTCTCTCATTGAGTCTTAAAAGGCAGAAAGGGAACAGGTGATTGCGTGGGCCCAAGCAGAAAAGGTTGAGTTGTTGCATCAGATGGAAGTCTTAAGAAATTAGATGAGCGGTTTAGATTGGCTCTTTGTAGAAATAAGGGATGTAAGCGGAGATGTGAGTGAAACTCAAGTGGCCTTTTATCAGTGCCTACTTAAGGTTCGTTCAGGCTATCAAGATTCCTTGCGCTCTGGAAGTGAGCTAGTTGTTAAAGGGAGTTAAATCAACGGAATTTAAACAATGTTGAAGGCTATCGAATCATTTGAATCCTGATTCATCACTGAGCATTTGGATATCCTGAGGCTGTCACATCATGAAGAATGATTCATTGGGTTGTGTCCGATGACTTACTACCAGTAGTCTCTGCAGCTTCTAGTGCTAGTAAAGACGTCATTCAAGGATGCACAGAGGTGTGGAGCGTGGGTGAAAATCTCTCATTTGCATGTGGTATGCCCCCCTTGGTTACCATCATTGAGGTCATACTTGAGCACTTCATACCGGTATGCCTAGCTCTAGAAGACACAAAGATCGCCAGTCATTTTCTAGGCTCAGCAACAATTGCTCAGGATGTCGTGGTTGATCTAATCACCAAGCCAGCCAAGAGATTGTCCATGATCAGAAATTTCATCCCACACATGGAGAAGAGCCATTTTTCCATCGCATATTACTTATCTTTGTGCTGATACCATCTCGATTAGGTTGACCCAGCTCGTGTTGTATGGATTAATCCGCCCTGTGGACAAGACCGATCTCCCTAGTACTAAAAGTATCTAGCAACAAACAGCCAAACATACTAATCTTTCTCTAAGCATGTAAGGTTTACAAAAAGCTCTATAGAGGTATGAAAGACTTACCATCTGTCCAATGCTTGTTTGAAGTCGTTGTTTGTCCCTCGCGCACTTGAAGGAGTTTTCCTCGTAAACCTGCAGTCACAAACAAGCAAAATATTACATAGCACCTGTATAAAAATTATCATAAACAATGCTCATCATAGTGATCAAGGAATATATGAAATAAACCATTGATTGAAAGCTTATTGAGAAAAATGAGTATATTTGTATTAATTTCAAAAGAAGAAAATCCTTACACCCTGAGCCTTGATGTTGCACAGGACTTTCTGGGGTCCGAAGCAGGAGTCTCCTTTACTTTGACAAGTTCTGCACTCCTCCAACCAAGAAAAATAGAGGTATGTAATCTCTCCTCACAAAAGTCTTAGTTAACTGAGTCTAAATTTCAACATCACTTAACTTCAAATATTCTAAAAGCTTGAACTCCCTTTGAGGCTACCCAATGCCTCTTTTTATAGTGGACAAGAGGACGTTTTCTGTTCCAAGCATGAAGGGATAGAATCCTCCTTCAAAGGGATAAGCTCCTCACATCAAGGGGTTAGCTCCATAAGGTAAGGGATTCATGCACCTTACAAGAGCGGTTCTGCCACCGCAAAATCCATTCTAGAAGCTTCTAGAATTTACTTTAATTGAGCTTTTTGGGATTTTACTTGCGCATTTTTAATCTTACAGGGGTCTGCACCTATAACAAAGATAAAGTACGTTCAAGAATGCAGGAAAGCTGAACATTGTGTGCGGGACCGCAGGCAAGATAGCCAGAAAGTGCGATACCAAAGTTTAGGATACTTTTAGGAACTTTTTCTGATTTTCAAGGCTTGACATGATGAGCTGATATGTTAGACTTGCAAAAGGGAGAAGTATGAGTAATAATGAGCTCATACACATGGCAGAAATGTCAGGATGACAATTTTTAGTGTAACGGCTCGGTTAGAGTCAATCGTGACTCGTCACAATTTATGGGCAAAGACCGTTGGTCTTCCTGTCGAAGCATCCACCTCAGCCCCAGGCGAATCGTTTGCAATCAATAGTTCTTTTTAGGAGTTATTTTTCAATTTTTAAAAGGTAGTCACCCAATCATTTCTTGGTTGGCGAAATTGTAACCCTTTTACTTATTTTATAACGGAGTCATAATATGATGGCCAGGGGAGGGGGAAATCACTGGGATATAATCAGTGTAAGAGATGTATGAAATCTTTGGGAATGAAATTTTTTGAGTCCTAGAGCTATAATAGAATGATCATCTCTTCATTTTGGAAATACAAGTATATGAATGGCTTGCTGGTCTGCGACTTTTCATGGACCATGCATTATTGCTTTTACACAGGTTTTAATGTTTCCATGCTCTTATTTATGTTTACTTCTATTGGCATGTTAAAATACGAAACCATTTTTGCAATCTATTCTATCAATAATTTTTTTATTTCTTTAACGAGAGTAATCTGTGCGATTAGAACTTTTCTCAAAGCATCTTTTAATTTTGTTGATATGCACTACAATTAACGTGAAACTTCTTCAGTTTGATTAATGGTGTCTGTATCGCAGCGCATTGAATATGAATAAAGTTTGCTTCTCTTCAGCTTAATATCAAAAAGATCCTTTATAAGGATAGGTAGTATGTTTGTTAGTTTAAATAGTTTCATTTTTTCTACTCACAAGTCTAAAAAATAAGAAAAAAAGAAGTAGTTTTGATCCATCACCATCAAAGTCCTCTTTAAGGTGAGGCATCTACCTGCATAGTAACAGAACTATAAATCCATCGAGAGAAGTTACTCCAAACAACAAAGGGTCTATTTGGGAACCTTTTTTGGGATTTTCTCTACTTGTTTCCATAGCGATTTTCACCCGGTAAACAAAATTGGCGCTAGAACGATGGTCGGCCTAAACCAAGTTATCACTGAGATATTCATGACTAAAACCAACCCACAGCAACCTAACGTACCTCAGGAGTTTGGTAACTAGTTTTTGGTAATCTCACAACTTTATACTCTGGTTCTCCGAACTGCTCACTCCCATCGTGAGTTGGAGCAAAACTAGGACGCTCTGGCTAGAGACAATGATGCCACTGATAATTGTTGAGAAAATAACTGACTCTGCATGGGAGATTCCAATGTAGGAGTTTCTTAGCATCCAGAAGATGGTGAAGAGCACGATTTCACAGTCCCACTCCTTCAAGTTAATATTTTTAAGCGAATAACCCGAAATTACGCTCACCAAGTTGGTCTATTACCTACCGCCCCATTATTATCCAGGAGAAGGCTACGAGCCTTGCCTGTTACTCCAGCAGAATATTAGCTCATAGTCCAAACTTTCAAAGATCTAGTTGACATTTCCCTACATGAAATACCAGGATCAGTATCCCTTATTTCCCCATCTCACCCTAACTCTGTAATAGGGGACGATGATCAAGATTTAAAGATTGACTAGCCTCAGTCACCCCACCCATCTAAAGATGGTTCACATTTCGAACGTTTTGAAACAGATTCCTCAAAAGAAGGTGATATGGAAATACCGGATAATGACCAAAATGGAGATGATAATGCAAACATTGACAAGCCTTGGCTTCTTAGGAATGCAGTTGCAGTACCAGGAAGACAGACTCAGCTTCCTAAACACCCTGAGAAGCTACTTCCCAAATTTAACCTGGATTCTAAGAAACTTGCAGAACACCATATTCAAAAATTCATGCTAGCTAACCGATTAATGAGTGTTGTTGGCTTGAGGGGTCCTACCCTAGGTTCGGAGGTTAATTTTTTCCAACAAACCCCTATACTACTAGCCCTTTCGGCAATGAACTACTTGCGCAGGCCAACGTCTCACCTGAAGTAGTATGGGAGGGTGTTGGAACCAGATTTCCGCACCCAAGGAGAGAGTAGGTAATCAAGGCATATCTACGCTCACAACTTACCAGATTCACATAGTACAGGTATATTCGCAAGCTTTTAATAATATAATCAGATATTAACCATATTACCATTCATAGATCTAGTCAGTACTTTCGCATCCACGTGCGTATCAGAAATTACCAGCACATAATATCATAAATGCAGCTACAGATACATTCGCAGCATAAATAGATAACACTGATATATTCACAGCTTAAACAGATATCATAGATTCGTATCAACAGTAACATAATAGATCCAGATAGCACAAATATACTTCATTCATTCCTATTGAAGGAGTGGTTCGTTCCTGTTGAAAATTAAACAGGTCCTTTACTCTTAACTTTTAACAAGTCTAGTATAGAAGAAACTAGGTGTTTTTCATTTTTAGGGAGTCAGAAGAAAAAACTTAAGAAAACTCCATGGGTGTACTTTTTCGTAAATTTAGTCTCTCAGGTCCAAAAAATGATAAAATAATGCGGGAGAGAACTCTATTGACCGTAATTAGTCAATGTATACCTTTTTCGTAAATAGTCCATTTCAGTCCGTAAAAGGGGTAAATTTATACTGAAGGGACGATTATTCATTTACTTTAACGAGTTCAAACAATCAAGTACTCAGCGATCTTTTCATATTTAGAGAGTCTGAAAAAGGGCTTAAAAGAGGACTCCAATGTTTCGCTTTTTCGTGAATTTTTGAAAGAGTCCGAAAAAGTGATAAAAGTATGCTCTTTGTTGAAAAATGATCAATTCTCCTGAAAAATCCAATTTTTGCACAAAAACTTGAAACATTACACATACCTGTTTAAAATGAGTAAAAATGCTTCAAAAATACCCTTTTTAAAGTGAAAAAAAATAAATTAAAAATTCATCTATTCGAAAAAACTTATAAAAGGACCTTTTCAATTTCATTTTTACCGTTCAAGTTCAGAGTGAAAAGTAGAAGCTTTTGGGTAAAAACGTTCCTGTGAAGATTCTGGAAAATCCGTCAGTTGAAATCGAGAACCGTCAGTCCCAGGTAATCCACGACCTCTTAATCTTGCATTTCATCCATTTACAATTTGTTTTTAGGCTTTAAATTTCATTTTTAAGAGAAAAATATGGTTCAAAAAACGCCCGTGGGGGTCCGCAGGTGACACACATGGTACCTGTGGACCCCGACTTTTTCCTACAAGGAAAAAATTCGTGGGTCCGCACTTTCCTTAAAGAACATGTGCATTCCTACGCACTGTTTACAAAGGTTAAGTGCGGTCCCCACGCATTTTAAATTTAAACTCAAATTTCTCTTTTGCCGCCCAAAATTTTTCAAATTAGATTGTACTAATCTATCTTTTCATGCATTGTAGGATTAAAAAGATGTTGATTTGGAGAGAACGTGAACACGAGGACATGGATGACGCCGCAATGCTCCATTTTCCCACAATGGAGGCATTAAGAGCATGTGGTATATATAAATTCTGGGCCATCCAAGGCATGAGAGCACAGGTAGAGCTCCTGACATGGATGGTAAACAGGTGGAATGTGCAGGACCAGTGTTTCATTATTGGCGGCCACCGACTCGAAATCGAGCTGGAGGACATTTATTTTCTGACTGGTTTGTCCAAAAGGGGTGAACAACTCTCCTTGTTTGGGACTAGGCCAGGTGGCCAGACTGTCGCTAGTCTTCGGCAAGAATTCTGTAATGATGAAGTAGACCCCAGGGACAAACGGATTGATATAAAAACTATCATCCATCCGGAGCTGAAAGTTATTACATTTACTATTACCAGGTTGTGTGGGAGTGTAGCATTACATGTAGCTACCGGTTCTCAGATGCGCATTGTTGTGGACTATTTTCGCTGCACTATTTTCAACTGGTGTGACGCTGTGTTGGCTAATGTAAAAGGCCAACTAACTAGAGAAAAAAATTGGAAACTGAATAACTTTGGATATGGATCCATCGTCATCTCCTTTGCTCTAGAGAGGATTCCTATGTTAGCTCCATAGAGTATCCCTATTGATGCCGGTCGACCTAGAGAACCTAGGATGGTTCGTTGGTCCGCACTGATGTCCCGTCACGGTATTGAGGGCGCTGAGATTGTTCGATTTCCTTCTTCATATTTTCGTTGGCTGGACCGCCAACTTTTTTTCATTGAGGACTTTCCGTATGCCGGGATAGATTTCCGCGGCGACCGGGAGATGGCTCTCCCAGCAGGGGAACAGTGGGATGACTCAGGTAAAAAATATTTCTTCAACAGTTTCTAAGTTCTAATTTTTATTTTTGATCGTCTTGTTAAGTAATAACCAAAAATTTTGTTGAATACAGATGTGGGCCCATGGCGACTAGCCCATCTCCAACCCTATGAAAGAAGACAACCAGTTGCAGCCGCACCAGCTCCAGCAGGCCAATCAGCAGAAATCTCGACTGATTTAGAGCATCATCTAGAGCATTTGACTCTAGATATTCCGGAGACAGACATAGATGACATTCCACTCAGATTGCAGAGATATATGATTGGCGTTCCAGGACCTTTTAGGAGGTTCCTGTGCAGGGTGGCTCGGGCAGTGGTTTCTTATCGTGATCACCATCAGTGATGGGATGCTCGTGTTGTAGACTCATATTTTTTACTTTTTGTGTTATCATTTTGCCGATCATAAGGTGTTTCCAACCTATGATCGAAGACGATGTATATTTTTTGAAAAAAACTTCTATCTATGATATATCACTATTTACCGGCTATCTGTATACATGTTATGAATGTTATTTGTTTTACTGTTTTGATTACTGCAAATGTCGATTTATCATACTAGAAGCAACTACGTCTGCTAATGTATTTAAATGTCTTGGAATAAATGTAATCAAATTCACGTTCCAAGAGACAAACTCTTAAAAACAACCATAACAACACTGGATTTCTAATGGCATAAACCCTGTTAAGCTATAATATAATAAGTTCAGAATCCAACTTCACAATCAAACTCTGAATCCCAAATGATATGGATTAAGATAATAACTCAATCACTACACTATATTCGGCAATGTTATTCGTTTTTTTACCAAGGCTTACCCCATGCATGGAAACTAACTCGTCAGACGGTGAATAAATAACCCAAGCTGCGGAAGAAATGTTCCGTGTACTACGACAAGCACCATCAAAAAAACCAATGTAGGTTTGAAGAGACGTCGACATCTGTAATATCAAGAGTAAAACTCAAATAAGCAGGAATAGTGATAAAAAAACACACTTCTAAACCAGGCACACCTTTCTAATATAATACACACCAGCAGTAAAGAAATCTAACCTAAAAAATAAAATATCTCCACACCAAGTTTAAGCATAATATCGCTTCAGATATAGCCCATTTCTGGGTTTATCTAAAGGGATACCATCAAAATCTATCAGCTCATAGGCCCCTTTTGCTAGCTTTCGCATAACAATGAAAGGACCATGCCACATGGGCACGAATTTCCCAGCTCCTAGCTTATCGTTGCCTTGATCATAGACTAAGACTAGGTCTCCTTTTGAAAAATTTCGAGGGATAACACTTCTATCATACTGAGCCTTTACTCTTTTGACATGAGCCTCGTTTGCTATTGCAGCGCTTCTCCAATTTTCATCCAATTGAGCCAAGTACAAAAAACGTTTCTCCTCTTCAGACGTAGCTGGAGGTAATTCTATGTCTAATTTCAAAGATGGAATTTCGCATTCAATCGACAACACAGCTTCCAAACCGTAAACGAGTTGAAAGGGAGTGAAACCAGTTGATGTTTTGACTGAAGTTCGATATGCCCAAAGTGCTGAAAATAACATGGAATGCCAATTCGTTTTGTGAATACCAATAATTCGTTTGATCATGGTGACTAAAACTTTATTTATGGCTTCGACCAAACCATTGGCTTGCGGATAATACGGAGTGGAACTATCGTGGCGCAGGCCAAGCTGCTCTGTCAATTCAGTCATCATGACATTCCGAAAATGGCTTCCATGATCAGTAATAATGGCTTGAGGAACACCGAAACTCGCAATTATTTGATTAAATACGAAAGTTGCAGCAGTCTTGTCGTCAGCCGAAAATGTAGGCATCGCCTCGGCCCACTTAGTAAAATAATCTACTGCTAAGATAATATATGCATGCCCCCCGGCCGAGTGAGGGTTACATGTAATAAAATCAATACCCCATTTTGCGAAAGGACCAACAGCAATTATGGGATGAAGAGGAGCGGGTGGCACGCGCATCTTACGATCGAACAGTTGACAATTGTGGCATTTCCGAACTGCATAAATACAATCTTTAAATAACGATGGCCAGAAATAACCAGCGCGCAATATCTTTTGGGCAGCGGCATACCCAGACATATGACCGCCACATGCTCCAGAATGGAAATCATTTAAAACCTTTTCAGCTTCTTCATGAACAAGACAGCGTCAGAAAACAGAATCCGCTCCACGACGATAAAGTGTATCACCAATAATATTGTACTGTTGGGATTGGAAACGTATTTTCCGTCGCTGAGATCACGAGATTTCAGGCTGAAAAGATTGGGTTTGGAGATAAACGATAATATCTCCATACCATGGATCAAGAGTACTGATAAGAAACAGAGATTCATCCACAATGGGTTGCTCTACCACAGTTTCAGTATCAATAGAGGGGAAATCACACATTAGTTCCGCAAAAACCAAGGATTTCTTCACCTTGGATTTTTCAAATTCCAAGTCGAATTCCTGCAGGATGACGATCCATTTGGAATACTTGCCCCCTAGAAACTGTTTGGTCAAAATGTACATCATAGGGTTGCAATCAGAAATTACCGTAGTTTTGCGTAACAATATGTAATGTCTAAATCGTTGGACAGCTTGAACAGCTGCCAGAGCCAATTTCTCCACATGTGTGTATTTAATATCCATCGGATGCAGATTCCTACTAAGATAGTAAATCACATGTTTAGTATGATATTCATCTTCCTGAACTAACACCATCCCAATGGTGGAATGAGAAGCAGCGAGATACAAAATGTAATTCTAGTTGTAGTTGGGAGGATGCAATAACGGTGCATGGGTCAACGCGTGTTTAAGTTCATTAAAATATCGATCAGCGATCTCATCCCAAAAGAATGGAATGTTCTGTTTTAGCAACCAGGTAAAACCTTTTGTAAGCTCGGCGTAGTAAGGAAAAAATCGACGTAAAAAGTTTGCTTTCCCCTGCAAACTTTGGAGTTGGCGTAAAGTCGAAGGAGGAGGTAATTTGACAATAGCCTTGACCTTCGATGGATCGACGCGAATACTTGCTTTCGAGACAAAAAATCCCAGTAAACGACCCGACTCTACACAAAAAACACATTTTTGTGGATTCAGCCGAATTCTATAATGCCGACATCTCATAAAGATAGCACGTAAATGTGTAAGATGGTCAGCCCTGCGTGATGAATGAGCAGGTAAATCATCGAGATACGGTTGCACAATGTGCTTAATGTCATGAAATGCATAGGACATTGCTCGTTGAAAATTTTCTCCAGCGTTATTCAATCCAAAGGGTAGTTTGCAGTAAGAAAATATCCCCCACAGACAAATAAAAGTTGTTTTTGGCTGATCGGCAGGGAGTATGTTTATTTGATTATACCCTGAAAAGTCATCCATAAAGGAAAACATTTCACTGCCGGCACAATCGTCAATTATTTTATCGATATAGGGAGTTGGATCATTGTCTTTAGGACAAGCTTGGTTAATATCCCTATAATCGATACATACTCGTATGGTTCCTTGTTTTTTAGTCACAGGAACAATATTATATACCCAATCCATTAAGGGAATTGGATAAATAAAACCCGCACGAAGTAATTTTTCAACCTCTGCTTTCATAGCAGCAGCTTTTCTAGGATGCATTTGACGTAGATGTTGACGGACAGGCTTGGCATCCGGGTAAGTCTTGATCTCATGTACGACAATTGACGGATATTTTCTTGGCATTTCTTCGTAGGACCAGGCAAACACATCACGGAATTCTTGAAATAGGGCTTTATAAGTTTGAATTTCTTCTTCAGTACAAGAAGCACCTATATGAATGTTTTCAATTATTCCAGGTTTTACTGAAATGTCAATTGGAATCATTCGAGAAATATTTTCCAAATTTAACACAGAATCAGGATTTTTCAATGGATTCTGTGGTTCCTTGACATAGTCAGCAGTAAATATTGAAGCGAAATCATCTTCAAAATGATCTAGTTCAAGTAAAAACGAAGATCGATGATGTAGATCTTCCCATGGTAAATCATCAACAGATAATAATTCACGAATCTACTCATCAGAATGAACAGGTTCAGGAAATGCTGTTGCGGCTGAGCTAGATATTGAGAGTGATTCCTCGTGGATCCCATTCACTGGATCAATCTCGGTTGAAGAGGGGTTGGAAAATGACTATACGGCCTAATATGCAAGTTCAAATGGACTCAAAGGCATCATGCCATCAATTGAATCTAACTCGGATTCGGAAGGTACGATCCAAGGATCATCAAACATAACAGAATCTGATGAAATCATATGAATTGTTGCAACAGAAGGCGATATGTTAGGGGGAGTAATGGAAAAAGTTCCTAGCAAACCCGAATCTTTAATCAAACCTACTCCAACATCCTTATAAGGAATAGTCTTTTTACCAACATGCTGGATTGTTTCTGTAGAGGCTAGGTTGGAAGTAAAATAAGTTAATTGATCTATTGTAATGATCCTTCCTTGATATGGAAATTTTATGAGTCGGAAGACCGAAGAGACAACAGCAGTCATAGTATAAGACCAACTACGACCCAGAAGAAGGTTGTAATCTAGAGGGGCATCAACCACTTCCACATCTAGATTTACAACTTTACCTTCAACCCCTATGGGTAAATCCTGAAAAATACCAAAAGGGTGGAAACCTCGACCATCAAAAACCTTAAGAATCGTCGGATATTGGTTCAGCGTAGGAGAGCCAAGCGATTTCCAACACTGAATCAACATAATACACGTTGAAGCTCCCTCATCAATCACAGTCTGATAGATCGGTATGTTTCTGACATACACTAGTATCTGGAAAGCCATCTGATGAGGTAAACGAGGTGTACTATTTTGTAGATCGAAAATTATAAGATTAGAATCCTGAATATCAACAACTCCTATAGCAGACAAAAGCAATTTACGTTGTGATGGGCATGATTGCAGCACTTCCAAAGCCGACATTTTTGAAGGAGAAATAGCTAAGTCTTCAACAATGTTGTAATTCTGAGCAGCTCTCGCATGTGGATTGAAAGCTGATTTACGTAGAACACCTTTAGCAGGTGGTTTCATTATTAAGTCTGGATTTGGTTTCTCGATCTGTAGTGGACCAGAAACAGGAGGAGGTGTAATTGATGTATTTGCATTAGAAGATTCTGCTTCTTTATCATCAATAGGATTCTTAGTACCATAATCTTTCTATCGTGTCGCAATCCTTACATGAGACATCATCAAAATTGGCTCTTTTGAAGCAGTCGAAGTAGAACCAACCATCTTACTATCTTGAGTCGGAAAAGGATCCTTCAAGACAGCAGGTTGTGAACCTTTGATGAATTTTTCAACCTCGGCCCGATGTGGGCATTCCTTAGTAAAATGATCTTCGTCACAAATGTAACAAGGATAATGTGGTTTACGTTTTTCGTCATTGGATTCATTTTTATCAGTTTTTTCTTTCGAATTCTTTTTTTTTTTATTCTTCCCTTTCTTTTTATTAACGGATTTATATTCAGCCGTGGATGTCTCCACAACATGAATATTGGCAGAAACTTTGGGGGAAGATTCTCCTTTCGGGGAATCATGTAAAGTTATAATTGGAGAAGAATTCTTTGAAGATTTATTCTTACTTTTAGTATTGACTGTACCAATCATACCATCAGCGGCATGAGACCGTGAAGGAGCAGCAGCTATTTGACCTTGTTTGGGAAGGTCTGGGATTTTTTCATGTAAAGTACCCGACTGCGTATAAACGAGGTCAAGGTACTGAGCTTAAGCAATTACTTTCTCTTCAGTAACAACACCAGCCTTAGCTACATCTTCAGTAATCTTGGGTAACAATGATTTAACAAACCATTCCGCCAAAATTTGATCCGGAATGTAAACTTTTACCAAACATCTCCTACGTCGCCATTCATGAATATGATCAGAAATATACGTAGACGTGGCCTGTTTCAGCGAAGTTAATAATTCTGTGCCATTGTCGTATCTGACTGAAAATTGAAAATGATTCAAGAAGGCAGTTGCTAACTGACTGAAATTATGAAACGAGCCTCGTGGTAACTCAATGTACCATTTGGCTGCAAGACCAATAAGAGTTCTTTGGAAAAGACATAAGCAAATTGAATCATCAATGATTGAATTAGATGCACACCAAAGGTGATAAGTCATGACGTGATTTGATGGTTCCTCTCCTGGCTTACCTTCGAATTTTGGTATATCACTGGGCAACTTATGCGGCATCGGCGGCCAGTACTGATAATAGAAAATTGGATCATTTGTAAGGCGCGTCAAATCAGGTAAATCCAAAGTTGTGATAAAGGGTAACTGATGGTTAGCGTCACGAAAACCTTGAGTAGCCAAAGAAGTTCCAGGAGGTGGATACCCAGGGTAGCTGGGAATCGGATTAGCATTAGGAATTGTATAACCTCCTGGAAAAACAGGATTAATCGTACCAAACTGGGGTTGTTGAGGCTGTTGATAAGTATATCCAGGGTACGGTTGATACTGATAGTTTGGATTTTGTGTATAGGGACCGAATTGCGGTTGTCCCTGGTATGGTTGATACGTGAATTGCGGTTGACTTGTGACAACTGTACTTGTACTGGCTTGTCCCGTAGGTATCTGAACCGAAGTCCGAACCGAAGATCCTGGCTGGGGTATAGAGACTTGAGGGATTTGCACGAAGGCAGGGATAGACGAACTCGAGGTTACAGATACTCCAGAAGCAGGTGTTACAAGTTCAACAGACGTAGCAGCTGTTGCAGCAGTTTGAGGCAAAGTCTTAGGTGAACTACGACCGGCTTGCTGAACAGGACCAGGTGCAGGAGTTTGAATAGTAGGCTGGACAGGTTTCTGAGTTGGACCAGTAATTAAAGGCTGTCCAGGTTGATAAGGCAACTGCACATTAGGCTACATAGGCTATTGATATTGAGACGGATCCCACACCATATTCATTCCGGGGTATTGCCCCGCAGAAGGCTGAATGTAAGGACCATAACCTGGTTGAACGTAGGGTTGATAAGTGAGTGGTACATTTCTAGCTCCTTGAATATATGACTGACCAGAAGGCTGTTGGAAACCTTGAATTGGGTACTAACCTTGAGGTTGATAACCCTGAGGCGCGTACTGAAGCTGGGGTTGATAAGGACCCTGAGGAGCATATTGAGTTTTGGGTTGACCTTGGGGCATGTACTGTCCTGAAGGTTGATACCCTTGAGGTGTGTACTTTCCTTGGGGTTGTCCCCCAAAATAATATGATTCCACAGTTTGTGCTGGGAAAAATTTACCTTGAGGTTGCCCTCCAGGCGGTAACTGACTTCCTGAAGGTTGCCCCCCAGGCGGTAACAGATTTCCCTGTGTTGGCCCCCCAGGCGGTAACTGACTACCTTGAGGTTGAGGATTCGGAACACTACCATACATCATATAGATTTTCGCTGTGTTCAACGTTTCAGTTTTAACACCACTATTACCAGATGACAACACTTGTTCAATTGGTTGAGGAGCTGCTCCAGAGAAAGTACCAGACAAAGCTTGATATCCCGAAGGAATAGAAGGACCACCATGTAACAATGATTCCGGTGTTTGAGAAAACACGGATGACTCTCTGGCCATAATGGATGGCGGATAGCAACCTCTGGGTGTAGGATGAAAAGGAACTCGAGGTGGAGAAAAAGCAATACCTGGATTCTCTAAAAAGTTTCTTAAAGATAGATACCAAGCACTAGTTCGAATAGGGTTGTAGAAAATAGATTCACGCTCCCTAAGATTTAAATATTGAGGGGAGTTGGGAAGAGATATATCTTCATCTAGATTAGTAAGTTCTTCAATGGAAATGAGACCAACTGGAAGATTGTCAGTGACAATATTTCTTACCCTAGGTGAATCAAGATCGCTAGAAGTTGGTGAAATAAATCCTGAGGATGTTTCTAAAACAGAAGGTTCAGTTTCAGGTTCAGAGATTTCAGGTTCGTCAACCAATTCACTGGAAGCAGGAATACTACCAGTAACCTCCGAAAATGAAATCGATTCTTGAATGTATTCTGTTGTAGGTATTTGATGATCAGGATGGACAACTATGTATGAACTTCCAATTTCTCTTGATCTAATCCTACCACTACTGGATGATACCAGAGCACGAAGCCGTTCAAGCTGACTTGGTGAATATTCAGGGGGTTTCTCTCGTAGTCTCCGGGATTGTCTTGGCAATTCTGCCACGATTAAATATTAACTAATCACACGCAAACAAAGAAAATTTAAATGAAAACACCTACAGTCTTTAAAGAAAAAAACAACTGAATCACACGCTTAAAAATATAAGAGTTCAAACCACACACAAATAGTAACTTTCCGTACTAAAAACACTAGTTGGTGATGAAATCTAACTTAGTAGAAAGTTAACACGGAAAGGGCGGTTGGAACAGTTACCCCGAAAACCTGCTTAATGAAACAGAATGGCACAAGTTTCCTCACAAAACCATCTCGTGTGAAGAGAACCCCCCAGAGAGTCCAAGTGAGTCTAGTCGACATCTGCTCCAGGTACAGTGAGATCTTTCCTTCACCATCACCTTAGGAAATAATCTTAAGATAATGGACACTAAGGTTACCAATAGTAACAAATATAACTGGGGGAACAGTCTACGATCTGATTTCACGCGCAAGGGCAGAGTAGCAAGCTCAATAACCTTGAAGGCTCCTCGACATGGTTAATCCGAGGTTTACCGACAAGTGACCCCAGGCTCCTCGACATTGGTTAATCTGAGGTAATACGCGCAAAATCTTCTATCTTCCCCAATGAAACAGAATTGATTGTCTCAAAGGTTCGGATATCATCTCGTGATTGACTTCTTTAAGAGAAGCTTCCCAGATTATACAAATTACAATTGGATTTATCTCCTACCGCAAGATTTGTCTACTTGTTTGTTTTTACTACCTTGGAGAGTTAATTACACCCTACTCCAAGATACTAGCCTAAGCTATGTTGGTGATAATAGCCCTAGAAAATAAAAAGATTGCTAGATGAATTTTAATTAAGCGTTACTTTTAAGAGTTGTTTCTTAAGTCAATGGGTGCGGAAATGAAACTCTGATGGTGTGAAATGACTCGATTTCCAAAAGACACTAAAAATGCATCTAAAAATGATGATCAGATTGTTTCCTTTCAATGAAATTCTAATTAAGGAAAAGTTAGAGAATGAAATTCTTTTAATGAAAAATTCCTTCTTTAAACATAAAGAACAATTGAAAGAAACTATTTTTGTCTTTTCCAACAATTTATCAAAGCTCACAATAAAAAACCTTTCACTTTCCAAAAACTCGAAGCTACAACACAATTTTCCTTCAAAAGAAATCTAGAAATTTTAAAAGCACTCAAGACTACAAACTAATTTCGAGATCTACAAAGTTTAATAACACTCAAAACTACAAACTTTAATAATCTAAATGAATAAAAGCTTTAAGATTTTTTGAAGAATGTTTTACCTTATTTGTTCAACAAACTAAGGATCTATTCGTTCATAATAACAAACAGATCAAAAAACACTCAATTATGTTTTTACAAAAAAAAATGAAATTCAAAAACCAATAACAAAGTTTCTTTTCGAAGATTTGCGAAGAAACAGGTAACTCTATTTCTCAATAAAGGATGATTCCACAATCAGGTCAGATCCAGCAAAAGACCAAAAAGACCAAGGTAATCTGAGGTACTTCAAAATGTCAAATGCTTGAAATCGCTACAAAGACCAAGTGAAATGTCCAAAGTGCAAAACTTCTAGAAAATCATCAAAACACCAATACTGCTGAGATTTATTAATAGAAAGATTTTAAAAAAAACAACCATCAATCTAGGCAGAAAACAAAACTGAAAATAAAAAACAAGATAAACTAAAGAAAGAAATCTGAAGTTTTTCAAAACTTTAACAGGGTCTGCAGGCTCCAAGATATCACAGGTGTGGTCCCGCACTGTTTACACAGGAAAAGTGCGAAACTGCCCGCACTGTGAAAACAAGGCAAAGTGCGGTCACAGGAAAAACTAGAGAAAAACTTAAGGGATTTCAAAATTTTCAAAAACAGAGAAAACCTAAGCTACCCAGGCAGATTTCAATCAATCAAAAACCAAGAAAAACATTTCCTCAAATCAAAATAAAAGAGAACCAAAAACAACAAGTTCTTTCCCCAGCGGAGTCGCCAATTTTTTGTATGGATTAATCTGCCCTGCGGACAAGACCGATCTCCCTAGTACTAAAAGTATCTAGCAACAAACATCCAAACATACTAATCTTTCTCTAAGCATGCAAGGTTTACAAAAAACTCTATAGAGGTATGAAATACTTACCGTTTTTCCAGTGCTTGTTTGAAGTCGTTGTTTGTCCCTCGCGCACTTGAAGGAGTTTTCCTCGTAAACCTGCAGTCACAAACAAGAAAAATATTACATAGCACCTGTATAGAAATTATCATAAACCATGCTCATCATAGTGATCCAGGAATCTATGAAATAAACCATTGATTGAAAGCTTATTGAGAAAAATGAGTATATTTGTATTAATTTCAAAAGAAGAAAATCCTTACAACCTGAGCCTTGATGTTGCACAGGACTATCCGGGGTCTGAAGCAGGAGTCTCCTTTACTTTGAAAAGTTTTGCACTCCTCCAACCAAGACAAATAGAGGTATGTAATCTCTCCTCACAAAAGTCTTAGTTAACTAAGTCTAAATCTCAACAGCACTTAACTTCAAATATTCTAAAAGCTTGAACTCCCTTTGAGGCTACCCAATGCCTCTTTTTATAGTGGACAAGAGGAGGTTTTTTGTTCCAAGCATGAAGGGATAGAATCCTCCTTCAAAGGGATAAGCTCCTCACATCAAGGGGTTAGCTCCATAAGGTAAGGGATTCATGCACCTTACAAGAGCGGTTCTGACACCGCAAAATCCATTCTAGAATCTTCCAGAATTTACTTTAATTGAGCTTTTTGGGATTTTACTTGCGCCTTTTTAATCTTACAGGGGTCCGCACCTATAACAAAGATAAAATGCATTCAGGAACACAGGAAAGCTGAACATTGGGTGCGGGACCGCAGGCAAGATATCCAGAAAGTGCAATACCAAAGTTTAGGAGACTTTTAGGAACTTTTTCTGATTTTCAAGGCTTGACATGAGGAACTGATATGTTAGACTTGCAAAAGGGAGAAGTATGAGTACAATGATTTGCTATTAATAAGTGTAAATGTCGTGATGAAAATTTTCAGCACAAATAAAGAGAGCTGACTGTGACTCATCACGTATTTATGGGCAAAGACCGTTGGTCTTCTCACTCTGGCACCTGCCCTCACCCTTGCTGCTGTGTCTGTTTCTTAGGTTGCTTACTGCAGTGCAGCTGCCTACCTGCTTCTGAGTGGTTGGTGGCTGCATCCTTTTCTTATCTGTAACGCAGTCACACGCAGGCTGCTTCTGCAGAGGGAGTCACGGGAGGCACCAAAAAAGAGAGTGCCAGGCCTCAGCCCACCTTTGTTCCTGGGGGCACAACACTGCTTTCATGAAGGAGTACAATGTCACAGTCCTTACCTCAAAAAAATGTTTCTACATGTTTCAAATGTTTCCATGCTCTTATTTATGTTTACTTCTATTGGCATGTTAAAATACGAAACCATTTTTGCAATCTATTTTATCAATAATTTTTTTATTTCTTTAACGAGAGTAATCTGTGCGATTAGAACTTTTCTCAAAGCATCTTTTAATTTTGTTGATATGCACTACAATTAACGTGAAACTTCTTCAGTTTGATTAATGGTGTCTGTATCGCAGTGCGTTGAATATGAATAAAGTTTTCTTCTCTTCAGCTTAATATCAAAACGCTCTTTTATAAGGACAGGTAGTATGTTTGTTAGTTTAAATAGTTTCATTTTTTCTACTCACAAGTCTAAAAAATAAGAAAAAAAGAAGTAGTTTTGATCCATCACCATCAAAGTCCTCTTTAAGGTGAGGCATCTACCCGCATAGTAATAGAACTATAAATCCATCGAGAGAAGTTACTCCAAACAACAAAGGGGCTAATTGGGAACCTTTTTTGGGATTTTCTCTACTTGTTTCTGTAGCGATTTTCACCCGGTAAACAAAATTGGTGCTAGAATGATGGTCGGCCTAAACCAAGTTATCACTAAGATATTCATGACTAAAACCAACCCACAGCAACCTAACGTACCTCAGGAGTTTGGTAACTAGTTTTTGGTAATCTCACAACTTTATACTCTGGTTCTCCGAACTACTCACTCCCATCGTGAGTTGGAGCAAAACTAGGACGCTCTGGCTAGAGACAATGATGCCACTGATAATTGTTGAGAAAATAATTGACTCTGCATGGGAGATTCCAACGTAGGAGTTTCTTAGCATCCGGAAGACGGTGAAGAGCACGATTTCGCAGTCCCACTTCTTGAAGTTAATATTTTTAGGCGAATAACCCAAAATTATGCTCACCAAGTTGGTCTATTACCTACCATCCCATTATTACCCAGGAGAAGGCTACGAGCCTTGCCTGTTACTCCAGCAGAATATCAGCTCATAGTCCAAACTTTCGAAGATCTAGTTGACATTTCCCTACATGAAATACCAGGATCAGTATCCCTTATTTCCCCATCTCACCCTAACTCTGTAATAGGGGACGACGATCAAGATTTAAAGATTAACTAGCCTCAGTCACCCCACCCATCTAAATATGGTTCACATTTCGAACGTTTTGAAATAGATTCCTCAAAAGAAGGTGATATGGAAATACCCGATAATGACCAAAATGGAGATGATAATGCAAACATTGACAAGCCTTGGCTTCTTAGGGATGCAGTTGCAGTACCAGGAAGACAGACTCGGCTTCCTAAACACCTTGAGAAGCTACTTCCCAAATTTAACCTGGATTCTAAGAAACTCGCAGAACACCATATTCAAAAATTCATGCTAACTAACCGATTAATGAGTGTTGTTGGCTTGAGGGGTCCTAACCTAGGTTTGAAGGTTAATTTTTGCCAACAAACCCCTATACTATTGGCCCTTTCGGCAATGAACTACTTGCGCAGGCCAACGTCTCACCTGAAGTAGTATGGGAGGGTGTTGGAACCAGATTTCCGCACCCAAGGAGAGAGTAGGTAATCAAGGCATATCTACGTTCACAACTTATCGGATTCGCATAGTACAGGTATATTCGCAAGATTTTAATAATATAATCAAATATTAACCATATTACCATTCATAGATCTAGTCAGTACTTTCGCATCCACGTGCGTATCAGAAATTACCAGCACATAATATCATAAATGCAGCTACAGATACATTCGCAGCATAAATAGATAACACTGATATATTCACATCTTAAACAGATATCATAGATTCGTATCAACAGTAACATAATAGATCCAGATAGCACAAATATACTTCATTCATTAATATCCAAAATCCAAGTTACAACCCAAAACACAGCCTGCGCACACAGCAAGCAGGGTCCGCACATAGCAGGACTGAGGATCTCCGCGCACACAGCTAGCAGGTGTCCTTACCCAAAACAACCCAAAACAGATCTAACAGTTCGCATGTAGCATCAGTCTTAATTCATGCCTACCTTTAGACTCAAACTATACATATATTTATATCGACATGGCCTTAGCTATCCTATGGTTTTAAAACCATGGTTTGCGGAACCTAGGGCTACCCTTTAACCCATTACAAAATATTGGGGGATTTGACCCACCCAAAACTCCTACGAAAGACTAATTAATACCAAAATTTACAAAATTCACAGCTTAGGGAGCCCCGCTCCAACAGGCCCCCAACACAAGCTTGTGACTCATCCTAAATCACTGTGGCCATGAGTTCTCCACCTTCGCCTGCAGCATCCTAATCGCATCAATCAGCTTAGGCAACATGCCTTCACTCTGCACAACAGCATTTTGAACAATATACACCAAGTTCTACGAAGTTGGGCTTTGTCAGAGAAATGACGCTCTCCAACATTTGGTTCAGTTTCTTTACCACGATATCGATGTCTTGAGAGAGCTTGAGGGCTTCATCAGCCTAAGGCTTAAGGCGGTTGCTGAGAGACATATTTTTCTAGCGGAGCTCTTCAATGTCATCTCTTAAGGTGTGGCTAGTATGCATTCATGCCAGTCGTTAAGCAGGGATTAGAGTAAGCATAGTGGCTTCCAGCTACTCAAACTGTTATTCCTTCTGTCACAATTCTTGATTGATTTTGCACAGGAGAGGGTCGCGATGTACTTTGGTCCATAGTTTCATAAATATGTCCAACAGTTCTACACCCTTGGCAATCTAACCTGTAATGACATTAGTGGCCTTTTTGACTAGCGCAGCTCGCTGGGCTCTTACCTCTGGTGGTGTTTCCGGTTACAACCTGGCCTGCAAGGCTGCAATCTGTTGTTCCATGTCTATTCTAACTACCTATATCTTAGTCCTCGAAGCCTTCAGTGCTGCAACAAGAGCCTCAATCTTGGCCTGGGGAGTGGCAGAAGTTGGGATATCTTCAGTAAGGTCCGTGCATAGCCAACTGATGAGGTGTTCAACCTATGTCCGTTGCGTAGCGGCGAGGGTACATACAGCCTACGCATGGGACACCTCAATGGTTTTCTCCTCAATTTCCTACTCAGCTTTATTAAGTTGCTGGTGCACGCGAAGGTCCCTATGTTGAATCTCTTCGAATAGGGATGCGTGGAGGACCTGCAATGATTCATGTGGTAGTTGGGCTAGATCCAACTATATCTCTACGCAGGCCTAGACTTGTGTTCCTAAGTCCGGTGGACTCATCATGAGGGTTGCGCCTGGTGTTATGGCCTAAATCTACCTCAGGCTGAGAAAGGCAGAATCTAGGGTAACATCAAACCATGCTTAACTTGGTAGCTAGCCCTACCAGATCGGGAGAGGGCTCTCTCCTTGTCAATCTCAGCAAAAAATGATCAATGAGGCTTGAGATGACTTGATGTGAAGACTGATTTTAGGCTAGGTATGTGTGCAAAATAGTTTTATTGAATTTAATCATGTTTTGTTGGCTCAAATGGAAAGGCAAATTTTGGGTCTAGGGAATGAGGCTCAGTTTTGCAGAGATCTCAATGGGGCAAGGCAGGCAATTGATTTGACATTTCCAATTGAAAGAAATGGAGGGATTTAGACAGGTGAGGATTTGAAGAGGACAAGAAACCTTTAGGGATCCTCTTCAAATAGTTGAAAACATAAATAACTAAACAAACCCTATGTAGAGCATTGTAATTTCAATGGATTCTACCTTTTTCCTTGTTTGTTTTAGTTAAGAAGAAATAAGAGATAAAATGGCATACATAAAACAACAATAAACTTACATTTACAGAGAGAAACACACTATCAAAGCAAGATGCCACATGAATCCCATAGAGTGTTGCAAACCCTGGTCTATACCTTTGCCAAATTACATAGATGAATGTACAATGATGCTCAAAGCATTCCCAAAAGTCCAACCATGCTAATGACTGAAAAACCACAAGATATAGACAAACAATAACTCATCCCAGCCTCTAGGGGTCGAGCTCATAAGTTTAGGAGCTATTCCAACAAAATCTAAACTGAGAACTAGAAAGTAGGTAGTGGAACAGCTTGCCTCTATAAACTAGGAAACTAATTCATTCAGTTGCAAATCACCTTTTGATGGATGAATCTACCTATATGAGTGAAAATTTAAAAAAATTACATCAAGCTCCATCAAATTACATTAAATTACATCATTAATTTTACATTTTGAATTAAGAAATTCAAATTGTCAAAAACTAGGTGAAAAACAGAGTTTCAAGGTCAAAGATGAGCAAAATCCTCCAATGCGTCGCGCCTGATTTCCCTATGTGTCGTGCCAGTTTGCAGCTGATTTTGGAGGCCTTCCCGGTGTCCAAATTTTCTCCAAGTGGTCTTGTTGGAAATTTCTTCCTTTCTACTTTCCAACACAAGTGGAATTTCTAAATTTGGCTTTCATTTGCCCCTCCAAAACAGATTTCTCCCAGCACTGCTTCCTGTGTGTCAAAAAAGGGGCAGAAAGGTCATTTTTGGGGTGTTTTTGACCCTTCTGGAAGCCCAAAACCTGTCAAAATTTCTTGGCCATAGGTAGGCATGCATATTTTTCCATGAAAAATCCAAAAATGTTGAGTTTGCATCAAAATGAGTCGCCTATCAAAAACGTGCGCCAAGTGGCGCGGCGCACAGAGCAAAAAAGTCTGTTTTTAGCTCAAAAATTCCAAAAATGCAAAAAATGTCCCAAATTTTTTGAAATTTGGGCTGAGTGTCCTCCATTATGTGATATGCTAGGCCAAGGAAGCCTCATCCAAGATTTGAAGCCTATCATGCTTTTTCCGCCGCTTTGAGGCCTTCTTCAACTTGGCCTTCAAGATTTTGATCCTTGCTTTGCAAACATGGTTTCTCGCCCAATAATGATTGGCCATGTGCCTCAACATGTTCTTTTCTTTGTTGGATTTCTCCAACAGCTTTTCCAAATGCATATTTACCCTTTCAAGCCAAGTTTCACGATCAGCTTCAATTTCTTGCTCAAGTAATGTCATCCTGGTTTTGCTCTTTTTAGCGGCTTGCCAGTTCTCTCATATGTTTTGCAGCTCTATAATGGTTTTCTGATCCTCTAGCTGCTTGTTTCTTTGCTCAAGGTATTTAATTATCCACTTGGATCTTTGTAGGCTGAGAGACAAATTATTTATCTCCGCCCGTCGCTCCCGAATGATCTCACTAAGCTTTGAGCTAGGTGAGCCCAAATCGGTGTCATCATCCTGAATGAGGATGTTGATCAGCGGTTGTCATTGATGTCAACCCAAGCAGCACAAGGGGCTAACCAAATATTGCATGGGAATTTTGACCTACCAAATTAATATATTCTGGGTTAATAATTCTTTTGATGGTTTCTACTTGTCGAGATGTTTCCATTGATATATGGCACGCCATGTAATTCTTCACGGTTTGATAGATATTCATGTTTGAAGTTTGTACCCCAGTTAGTGGGCTAAAACCCCCTGGGGTTGGGGCATGGGTCATTGAAAAGTCATAATTAATATTTTTAATGCTTCTAAAATTCCTCCCACGTTCACTTGTTGAAGCCCCTCTTAAATTAAGAATTCATATAAATTGTGCTCTTCATTTCCTCCTTATGCAAGGGATTCGGCCATCTGAAACAGGTCATCTTGGAATTTCCGCTCTAAATTTTTTTATACGAAGGGTCAAAAGCTGAAATTTTTATGAGGCGAAGCTGAAATCCTGAGGAAGCTGCAGTAAAAATTTCAGATCAATATGCGCAATATTTTTGGAGATATGATCTATGTAAATCAGGGTTTTTGCAGGCTCCTAAAATTCATCTCAAAGAAGTGACCTTGGTAAATTCGTCATAACTCTCTCTATGAGTATCGGATTGGAATTTTGTAAAAATTGATTGATAGTGCACAGTCTTTAATTTTCTCTCTATCAATTTCAGAAACAAATGAAGAAATAGTGACACGTGGCATGTCGTAAAAGTGCGCTCTACTGAAACAATCCATAATTAGGGCATTGTGAGAGATTGGGTATAAAGCTTTCTTCAAGAATCCAGATTGGGTCAGACCTGTGGCATTGGAAAGATGAATGAGAGGACTACTACAGGACTGAAAATCGTATATTGAGGATCTGAAATGACAGAGATACATCAGATTCAATATCGAGCTCCTAGAAGGAAAGAAAAAGCTAGATCATGTGTTGTCAAGGGTTGCAAAGGACCAAAATTTCTACTGCAGAAAAGCAAAGCAAGGTGCAGCAGAGGGTAGCATGACAAGAGCAGCAACCAAGGTGCATAACAGCAGCAAGAAATTCATCATATGAAGTCTTCAAGTGGGCGGCACTGCACACAATCATTGTAAAGGTATCATTGTACTTAGTCATTGTAAATACATTATTGTATAAATTGTACTAGTATCTATCTGCCAAGGGTTGAAGAGGCAGTGTTGGGAGGTCTAAGATCATCATTAGGTGGTTGTGTTAAAGTTGGGGTTATGTTCTAGTATATATTCTTCTTCTACATCATTCTATATCATTGTAAAGTGGACCATTTTCCCTGGTACGAGAGTCCATTCTTCTTTTATTCCTCTATAGGGTGGTAGGGTGTTGCTAGGGTGAGTTGTAGCTCATTGGGTGTTGGGGCATTCGTTTAGTTGACTACTAAAGAATCTCGGGCGTTGGAGTGTCCATCCGGTGGGAGCTGGAGAAGAATGCTTTTCTAGATTCTAGGAAGTTGGAGCTTTATTTTCAATTAGAGTTGAATATTAAAGAATTATTAGAAAGGCATTAGGTGGTTTTTGTCCCGAAGTGGGTTTACAAATTAAAAACTGTGTGCATTTGTGTTCCTCTTGTTTACTGCTATAATTGTAAAAACACTGATAATAATTGAAGATTAAATAATGCTCTAATTGAAAGAAATATTGATTCACCCCCCCCCCCCCGTCTCAGTATTTCCAACAATTGGTATCAGAGCTTAGTTCCTTCAATAGCAGTTTAATAGCTGGAACGAGGTCATGGAGCATACCAAGAATGGTGTACCTCTATTCAATGAAAATAATTATGCACTCTGGAAAGGAAGAATGGAGGTCTATCTCTTGGCGCAAGGTTACGAAGTATGGGACACTGTTCAAAATGGATTTACATCAACCGCGGATGAGCAAGGTAAGAAGAATTTGGTAAATGATACAAAAGAAAAGAATATTATTATCAGTGGACTTATTGACTCTTCTTATCATAAGGTGTTGGGTTGTAAAACTTCCAAAAATGTATGGGACAAGCTTGAGAATATATATGCAAGTGACTCAAATGTCAAAGAAGCAAAGCTTCAAATCTATAGAGCAAAATTTGAGCAACTCAGAATGAAAGAAGATTGCAACATTGCTTCATAATTTCAATACGTTGATGAAATAACCAATACTCTGGAAGGATTGGGAGAGCCAGTTGATGAGAAGACTATTATACGGAAGATTCTTAGAACGTTACCATAGAGATTCAACCCAAAGGTATCAGTCTTAGAATACAGTGCAAATATGGACAAACTCAGCAAAGAGGAATTACATGGAGTTCTCATAGCATATGAAATGAGACTTGATGAAAAAGAGGGTACTTCACATCTAGAAACTTCGTTCGTTGCATCTAAGAAAACCAATAAGGATAAACAACCTTCAATTGAAAAATGCATCTGCAAGTGTGAAGAAAAGGGAGATGATGAAGAAGGTATTTCAGATGAAGAATATGCTTACTTCACGAGAAAACTACAATTGGTAAGGGACAGTTCAAAGGTAAACTTCCATTGATATGTTTCAGTTGTAATGAGGTTGGGAATTTTGCAGCAAAATGTCCAAAAAAAAGTAATGGCAACTCAAAAAGAAAGAAAGGCTTTAAGAAATTCAACAAGCAAGGATCCAAAAGGAACTTTCTGTCTAAAGAAGATAGATCATCATCTGATGAAGACAATGATAGTGAAGAAGAATCCAATGAGAGAGTATTGTTTATGGCCAAGAACAATAAATCCAAGCACAATAAGCAAGAGGTATCAAACAATGAAGAAGAAGGATGGACCATAGATGAATTTTATGAGGAATCAATCAAGCTTATAAAAGATCTCAAGGCGAAGAAGATCCGTTCCAAAACTCTTGAAGAACAAGTTCAAGGTCTCAAAATTGAAGTTGAAGAACAAAAGTGCATTGAAGAGTCACTTCAAAATAAGTTGGAAGAAAGCAACCAAGAAAGGGAAGAATTAGAAGCCGAAGTAGTCTCGCTGCGTGAGGAAGTGAAGAAAGAAAAAACTATCCAAAACTATGCCAACAGCTCAAGGGCATTGGAAGAACTCATCAACAATCAACGATCTTACACTGAAAAAACTGGCATCGGTTACAAAGAAGAAGAAGCAGGACCTTCTACGACAAAATACAATGAACCTATGAGATCTGACATGAATGTAGACTTCATTAGACAATATTCACAAGAACAACCTTGGAAGACAATTCCTCGACAAAAATTTTCATCCAGGTACCAACATATTTTTTATGGCTACTATTATTCATGTGGAAAATTTGGTCATAAAGTTGTAGAATGTCACACATACCCTAGGAATGAATACAATTCCAGGAGATCTGTCAAATATGAACCTCCCAGGGCTCAGCGAAACATCAATAGATTTGAACATTTAAGAAATTATATTGAATGTTACAAATGTCAAAACTTTGGACACATAGCCAAAGAATGCAGACTTGAAAATCCTCCAGAAGAATATTCGAAGCCACAGAATGAACAAACATGGAAGAAGAAGAAGAATGATAATTGTGCTCTCGCTCTCAAGGCTCAAAAGAACAAAGATGTGTGGTATGTTGATAGCGGTTGCTCAACACATATGACTGGAGATAGAAATAAATTTGTATCTCTGAAAGAGAAGAAGGATGGAACCATGTCCTTTGGAAATGATGGATCTTCAAATGTTATAGGATCAGGTACTGTCACTCTCGGAAGCAAATATTCTCTAGCCAATAATGTTCTACTAGTTGAAAACATGAATCACAATCTGCTCAGTGTTGGACAAATGTGTGATCAAGGACACATAATACTATTCAAATCCACGAAATGTGAAATCAGGAAAGGCATGTATCGTGAAATTGTGGCTACAACAAGTTGAGCTCCAAATGACATATATGTTCTGGATGAAGCAACTAAAGCATGTCTAATAGCTAAAGAGGATGATACAATAATTGGTAGCAATGATGATCGACTAAGTAAGCATTTTGCACAAAGGTGCAAAGTGATTTTGACATTTCTTTACTTGGTTGCAAATTGAGCATAGATGACTCATCCAAGGATGTGGATCAAAGGTTGTACAGATCTATGATTAGTAGTCTTCTATATGTAACAACCTCCCGACCAGATGTTATGCAAGCAGTTGGACAAGTAGCAAGATTCCAAGCAGCACCAAAAGAATCACATATTAAATATTTACCATCATTGGAATATCTTCGCCAGAAGCTTGGGATTCTCCCAAGTTCTCATTAGATTTTCCTTTTTCAGAATATAAAGGGGGAGTGGAAGTGTGTACAGGTCTGTAGGACGGTTGTGTTTAAGGGGTAGTTACCCTTTTCCATTGATGTCAAAGGGGGAGAGAATGTTGTAGGAAGATGTGTCATGATCGCAGGGGGAGTACTTGTGTTGCCATCAATGCCAAAGGGGGATATTGTTGATCAGCGGTCGTCATTGATGTCAACCCAAGAAGCACCAGGGGCTAACCCAATATTGCATGGGAATTTTTACCTACCAAATTAATATATTCTGGGTCAATAATGCTTTTGATGGTTTCTACTTTTCGAAATGTTTCCATTGATATCTAGCATGCCATGTAATTCTTCACGGTTGGAGAGATATTCATGTTTGAAGTTTGTACCCCAGTTAGTGGGCTCAAACCCCATGGGGTTGGGGCATGGGTTATTGAAAAGTAATAATTAATATTTTTTGTGCTCCTAAAATCCCTCCCACGTTCACTTGTTGAAGCCCCTCTCAACTTTAGCATTCATATAAATTGTGATCTTCATTTCCTCCTTATGCAAGGGATTCAGCCATCTGAAACAGGTCATCTTGGAATTTTCGCTCTAACTTTTTTTCTACAAAGGTTCATAAGAGGAAATTTTTATGAGGTGAAGCTTAAATCCTGAGGAATCTGCAATAAAAATTTCAGATTAAGATGCACAATATTTTTGGAGATATGATCTGTGTAAGTTAGGATTTTTGCAGGCTCCTGAAATTCATCTCAAAGAAGTGACCTTGGTAAATTCGTCATAACTCTCTCTCTGAGTATCGGATTGGAATGACGTAAAAAGTGATGGATAGTACACATTCTTCAATTTTCGTTCTATCAATTTCAGAAACAAATGAAGAAAAAGTGACACGTGGCATGTCGTACAAGTGCGCTCTGATGAAACAGTCCATAATTAGGGCATTGTGAGAGATTGGGTATAAATATTTCTTCAAGAATCCAAATTGGGTCAGACCTGTGGCATTGGAAAGATGACTTAGAGGAATACTACAGGACTGAAAATCAGATATTGAGGATCATAAATGACAGAGATACATCAGATTCAATATGGAGCTCCTAGAAGGCAAGAAAAAGCTAGATCATGTGTTGTCAAGGGTTGCAAAGGACAAGACTTTCTACGGCAGAAAAGAAAAGCAAGGTGCAGCAGAGGGTAGCATGACAAGAGAAGCAACCAAGGTGCATAACAGCAGCAATAAATTCATCATATGAAGTCTTCAAGTGGGCGGCACTGCATACAATCATTGTAAAGTTATCATTGTACTTAGTCATTGTAATTACATTATTGTATAAATTGTACTAGTATCTATCTGCCAAGGGTTGAAGAGGCAATGTTGGGAGGTCTAGGATCATCATTAGGTGTTTAAATTTGGGGTTATGGTCTAGTATATCTTCTTCTTCTACATCATTCTATATCATTTTAAAGTGGACCATTTTCCCTGGTACGGGAGTCCATTCTTCTTTTATTCCTCTATAGGGTGGTAGGGTGGTGCTAGGGTGAGGTTTAGCTCATTGGGTGTAGGGGCACCCGTTCAGTTGACAACTGAAGAATCTCAGGTGTTGGAGCGTCCATCCGGTGGGAGCTGGAGAAGAATGCTTTTCTAGATTCTAGGAAGTTGGAGCTTTATTTTCAATTGGAGTTGAATATTAAAGAATTATTAGAAAAGAATTAGGTGGTTTTTGTCCTGAAGTGGGTTTCCACCTTAAAAACTATTTGCATTTTTGTTCCTCTTGTTTACTTCTATCATTGTACAAACACTGATAATAATTGAATATTAACTAATGCTCTAATTGAAAGGAATACTAATTCACCCCCCACTCTCAGTATTTCCAACAAAGGATGAAATCTGTCTCCTTCCCTCCTGAAGGCCCCTCATCATGTATCGGCCTCTTTCCCTTGTCCTGTACCTGCACTGCTGATGGAAGAAGCGAGACCCCTTCCACCCCGAGTGGAGATAATACTTTCTTGGCTGCTGCAAACAACCTTCAAGTGCCCTTCTAATAGGTGACAAACACCGGCACACTAGCGGTCTATGTTTCATGACCCTCCTATTGATGTGAAGGTCCACCGGTCTCATGAAAAGCTTCCGAAGGTACCTGAGGAGCTATGAAGAACTCATGAGAAATGAAATCCTCCCATGAAATATCCTGCAAACCATGCTGATGCATAACCACAATTTTAATGAGTGAAAAATGATAGATATTGTTATACTGCTGCTCAGGAGTTTTATTTTGCACTAGGGTGGTCATCTTCTCAATATTTCGGCACATGAAGTAGGGGAGGTTCATCATTCTCACCCTAGTAAAATGCATCAGCAATCTGATGTGATAGGCATATAGGCGAGAAAACCAGCCCTCACAGCTGAAATATTTGATTATGAGTTTCATCAAAGGAGCGTATGAATCTTTCAGGTACCTAAAGGGAAAAACTCTGCATAGTTGTCTCAAAAAACCAGGCTTGATGTATGGCTTATAGTGTTCCCTGTCAACTTGCTGCCTTTTATTCCATTACTCTCCGACATTTGGAATACCGGTTGCTAGAGAGATAGATTCCGGTGTCAAGGTGAATGTCACACTTTGGACCGGAGGCAGCCGAGAAAATTGGAGTTTTGAATGTAATCTTGGTGAAAATAGCCTGCATCCCTACGCGCCACGCCACAAACCCAACGTGCCGCGCCGGTTGTATGTGTCGCGCCAGTGTATTTCTTGCATTGTGGAGGCCAACCCAATGCGTTGCGCTAGCTCTATGCGCTGCGCCTCTCAGCCAATGTGTCGCGCCCACAAACTTGCACGACTTTGCTGTGATTTTTCTCCCTTTGTTCAACACGGCCCTTTCTTTCTCACTCTTTCTTCTTGGAATGCAAATGAGCCCTTTGAAACATGAAAAATGACTTATATACCAACGGCTTTAATTTTCCACTCCAAAAAACCCACTTTTGTAATGTTTACCTTTGACACTTTTTTTAAACTTTGTTTTAGGCAGTTTGCTTCATTCTGCCTCTGATTAACTGAATGACTTGCTTTTTGTTTGCCTTGTAGGGGATGGATTTTATGAAGTTTGAAAAGGTGACTAGGGTTGCCATTGAAATTTCTTACATATGAGAAAACTTGAAATTACATCAAATTTATACATAAAAATATAAAATACTCTATTTTTTCTCAAAACAGAGTTTTGAGGAAAAATACATTTCTAGGCATATGATGATGAAATTTATTTAGTACTGGAACTTTATTCAAACCCCTCATGTGCCTGCTGACCATTATTGGACATTTTGAAGACCTTTCTGATGGAAGCCTAGACCTAATGAAATTGAAACCCTAAAAAAAAATGACTCTTGCAAACTATAAGACAAAAAGTGACTGCAAATGATCTTAATGAATGGAAATGGGCCAGTAGGTAAAGGACATGAGGGAAAATGTATAAAAATCCACTACCGTCACATGATCCATGCTCCTAATGGAATGCATCTAACTAAGTGAGACACCTAATATGCAATGCAACAAGAGAATTTTGATCACTGACGGAGGGATGAAGATACCGACACTAACATTGGCTCCAATGGGGATGGTAGCTCCTTGGAGGTGCCAAGAATTACAGATCTATGGGAAAGTAGGCAGTGCCTTTCATCCATTGGGATATGGAGTCAATAACCTTGACAAACCAAAACCAGACTCTTGACTAAATTTCAGAACTGAAAATTGACTCAATTTCAAAGCTGAAAATGACTGAAAGACCTGACTCAAACAAACCAAACCAAAACTAAAATCAACCCTCAGTTTTATAGCCTTTACCTCGGGCCCCAAACTGAAAGAATGATTATATCACACACTTGCAATGAAATTTAAACAAACCGGTATGTACAGTGATATATATGACAGTAGAAAAGATTTCAAAAATAGTACCGTTTGAGTAGCCAACCATTGACCGGCCCACCTGGACAATCTTCTCCATTCATTTCTTTCAAAAGGAAAGCATTTTGGCCTCGATATGAAGCAATTCTGAAAGGTCCTTTCCAAATATTTTCAAACTTTCCATGCTTACCTTTATCGTCATTTCTCACGTCCCATTTTAGCACAACTTCCTCTATTTGAAACTTGTCTGCCTTTGCCTTTCAATCATATATCTTCTTGATTCTCTCTTGCAGCTTGAAAGTGTTCTGAAAAACCTACTCTCTAGTCTGTTGTAAATGGATCATTTGATTAATTCTTCGTTGCAAGTGATCATCCTCGCTGCCAGCTTCCTGCAGAATTTTAACCACTGGAACTGCGAGAGAGGTTGAGAATACAGTGTCAACACCATACACAAGCTCAAAAAGGGACATGCCTATAGATTTCTTTTGACTCACTCTGTCTGCCCAAAGTGCATTAACCATTTTCTTGTGCCAACTTTTCTTGTTCATTTCCAGCAGCTTTTTGAATAATATTGACCAAGGATTTATTTGAGGATTCGATCAATCCGTTGCCTTGTGGATGATATGCAGTTGAGTGCACCAAAGTGATTTGATACTTATCACAAAATTCAATCATTATTTTAGATTTAAAATTTGTTGCATTATCAGTGATCAGCTTGTTTGGACAACCAAAATGAGACAAAATATTGTTTTCAAGAAATGAAATGATTACCAAATCTGTGGCCTGCCTAGTGGGAATCGCCTCAATCCATTTGGTAAAATAGTCCGTCACTGTAAGGATCCATTTATGTTGTGCTGAAGAAGTAAGATGGATCTCGCCTATGAATTCCAAACCCCACTGCTGAAATGGAGCACTTACTTCAATAGGCTTGAGCGATAAAGGCTGCAATTTTCTCCTTCCTTGAAAAATCTGACATTCATGACAGCTTTTAACAGTTTTTTACACATCAGCAAAGAGATTTGGCCAATAATATCTTGCTCTCAAAATTTTATTGGCCGTTGTCTTCTAGAAAAGATGACCTCCGCAATCTCCCTTATGAAAGTCTTCCGTAATCTGTTTTGCCTCTTCTTCAACCAAACAATTGAGCAAGACACCACCAAGATCTTTCTAATAGAGCGCATTATTCATGATACAATACTTGGCAACCTTCAATTTCAGTGTCCTACTTTTGTTCTTAGCCATTCCTGGCGGTGGTGACAGATTTTGGAGTACATAAACAATGTTCGAATACCAAGGAGAAAGAACAAAAATTTCTAATACCTGAGCAAGCGAACTTTCTTCATTTTCCTCGGACATAGCAGCAATGAGATTAATGTCCAAGGCATGCAAATTTGACTCAGCCATTAGTTTGGCCAGCCCATGTCCTTTGATGAGCTTTGTAGGTTTGATCTCCACGTCATATTCCAACAAGGATGGAATCCATTTACCTCATCTCCCTTCTGGATCTGTTTGCACTAAGACATCTTTAACAACAGCATTAGGAACATAAGCAAGGATGTGAGAATGCAGAATATAAAATCGAAAATATTTCAATGCTTTTACCAAGGCAAGAGCTTGCTTTTCAATAATATTATACTTTAAAGCTGCATCTCTTATGGTTCTGCTGAAAAATGCAATTGGGTTCTCAAGATGGTCTCTTTTCTTCATTAAGACTCCTGCCATAGGATGATCCGAGGCAAATGAAAACAAAATGAAATCCTGAGTATATTCTGGGCTGATCAAAACTGGAGCTGAAGAAAGGGCCAATTTCACCAAATTGAAAGACTTTATTGCTTCCTCAATCCACTTCACTACACTATCTTTCTTGAACATGTTTGTGATTTCCCTTAAATGTTCTGCAAGATTGGGCACAAAGCGACGTAAGAAATTCATCTTACCATTGAATGATTGGATCTCCTTTTTATTTTGGGGAAGATCAATTTGCTGAATGGCTTCCACTTGGGTTGGATCGATGCAGATACCATCCTTTGATATAATATGACCGAGAAGCTTGCCTTCATCCATGGAAAACGGACTCTTCTTTGGATTGAGAGATACACCATATTTTCTACACCGCTGAAATATAATCTTCAAATGATAAAGGTGCTCTTCATTTGAATTAGAAAAAATTGTCAAGTCATCAAGATAAATAACTAGAAAGACATCTTTTTCATTTGCAAAATCCATATCCATTGCTCATTCAAAGGTCGCACCAGCATTCTTCAATCCGAAAGCCATTTTAGCATAATGAAAAGTTCCCCACGGAGTGGTGAATGTTGTTTTATCTCTATCATCCTCATGGACCAAAATTTGGTTATAACCAAAATAACCATCGAGTAGTGACATGCGGGATGCTCCACCTACTCGCTGAATTATGTGATCCATTTTTGGCAATGGATAGTTGTCTTTCAAACATACTTTATTCAGATTCCTAAAATCAATACATAAGCAAATCTCACCTGTTTTCTTGCGCACAGGCACCAAATTAGAAATCCAATATGAAAATCTTATGGGGACGATGATACCAGCTTTGTACAATTGATTCACTTCCCTCTCTATTGAGGGCAGCATGCTTTGGATTTATTCTTCTCAACTTCTGTCGAAAGGGCTTTTGATTTGGCTTGATCGGGACGGTATGCTGAATTATGTTTTTGTCATATGTCTTCAAATTTGAATAGTCCCAAGAAAATACATCAGCAAAGGAAGATAATAGACTGATATACTTTTCTTTTACCTGTGGTGGCAATGCCTTGGAAAATTTCACCATTTTAGGATTTTCTACTGATCCAATGTTCACATCCTCAACTCCTTTCTCGGTTGGCAGCAAACTCGGTTTTCGAGCTACATCATCTTGGTCGAAAAGCTCCTCTAAAGGTATTAAACCTTTAGGAATGACATTATCCTTGATCTGCAAAACTTCCAACTGATTGACTTCTATACCTGCCTCGCCATTATCATGCTCCCCATCAATAGAAGTGTCTTTGAATTTACCTTCATTTTGCAAAAATTCATCAATTTCTTTATCATCTTGGAACACCCTCCAATACCTTTGATTGTCAGGGACAGTTGGACGATGCTTCACATGAATTTCAAATTTTTTGTTTGAATTCATCGGAATTTTCAAATTACTTGTTGTTGTTGCAAGTGCATCTGCAATGCCATTCTGAATACGAGGGAAACATGTCAAAGTATAATCTTAAAACAATCTCAAGATATCTAGTACTGCATTGCGGTAGGCTCGCATTCGAGGATGTTTAGCTTGGTATTCACCTTTCACTTTCTTGATAACTAACTTGGAGTCGCCATACACTGCAATCATTTTGGCATTTAACTTTCTAAGAATTTTCAAAACAACAATTAAAGCTTCATATTCAGCCTCATTATTTGAACAATCAAAAGCCAATTTATAAGAACAGACCCTTACATTACTTGGCACTTTTTTTGGGGAGAAAACAGGGCTGCGTATCCAAATGTCAATTCTAGCACCTTCCCTTCCTACCGTGCCATCAAAATCCATGGTCCACAAACCAGCTTCTTCCTCTTCCAAATGCTGAAATTTTGTTTACTCTTTTAATTCTCCTTGCTGTCCATCAATATTTTGCTATTGTCGGGAGGCTGATTGCTCAGCGGTACTATCCTGTCTTTGTTTTTCTTTCTCTAAGACCTCTCTGAAATTTTCAGTGATTTCTAGAATGTCTTCTACTTTGATTACTTGGTTATCTACATCATTAAAGCTATCTGAGTATAAAACAAATGATTCTAAATCAGTATGTACATAGTTGATTGGATGATTTACCGGTTTCTCCTTGCTAATGATCATATACTTCATCTTTTGCTCTCACTATAATTTCCTCATCTGACCGAACATAGAAATAGTAGCATAGGAGAAATCAAGCTGCAATGTCCCTTTAAGTTTCGCTCCCCAAGATCTGGAAAGAAGCATGTCAAATCTAGGAGGAATATCCGCCACAACCACATCCATCAAAACATTTTTAGTCGGAATCTGATCCAAACTGACCATAAAATCTTTGATAAGCCCAATGCATCTTACTCTACCAGAATCGAAAGAATAAAGGTCATGATACTTTCTGGTGATATCCAATCCCAATTTCTCCATGATTTCCTTAGGCATGAGATTATGAGAAGCTCCAGAATCAAACATAGCATTGTGTAACACATAGTCATGCAACCTAAGGCTGATGTAAAAATGAGGTACATCATTATCTTGAGACTGACCATCCAATGCTAGACCAAAAATCAACTTAGGTTGATCATCCTCCACGTTTACCATATCAGATAATGGATCTAAACTCAAAATCTTAGACACCTGACCCTTATAGCTGCTATTCTTCATCAATTTAGTCAAAGGAATGGACACTTCTAACTTAGCAATTTCATTTTCTAAGTTAAAAATTGAAGTTTTCTCTACCTCTTTAGCTGGGACATCCTTATTTTCAGTTTTCTCCTTTGATATATTTGGCTGATTGGATCTTTTATTTGCCAATGGCAATTTGCTAGTGGTGGGATCAGCTGTCTCTTTCCCCTTTTTCTGCACAACGAGAGGATCATTCTTTAGTGTTGTTGCTTCCTTTCTTTTTTGAATTGGATTAATGGGTACATCTCTACTTCTGAGTGAATATTGTCACTGCTGGGCTGTCAAAGCATTCACGTACCCCCTCTGATATTCATCAGACTCTTCTTCAAGAACTTTTTCATTTGCCAAGATGAAATTCTCGTCCCTTTGTACAGCTGAGTTCTCAGAATAATCCTCATCTTCAGTAATAAAAATTGGCATATCATCAGGTGTAAAGAAATTATTCTCTTCTCCGATTACATTCTCCTTGTCATCTGATTCCCAACCATGTACAAAATTCTACTGTAAGGGTGTCTTCACTTGCTGCAGTACTGCTTGGTCTTGTACTCGTTGCTCTCTTTGCTTGATTCTAAATTGTGGTTGCTGATGGCCACGGAAATTAGGATTTCTGACTTGCAGTTCAGATTTGTCAATCATCAATCTGTCAAACATCTGTTCCATCTTACAGAGCACTTGATCGGAAGTGGAAACCTCTTCCTTTACTATTACCTTCTTTTCAGCTCTCGTTCTAGCTCTCTTGGCAAGCAGATTTGCTTCAACGCTGACTACAATTTTCTGCATGTCTTCCAAAGTGGTCGGATCTCTTTCTCTTAATTGATAGGCCATATCAGGATTGATGCCATCTGGAAACTTAATCAAAGCCAACCCCATAGGTGGCTTTATATCAGCAGGAATTTCATTTTAAACAGAATTGAATCTAATACAATAATCTTGAACAAACTCACCAATGTTCTGCTTGATATTCTCATATTCAGAAAGGATCTGAAGAGGATTTTTCTTCACTTCCCATCGATCCAAGAATTGTCTCTAAATATTAGTCAAAGTAGTAATACTTCCAGCCGGCAAAGCTCTGAACCACTTCCTTACTTCGCCTCCAAAGGTTTGAACAAACAGTCTCATTGTCACATTTTCTGCATCAATCTCATGAAGATCAAAGAAATTTGTCATCCTATCCACATGTTGCTGAGCTGTAACACTTTGAGGAGTGCCATCAAACAATGGAATTTTGCTTTGATAATCAGCAGGCATGTTATCCAAATTTTGAGGCAACACAAGGGGTGCAAATCGGGCAGCCATTTCTCTAGGTGGATTTACAATTGGTCTTGGGGATATAGGAGGAGTCGGAGTAGTTGATGTATGAGGTGTATGTACTGTGGATGGAGGTGATACTACTGCAATTTTTTTATCAGAGATAGAAGGCTGCACGGGAATGGTGGGAATGAAAGGAGGCTCGGTAGGGATTTCTGAACTAGATGCAATTGCAGATGACCCAAGAGTTGCAGATGCAGACTCTATAAATTTGGGAATGTTTGTTGCCACAATGGAATTCTGAAGATTCAAGATATAACTGTCAATTGATCTATTGGCCTTTTCAATTTCAAGATCTTTGACAAAATCTAGATTTAGGACAGTAGAATCAATAGCACTTTCGGACTTAGTCTCAAACAATGACAACTCAAATTGTTCGTCAAACTCAAGATCTTCAAGATACTCAAAAACAGCAGGACATGAATGGGATTCGAACACAGGAATCACAGTACTTTCTTGATGAAGGATTCTCGAAATAATATTTGGATTTTCATACACAGGAGGTGGATCAGGATCCGGATTTTCCCTGGTGTGTCATCTGGAAGCCAATGTGCTGAATTATTTCCAAAAATCAAACGGACAAAAACAACTTCTTCAGCCTATCAGATTCTAAACTCATCACCCAAAAGTCTAGAATTTTCTGATGTACTGGGGCAATCTGCAAGTTAGGTGTTACGTTTATAAGACTAGAGCAGAGATTGACTGAAGCAGCATTCATCTACTTTCGCTAATGCAAAGCAAGAGCATTTCGAAGGCTACCTGGCTAACTTCAGGCTCCGTCTGTAGTTTATAAAAGGAATAACACTAAAAAACAAACAATATTTTGTCCCCAGTATGGTCACCACTATGTTATGGCCTAAATCTACCTCAAGTTGAGAAAGGCAGAATCTAGGATAACATCAAACCATGCTTAACCTGGTATCTAGCCCTACCAAATTGGGAGAGGGATCTCTCCTTGTCAATCTCAGCAAAAATGATCAATGAGACTTGAGATGACTTGATGTGAAGACTAATTTTAGGCTAGGTATGTGTGCAAATGAGTTTGATTGAATTTAAGCATGTTTTGTTGGCTCAAATGGAAAGGAAAATTTTGGGTCTAGGGAATGAGGCTCAGTTTTGCAGAGATCTCAATGGGGCAAGGCAGGAAATTGATTTGACACTTCCAATTGAAATAAATGGAGGGCTTTAGACAGGTGAGGAGTTGAAGAGGGAAAGAAACCTTCAGGGATCCTCTTCAAATAGCTGAAAACATAAATAACTAAACAAACCCTAGGTAGAGCACTGCAATTTCAATGGATTCTACCTTTATCCTTTTTTGTTTTAGTTAAGAAGAAATAAGAGAGAAAATGGCATACATAAAAAACAAGTAAACTTACATTTACAGAGAGAAACACACTATCAAAGCAAGATGCCACATGAATCCCATAGAGTGTTGCAAACCCTGGTCTATTCCTTTGCCAAACTGCGAAGATGAATGTACAATGATGCTCAAAGCATTCCCAAAAGTCCAACCATGCTAATGACTGAAAAACCACAAGATATAGACAAACAATAACTCATCCCAGCCTCTAGGGATCGAGCTCACAAGTTTAGGAGTTGTTCCAACAAAATATAAACTGAGAACTAGAAAGTAGGCAATGGAACAGCTTGCCTCCATAAACTAGGAAACTAATTCATTCAGTTGCAAATCACCCTTTGATGGTGAATCTACCTCTATGAGTGAAAATTTAACAAAATTACATCAAGATCCATCAAATTACATTAAATTACATCATGAATTTGACATTTAGAAGTAAGATTTCAAACTATCAAAAACTAGGCGAAAAATAGAGTTTCTAGGTCAAAAATGAGCAAAATCCTCCGATGCTCCACGCCTGATTTCCCTATGCGTCGCGCCAGTTTGCAGCTGATTTTGGAGGCCTTCCCGGTGTCCAAATTTTCTCCAAGTGGGAGTTTTGGAAATTTCTACCTGTCTACTTTCCAACACAAGTGGAATTTCTGAATTTGGCTTTCATTTTCCCCTCCAAAACTGATTTCTCCCAAAACTGCTTCTTGTGTGTCAAAAAAGGGGCAGAAAGGTCATTTTTGGGGTGTTTTTGACCCTTCTGGAAGCCCAAAACCTGTAGAAATTTCTTGGCCATAGGTAGGCATGCATATTTTTCCATGAAAAATCCAAAAATTTTGAGTTTTCATCAAAAGGAGTCCCCTATCAAAAACACGCGCCAAGTGGCGCAGCGCATAGAGCAGAAAAGTCTGTTTTTTAGCTCAAAAAATCCAAAAATGCAAAAAATGTCCCAATTTTTTTGAAATTTGGGCTGAGTATCCTCCATTATGTGCTATGCTGGGCCAAGGAAGCCTTGGCCAAGATCTGAAGCCTATCATTCTTTTTCCGCCGCTTTGAGGCCTTCTTCAACTTGGCCTTCAAGATTTTGATCCTTGCTTTGCAAACATGGTTTCTCGCCCAATAATGATTGGCCATGTGCCTCAACATGTTCTTTTCTTTTTTGGCTTTCTCCAATAGAGTTTCCTAATGCATATTTACCCTTTCAAGCCAAGTTTCATGACCAGCTTCAATTTCTTGCTCAAGTAATGTCATCTTGGTTTTTCTCTTTTTAGCGGCTTGTCGGTTCTCTCATATGTTTTGCAGCTCCATAATGGTTTGCTGATCCTCTAGCTACTTGTTTCTTTGCTCAAGGTATTTGATTATCCACTTGGATCTTTGTAGGTTGAGAGACAAATTATTTATCTCTGCCCGTTGCTCCTGAATGATCTCTCTAAGCTTTGAACTAGGTGAGCCCAAATCAGTGTCATCATCCTGAATGAGGATGAAATCTATCTCCTGCCCTCCTGAACGCCCCTCATCATGTATTGGCCTCTTTCCCTTGTCTTGTACATGCATTGGTAATGGAAGAAGCAATACCCCTCCCACCCCGGGTGGAGATAATACTCGCTTGGCTGCTGCAAACAACCTTCTAGTGCCCTTCTAATATGTGAAAAACACCGCCACACTAGCGGTCTGTGTTTCATGACCCTCTTGCTGATGTGAAGGTCCACCAGTCTCATGAAAAGCTTCCGGAGGTACCTGAGGAGCTGTGAAGAACTCATGAGAAATGAAATCCTCCCATGAAATATCCTACAAACCAAGCTGATGCATAACCACAATTTTGATGAGTGCAAAATGATAGATACTGTTATACTGCTGCTCAGGAGTTTTATTTGCACTAGGGTGGTCATATTCTCAATATTTCAGCACATGAAGTAGGGGAGGTTCATCATTCTCACCCTAGTAAAATGCATCAACAATCTGATTCGATAGGCATATAGGCGAGAAAACCGGCCCTCACAGCTGAAATATTTGATTATGAGTTTCATCAAAGGAGCGTATGAATCTTTCAGGTACCGAAAGGGAAAAACTCTGCTGAGTTGTCTCAAAAAACCAGGCTTGATGTATGGCTCATAGTCTTCCCAGTCAACTTGCTGCCTTTTATTCCATTTCTCTCTGACATTTAAAATACCGGTTGCTAGAGAGATGGATTCCGGTGTCAAGGTGAATGTCACACTTTGCACTGAAGGAAGCCGAGCAAATTGGAGTTTTGAATGTAATCGTGGTGAAAATAGCCTACAGCCCTACGCGTTGTGCCACAAACCCAACGTGCTGCACCGATTGTATGCGTCATGCTAGTGTATTTCTTGCACTGTGGAGGCCGACCCAATGCGTCGCAGTAGCTCTATGCACCGCGCCTCTCAGCCAATGCGTCGCACCCACAAACTTGCACGACTTTGCTGTGATTTTTCTCCCTTTGTTCAACACGGCCCTTTCTTGCTCACTCTTTCTTCTTGGAATGCAAATGAGCCCTTTGAAACATGAAAAATGACTTATATACCAAAGGCTTTAATTTTCCACTCCAAAAAACCCACTTTTGTAATGTTTACCTTTGACACTTTTTTTAAACTTTGTTTTAGGCAGTTTGCTTCATTTTGCCTCTGATTAACTAAATGACTTGCTTTTTTTTTGCCTTGCAGGGGATGGATTTTCTGAAGTTTGACAAGGTGACCAGGGTTGCCATTGAAATTTATTACATATAAGAAAACTTGAAATTACATCAAATTTATACATAAAAAAGATAAAATACTCTATTTTTTCTCAAAACAAAGTTTTGAGGAAAAATACATTTCTAGGCATATGATGATGAAATTTATTTAGTACTGGAACTTTATTCAAACTCCTCATGCACCTGCTGACCATTATTGGACATTTTGAAGACCTTTCTGATGGAAGCCTAGACCTAATGAAACTGAAACCCTAAAAAAAATGACTCTTGCAAACTATAAGACAAAAAGTGACTGCAAATGATTTTAATGAATGGAAATGAGCCAGCAGGTAAAGGACATGAGGGAAAATGTATAGAAAGCCACTACTGTCAGATGATCCATGCTCCTAATGGAATGCAGTTGACTGAGTGAGACACCTAATATGCAATGCAAAAAGAGAATTTTGATCACTGACGGAGGGATGAAGATACCGACACTAACACCTGGTAGAGGACAGAGGTGGCTTTCCGCTTTAACGATCACAGCAGTGCTAGTTGCTGAGGCTGGTCATGTCTGAATCATACTTGTTTTCAGTGTGTTAGTCTTCAACAGTAGAGTTTGGAGCTCAGCCTGGAGTGTAGCGACCGCAGCCTTTTTCTGCTCTTCCAGAGCTAGCCATTTATCTTCCACGACAAGGGTTACGGTGTCTGCAATCTACTCTATTTCATCTTCTTTCAAAGTGACTCCTATGTCCCATTTTGGCTGTATAGCTCGTTACTTCTTCCATGGTCCTTTAACAGGGTCACCCGTCCGCTTCATACCGCGAGGCGAGTTATCACCGCCCACGTCCAGAATTTCTGTACCCAGATCTTGCCACGAATCCTTTTGCGATGCTAGTTCCATGCCCTTTCCAGTACTCTTTCCCTGTCCTCCGATTTATTTGGTGGCATCGAACGGGATGACCTTCGTAGTGCTCGTCCCTGTGGTGTCCTTCGTACCTGTTTTGAAACCAAGCTTCCATTGTGGAGGCCAGGTCACAATTAGGTGGTCAATGTCCTCATCAGCAACCATGTATGGGAGTGAGACCCATGCGGGATCCTTACAACCTCTAATCTATACATTATTCATGGTGACTTGGAATGTTGCGATGCTTTTGTAATTATCATAAACTATTGGTGACAAGCGCGGCCGGGAATTGATTACTGCTGCGAGCCCACTCCGAAATAGGACCCAAAAGACTTGATTGTCCTCAATACGCTGTGCGTCCTTTGAATCCCATAAATTCATGTATCGTGCCCCCTCACACATATATGGTGTGAGCTCAAGGAGGACCAAGTCTTCTGGGGCTTCCCATGTGACCAACGTGATGAGAAGCACCAGCCAGGAGTAGCAGAATGCATGCTCCTAATCCTGGGCTTCGCGTACATTCGCCAGAAATTTGTTACACAGGAACTAGGCCCAGTTGTAGCAAACCCCCTTTTTCGCATCGGCCCGCCAACTGAATTACATACGTAGGGACAGTAACAGCCTTGAATTTGCGCATCATCTTGCATGCCAGCAACAAGGTACCCATCTGTGCACCGGGGTCGCTGATGGTGCCCATCATGAACCCCCGAGTGTTCCACTCCACATGGTAATTCTCCTGTACCTTTTCGACGATATTTTTCTCATACTGTTTTCCAACTCACGGCATAGGGTCTGGCCCTTCCATGGGGAGACATGTAATACGATGAATAAGCACGACATCAATGGGGATTCGATCATGGATCCATAAGCTGCCATCATGGACTAGGGCAAGCAGTTGGCGCACAAGTAGGTCTGTGATATTGTAGTTGCCAAAATGAGGCATCCTCAGTAGGTTTAAGAGCCTAGAACTAGCCAAGCCACACACCCATGGCATGGGGAATATTCGTATCCCGTCATCTTCCAATACCCTTTCGAGATATTGTTGGAAATACTGAGAGGGGGGATGAATCAATATTCCTTTCAATTAGAGCATTAGTTAATATTCAATTATTATCAGTGTTTGTACAATGATAGCAGAAAACAAAAGGAACACAAATGCACACATTTTTTAAGGTGGAAACCCACTCCAGGACAAAAACCACCTAATGATTTTCTAATAATTCCTTAATATTCAACTCCAATTGAAAATAAAGCTCCATCTTCCTAGAATCTAGAAAAGCATTCTTCTCCAGCTCACACTGGATGGACACTCCAACGCCCAAGATTCTTCAGTATTCAACTGAATGGATTCCCCAACACCCAATGAGCTACAACTCACCTTAGCACCACCCTACCACCCTATAGAAGAATAAAAGAAGAATGGACTCCCGTACCAGGGAAAATGGTCCACATTACAACGATATAGAATGATGTAGAAGAAGAAGACACACTAGAACATAACCCCAACTATGACAAAACCAACTAATGATCATCCAAGACCTCCCAACACTGCCTCTTCAACTCTTGGTAGATAGACACTAGTACAATCTTTACAATATTGTATTTACAATGATACCTTTACAGTGATTGTATGCAGTGTTGCCCACTTGAAGACTTCATGTGATGAAATTCTTGCAGCTATTCTACACCTTGGCTTTTTTTCTTGTCATTCTACCCTCTGCTGCACCTTTCTTTGCTTTTCTGCCCTAGAAATTCTGGTCCTTTGTAGCCCTTGACAATGCATGATCTAGCTTTTTCTTGCCTTCTAGGAGCTCGATATTGAATCTGGTCTATCTCTGTTATTTCAGATCCCCAATATTTGATTTTTGGTCTTGTATTAGTCGTCTGATTCATATTTCCAATGCCACAAGTCTGACCCAATTTGGATTCTTCAAGGGAGAGTTATTCCCAATCTCTCACAATTCCCTAATTATGGACTTTTCAGTAGAGAAAACTTGTAAGGCATGCCACGTGTCACTGTTTCTTAATTTGGCTCTAAAATTGATAGAGGGACAACTACAGTCTATGTAATATCTACCACCTTTTATAGAATTCCAATCCGATACTCAGAGAGAGAGCTATGACGATTTTCCCAAGGTCACTTCTTTGAGATGAATTTCAAGAGCATGCAAAAACACAGACTGCCATAGATCATATATCCAAAAATATTGTGCACCTTGATTTGAAATTTTTACAACAGCTTCCTACAGATTTTGGCTTCGCCTCATGAAAATTTCAGCTTTTGACCCTTCATAGAAAAAACGTTAGAGTGAAAATCCTATGATGACCTGTTTCATATGGCAAAATCCCTTGCATAAGGAGGATATGAGGATCACAATTTATATAAATGCTTAGGTTGAGAGGGGCTTCAAAAAGTGAATGTGGGGGGGATTTTAGGAGCTAAAAAAATATTAATTATGACTTTTCAATGACCCATGCCACATACCCATGGGTTTTTATCCCACTAACTAGGGCTACAAACTTCAAACATGAATATATCCCAAACCGTGAAGAATTACGTCGCGTGCCATATATCAACGAAAACATATCGATAAGAAGAGACCATAAAAAACATTCTTGACCCATAATATAGTAATTTGGTAGGTCAAAAGTCCCATGCAATATTGGGGTAGCCCCTGGTGCTGCTTGGGTTGACATCAATGACAACTGCTGATCAACAATCTCCCCCTTTGGCATTGATGGCAACACAAGTGCTCCCCCTGTGATCATGACACCTCTTCCTACAACATTCTCTCCCCCTTTGACATCAATGGAAAAGGGTTACTCCCCCTGGCACACAACCATCTCATGGACCTGTACACACTTCCACTCCCCCTGACACACAACCATCCTACAGACATGTACACACTTCCACTCCCCCTTTATATTCTGGATAAGGAAAATCTAATAAGAACTTGGGAGAATCCCAAGCTTCTGGTGAAGATATTTCAATGCTTCATGAGTACTCTCATGATCATCAATGCTTCCTTCCCAATCTGCATCTGTAAAGGCCTGAATAATGATATTTTTACCCTTGGGATACCACAAGCCATATTATGTTTTTGCCTTTGGATATCGAAGAATTCTTTTCATGGAAATAATATGTGATTCTTTTGGTGCTGCTTGGAATCTTGTTTCTTGTCCAACTGCTTGCATAGCATCTGGCCGAGAGGTTATTACATATAGAAGACTACCAATCATAGATCTGTACAACCTTTGATCCACATCCTTAGATGAGCCGTCTATGCTCAATTTGCAACCTGTTACCATCGGGGTAAGGATGGGTTTGCAATATTCCATTTTGAATTTCTTGAGCATTCCCTTGATGTACTTGGCTTGACATATAAATATTCCTTTCTCTTGTTGAGATATTTGAAGCCCTAAGAAGCATGTCAGCTTACCAAGTAAAGACATCTCGAAATCAATTTGCATCTTTGTAGCAAACTTCTTACTTAGTCGATCACCATTGCTACCAAACATTATATCATCCTCTTTAGCTATTAGACATCCTATAGTTACTTCATCCAAAACATATATGTCGTTTGGAGCTCGACTTGTTGTAGCCACAATTTCACCATACTTGCCTTTCTTGATTTCACATTTTGTGGAGTTTAATAGCATTGTGTGTCCTTGATCACACATTTTTCCAACACTGAGCAGATTGTGATTCATGTTTTCAACCAATAGAAAATTGTTGGCTATAACTTATTTGCTTCCGAGAGTGATGGTACCTGATCCTATAACATCTGAAGATCCATCATTTCCAAAGGATACTATTCCATCCTTCTTCTCTTTCAGAGATACAAATTTCCTTCTATCTCCAGTCATATGCGTTGAGCAACCACTATCAACATACCACACATATTTGTTGTTTTAAGCCTTGAGAGCGAGAGCACAATTATTAGTCTTCTTCTTCTTCCATGTTCGTTCATTCTGTGGCTTCGAAGATTCTTCTAGAGGATTTTCAAGTCTACAGTCTCTGGCTATGTGTCGAAAGTTCTGACATTTATAACATTCCATATTATTTCATAAATCTTCAAATCTATTGATTTTTCACTGAGCCCTGGGAGGTTCATATTTGACAGATCTCCTGGAATTGTATTCATTCCTGGGGTACGTGCGACATTCTACAGCTTTATGACCGAATTTTCCACATGAATAATAGTAGCCATAAAAAATATGTTGGTACCTGGATGGAAATATTCATCGAGGAATTGTCTTCCAAGGTTGTTCTTGCGAATCTTGTCCAATGAAGTCTACATGCATGTCAAATCTCATAGGTTCATTGTATTTTTTTGTAGAAGGTCCTGCATCTTCTTCTTTGTAACTAATGCCAGTTCTGTCGTTGTAAGATCGTTGATTTTTGATGAGTTCTTCCAATGCCCTTGAGCTATTGGCATAGTTTTGGATATTTTTTCCTTTCTTCACTTCCTTACGCAGCGAGACTACTTCGGCTTCTAATTCTTCCCTTTCTTGGTTGCTTTCTTCCAACTTCTTTTGAAGTGACTCTTCAATGCATTTTTTTTCTTTAAATTTAATTTTGAGACCTTGAACTTGTTCTTCAAGAGTATTGGAATGGATATTTTCTTCCTTGAGCTCTTTTATAAGCTTGACTACTTCCTTAGAAAATTCTTCTATGGTCAATCCTTCCTCTTCATTGTTTGATACCTATTGTTTATTGTGCTTGGCCATAAATAATACTCTCTCATTGGCTTCTTCTTCGTTGTCATTGTCTTCATCAGATGATCAGCTATCTTCTTTAGAGAGAAAGTTCCTTTTGGATCCTTGCTTTTTGAATTTCTTAAAGCCTTTCTTTCCTTTTGAATTGCCATCACTTTTGTTCATACATTTTGCTGCGAAATGCCCAACCTCACTATTAGTATGAATCTTTATTCGAAGTGTATGAAAAAATACCACTTTAGCTATGCATAACTTATAGCCCTAACAGCAGAAATGACTGCTAATATCTTCAGATCTCCAATTAGACGATCAAGACAAATGCTGTAAAAATCTAGATCTATGCATTAGAAGACATTAAATAGTAGAAAAATAAGATTTACTCCATAGATCCAATAGACAAGATAATAATATATTCAATGAATAATTTTATTAATGGAACCTGTGAGGAAAACACAAGAGGGTGTTCCCTGTTCTCCTCAATGGGATGGGTTCTTGTGAGTCCTCAACACTTCAGATTTAGAACTTCTCTCACTTGATGGTGCAGAAAACCCAGACAAAAATGGAAAAGTATGGCTATGATTATGGATCAATAGCCAGACCAAGTGTTGAGATCCATAGTGATCTTTAGGCAACAAAAGGTGACAAATGAATGGGAAAACCTTCCTATTTATAACAAAATATTGAGTTAGTCTAGATCTTGGCGCATAATTAAAATATTATTAACCAAATCTAGATCCAACTTTTATGGAATATTTTATTATATTTGTTGGAGGGAAAAGGTATTTGACTTGATTCAAATCCCCTTATTTGTAAATAATAAATAAATAAATGATTTATTTATTATTTTAAGGACGTGATTAAGTAATAATAAATAAATAAATTATTTGTTTATCGTTTTTAGGATATAGTTGAGTAATAATCAAATAAATAAAGATTTATTTAATTATTTAAGGGTGAATTAGTCATATTTAAAAAAGAATATTATTTAAATAAGATTTAAACAATTATTCTTTAGAAAATAATAAGATAAATAATGATTTATCTAATTAATTTCCTTGTTTTGGGTTAAATATAACCAAAAATATTAATTAAACTATTGTTTAACTAATTATTTCTTAAGGAAAATCAAACAAATATATATTTGTTTAATATTTCCTTATGGGGTTTCTTGTTTAGACCATAAACAACTTAATAAAGGTGATTTATTAAGTTATTTTCATAGTGAAAGCAATTTTACTTGGAGTAAAATTGGTCTTACATGGTGTGCTTGGGTCCATCTAACGATAATAGGTTAGATGACCAAAAAATGGTGTAACAGATTGTCCCCCAGCGTGCGAGTGTTAGGAGCTAATCGTATGACCGAAGTACGTTGTAAGAACTCAATCACTAGACATCGAGGGGGGAAGTCAAAGAGAGACAAGTATAATGTAAGCCGAAGTGCTGAAAGAACTACACCCTGAGGAGGTGACTTGCAGGTGCGTCAAGTCTTTTTGAGTGAGTACCTGCTATAGGCGGTGGGGGAGGCATACCTATGCCCGCCGAGGCAATAGTAAAAACAATAAGGCGCCTAGAAAACTACGGAACGCAATGATAAGTGTTAGTATGAATATTTTGTCAGAAAAAGACCACTTTAGCTATGCATAAAAAATAGCCCTAACATTAATTATGGCTGCCAACATCTTCAAATCTGCAGTTGGTTGATCAAAACAAAGCTGCACAAATCCAGATCTATGCATAAAAAGACATTAAGCAGTGAAAATAAATTTTGCTCCATGCATCCAATAGAAAATACAAGAACAATGTTTTTGAAAGAATTTTTTATATTAAAGGGGCACCTGAGAGGAAAACAAGAAAGTTGTTTCCAATTCTCCTCAATGGGATGGGTTCTTGAAAGTCCTCAGCACTTCAGATCTAAAATTTCTCTCTCTTCTTGGTGTAGAAAACCCAAACAAACATAGAACTCAAAGGGAGCTCACAAAGCAAATAATGGAGAATGTGACAATGATAATGGCTCAAAGTCAGACCAAGAGTATAGATCCAGAGTGATATAACATGCAATGAAAGGTGAAAAATGAATGGGAAAACCCTTCTATTTATAACAAAATATTAGGGTATTCTATAACTTGGTTTATGAATAAAACATTATTAACCGCATTCTAGACCCACCTTTTAGGAATATTTTATTATATTTATTGGAGGGAAAAGGATTTTTGACTTGGGTCAAATCATTTATTTATAAATAATAAATAAATGATTTATTTATTATTTTAAGGAAATGGTGGAAATATAATTAAATAAATAATTATTTATTTAATTATTTATAAATGATTTAGTCAAATTTAACTAGGAATATTATTTAAAGAAGGATTAAATAACTTATTCCTGGGAAATAATCAAATAAATAAGGATTTATTTAATTGATTTCCTTGTTTTGGGTTAGATATGATTAGGAATAATAACCAAATATGGATTTGTTTATTATTTCCTTTTGGGGTTTCCTGTTTAGACCATAAACAACTTAATAAAGATGTTTTACTAAGTTATTTCACATAGTGAGAGCAATTTTACTTAGGGTAAAATTGGTCTTACATGGTGTACTTGGGTCCATCTAATGATAATAGGTTAGATGACTAAAAAATGGTGTAGCAGATTGTCCCCCAGCGTACGAGTGTTAGGAGAAAATCGTATGACCAAAGTATGTTGTAAGAACTCAATCACCAGACGTCAAGAGGGAAGTCAGAGAGAGAAATGTAAGGTAGTCTAATGTGCTAAAGGACTAGACCCTGAAGAGAAGAGACTTACAGGTGCAACTAGTCTCTTTTTATGAGATGGTACCTATGCTAAAGGCGATGGGGGACGCATACCTATGCCTGCCGAGACAAAGTACAAAAGAATAATGTGTCCAGTAAACAAGGAACCGAACTATAAAGTACATGCTGGCATAAACACGAGCCAGATAAAAGATAGACGAGTGAATCCCACATACATGTTTTGCCTGGGATAATAGCCAAGACTTATACAATAATATCTGAGTATATGAGATACAAATACAAACCAAATGCCCCCTATAAATGGGGAAGGGCTCGCAAAATCTGACTGATACATGCAAATCAAAGAGGCGCTGCAAGCGGCTAAGGCCGAAATCATCAAATATATGGAGTTGCATCAAAGGCTGGAATGAAGAGGTCATCCAGGCATGTGGGGGGCTACCTGCAGGGCCACCCCCTCATGAGGGTTGAGACATCTCACACACACCCAGGAATCACCAATAGTTGTTGTTGCATCACTAGAACATCAAGTCTACGGATCTCGATCATGCTGAAAGGAGTTGGAGCTGAGAAACATTCAATTCAAAGGGTAATGAGAAATCCCTTTGCCTGATCCAAGGCACCAAACAACTGTAGAAGCTGGAACCAGGGTACACCGCCCTCTAGACTTGTCGTCTGGAGTGAATGAGCTGATGTCGACAGAAGGAGTTCCACCATAGGTGAGGCAATAAGGGATCCTCAACTAAGGCATGAGAGAAAATATTAGAGCGACTGACAGACTGACACTAATGATGATGATGAAATGGGGGATACTAAGTAGCGGATGGACGACTTCCCTTGTTAGAGAATAAAAGGCATGGATGACTTGGCAGCGACTGACACAAGATCAGGATGGATAGGGGATAGTGGGACTAAATTCCATCATGTGCGACACGAGAGAGGGACTAGGCAATGAAGGATGGAGGACTATAGCAAGGTACAAAGGGACTCGAGATAGACTCCATGAATGGAATGATGACTCAACTCGGATGCTCTAAACAAGGGTGACACGATGGTGCTGCCACACAGTAAAGGTCCAATGGGGGACCATAAAAACATGAGTACAAGAGGGTATCTCATGACAAAAATCAACACGAACAAGGATGAGTATGGAGGCAAAGTGGTGCCCCAAATACAGGTGTTATAAGTGAAGAAATCCGATTTGAAGGAGAAGTGGATAGACCCTTCATGGGAAAAATGTGTCCTAGTGAAGTATCAAATCATGAAAAAATAATGGATACCCATTTGAGTGCTCGGTGAGAGCTTTCCAATGGTATAGATGGTGTGTCAAACGGGGCTACGGTTTGGTCGTAGCGGGCGAAAGAAAAATCGAGGGTTTTTCTCTAATAAGGCATTTTCCCTCCAAATGCATTCATTTGCTTGTGTAGCTGTGGTGAATGTAGAGAGGAGAGGAGGCCCTAAATCTTGCGATGATCCTAGCGGACAAACCGACCATTGGAATCGAGATCCGTCAGTTGCAGGTAAGAGGCCTAATCCTACTCTTTGTTTTTTATGCATTAAAATTTCAGATTAGGGTCCCAAATCTCAGGAACAGCCCCTCCCTCATCTTCACGGCTGGGTCGAACTTTTTGGGCAAAAAACTGCAACCTAGGAAGTAGGTTTTGGCCTGAAAAGTGTGACCTATCCCAAGATTTGGCCAAAAAGTGCGACCTATTAGGTGAAGGTGATTTCAGTGCTGTTGTGGGAAAAGAGTCAGGATTTGTATAATTGAATGCATCTTTTCCTATCTGTACTGACAAAGATGATGTTTTTGTGCAGAGATGGCAGATATATGGATCAAGTGGAGAGAAAGAGACCTGGGTACATTACGGTCGGAGATACAAGAGGATCAGGGTGTCCATCATGCATTGGCTAGGTTTGGGGTTCTGAAATTTGTGGAGAACCCTCTGATGAGAGATGGGAAGCCCTTGTTGGCCCGGATTGTCGGTTATTAGGATCCAGATCATGACGTCTTTATAGTGCAGGGGCACATGATTGAGCTGACAGTCCAAGATTTATATTTCCTGACTGGTCTCCCACCATTAGGGATGGTGGGAAATACACAGCCAGTGCTACTGCGGGGGCATAACATCATGAAGTTTGTAGAACGGAATTTTTGACCAGGCCTTTGAGTCGAAGGGACTCGAATATCGATTGGGGATATAGAGAGGTTAGAGACCCGTGCAGTGGCAGCAGCAGTGTTGAGGATCCTGGGCAGCCAGGCGCTCCATCACATCACTGGGGGGCAGATGATGATTGTAGAAAGTGTGTTGAGTGGGACCTACTATGGGTAGGCCCAGATGATGTTGGTGTCGTTGAAACGATAGTTGTTGCTGTGCAAGCGGCAAGTGAACCATGATTTCACTTATCGGACTGTATTGTGCTCCTTGTTTTTTGAGAAGATCCCGAACCTGTGACCTCGTGTACAGCTACCTGATGGGGGTCCGAGAGAACCCAGGATGCATCAGTGGGGGATACTACTATGCAGAGGAGGAGGAGGGGCAGTCGGACAGGTGTTCCGACCAGAGTTCTTTGCCCATTGGGATCATATGTCGTTGTACATAGACGATTATCCCTATAGTGGGATGAGTTATTGGGGAGATCTGGACTTGCCGCTTCCGCCTGGTCGAGTATGGGGGCCTAATGGTAAGTGACAAGTAACTAATATTTTACGTGCATGTTAAAGTTGGTGAATAGTATTTATGGTACTAATCCTTATACTTTTTGTATGCAGATATAGCTCCAGTGAAACCGGCCGGATATATGGGACGACCTGCAGTATTAGGAACTACAGGTGTGAGTGGATTGAGAACGGCATAGAATGAGGATATGGCCACTCTTCTGGAAGACATCTGTCGTAGATGTGAGGGGCTACTGACCGGTGTTTCGGAGCGAGGTTGGAAATACTTAGATGACCAGTACATAGATCTATGTATTGGGCTACCCTCGGAATGGCGAGGTGTCATGCGGCACATGGCAATGCCCGGTCAGACTGTGCATGATCTACGAGCTGCAGGAGAAGAGACATTAGCTCGGGATCTGCCAGAGAGTGATTAGATGTAGGGCAGGTGGTGCCCCCTAGTGTGCATGTAGGGGCAAGTGGTGCCCCCCAGTTTTGAGGTTTGTTTTTTGTAACATGCTATGGGCATGTCATATGTATCAGAGTAGATGGACTCTAAAAACATGTTATATGATATGTATTATGCATATGTATTGTGTTGATGATTTGAAATGTTATGGTCTTGTGTGTGATAAATGTCAGTCTAGAACATGGTTTGCAATGTTATCTACGTAGTGATTTTTTGCTCTAGGTACATGGTTGAAAGTAATGAATCTAAATTCACGTATCAAAAGTTGCACACGTAAATATATTCTAAATAGGATAGGGTTATGCACACGATAGGAACCATTGAGTTCTAAGACAAGAAGCAAGGAATCTAAACGAACGTGCATATGGAGGATGCAATGAGAAAGGGCATCGGCTAAAAGGCCACGTAATGCATCATATTTGGCCTGATTATTGGTGGCATTACCAATGCAGACCCCATTAGAAAGAACGAGGGTATGCGAGGGGGAAAAGATGGCCCAAGCTGCCGAGGTGAGATTTCGGGAATAGCAACTTGCCCCATCGACATAGCCAATATAATGTGTGGACAGGAGGTCCTGTGAAATAGTGTCACAAGACAAGAAAAGGAAGGAGGAAGAATAATGATGGCATCATGAGGGTAGGGTAGACATCGAACGACAACTATGGGAGGGAGTAATCTGGGTAGGATGGCTATGACACATAGACCGACTAGAGGGTGATGTATGAGGGATATGGGAGGAATAGCTGGAGCTCATGCTGCGGAGAACATCATAGATACAGATGGTATCATCCTGGTTATGTGTGGGAAGGAAAAGGTCAAGGAAACCACATGATGTTGCAAAGCTACCTAAATCATCAGCATCGGAAGAAAGCGCACATACGGATCTTCATGGGGGATGACAGAAGAACAAGTAAAAATATGGTCAAAGGATGTGGAGCCCAAGAATGTTGCTGAAGGGGAATCAAGCAAAACAGACGGAGTGGATTCAAAGGGAATGTACTCCGAGGGTTGCATGAATGATGATAGGTATAGGAGGGGGGCAGCAAGTTACGTCATCTCAACATCAGGGGGGGGAATGTCAATGGTAGCAGGGGGATCCTCGAGTTGGCCTGACGCATACTGCGTGAGGATGGGAGAGGCAGATTGATTTTGTTCAACCTCGTACTCGCGAATGACCACTAAAGAGGCGCGGTAATGCGTGAGGTGAGGAAAATGGTGAGAATAATGGCCATGGACACCATACAGAGCATAGGGTTTGTTGGTGTGAAGAGTATTTGGGTTCGTAGCTGTGGATGAGGAAGAAACAGAGGATTCAGGGACCGTAGACTCAAGGAACGCGACTTTAACCATGGGTTTGATGCGGGGAAACTCGGGACAAGTATGGGTGGCATGACCAACACCATTACACAAGGCAAAAGGCTTGGTGGGTGGAGGAGGGGTAGGGTTAGTTGGGGTGGCCTTGTCTTTGGATGCCCCCTTGCGAACTTTTCCTTTCTTTCACGTAGCTGTCACTACAGGAGAATGGTATGGTTGAGGTGCTGGTGGAACTGTAGCGACGGAAAAAGCTAAGGGAATCGGTTGAACTGGTGTCAAAGCAAGGTATGGTTTGGGGTGACCTGGTGGGGTCTCAGGCGGAGGATTAAGATACCAGACGGGTATTCCTAGGGTCAAATTAAGGAGGGAAAGGGTTGCCATGATGGTATCGAATAAACTCAAGGAGGGGGAGCAAGGAAAGGTATCTGGCCGGTGGGGTAATGGCCAGGAGGGACGGCTCCCATATGGTTAAGACCTGGGGGAACCGACCTAGGAGGGTAGAGAGGCTCATGAGTACTAGCTAGAGGGGAAGTTCCAGACAGAAAAGGTTCGGCCAGCTAAGGCGAAGGGCTAGGAGCGGGTTGCGACGGGCGAGGTTGAGGTTACTGACTAGCTAAAGCAGGCCGCTTAAGGTTAGCCCAAGACGATTGCATCATGCAAACATTCGCTAAGCTAGGATTAGAGATAGGAGGAGGAGGAAGACCAATGAAGGTTCCAAGCAAGGAGGAGTCTTTGTATACGCCGGGGGAAACACTGGTCAAAGAATCAACGGTTTGCTTATTAGCTAGAGATGAGATGGTTGACTCAGGGGAGGTCTGAGAGTTTGGCTCATGATATGTCAACTGGTCGTTGGTGACTATATTTCCATTATGAGGAAAAAACATCTTGTGGTGGACCACGGATGGGACAACAGACATGGCATAGGTGTAGCTATGCCCTAAAAGAATGTTATAGTAAAGAGGGGCATCGATGACTTCAATGCCAACACAAACAGTCTTGCCTGCAAGGGTGATAGGACAATTACGGAAGAGGCCAATGGGCTGGGAGGTGTGGCCATCCCATGCACAAAGGGTGATTGTGGAAGAAGCCAGTTTAGGAGATCTGAGTTTTTTCCAAACCGAAGAAAACATCACACATGTAGATGCCCCCTCATCAATAATACATCGAGACACATTAGCATTCCGGATTTTGAATGGGATTTGGAAAGCGACGGAAGCAGGAAGGGGAGGATGATCTGACTGACGGGCGTTGAAAACAATCAATTGGTCATCAGCAAGATCTACAGCGCCCATGGAAGATAGTAGAGCCTTCCTTTGAGAAGGACACGACTGGAGGAGTTCCAATGTTGAAATGGCGGCAGGAGACTGCGCCAAATTATCTACTACGCTATACGAATGTGCAGTTCGATCGGAAGCAGCATTTCGGCATAATGGGCCTTCAAGAACCTTAATAGGGCCCATTGAGACGGATCTCCTTCAAGCGATCAAGCTTCTGCAGAAGGACCTGCTTTGATACCAATTGTTGGGAAAAATACTGAGAGGGGGGGGTGAATCAGTATTTACTGCATAATCAAATATTTTTACTTTTTCATTCCTTAAAACCCATACGCTACTTTCCTTCAGTAAACTAGCGTATATACGCGGATCCCCTTTATTAAACTCACGTATACACAGAGATCTAGATATGTCATTAAACTTCACTTAAACCATTCCATCATTTATTCATCAGATATTCAATAAGCAGTAAACATGTGCATTAAGAACAGAATAAACCATCACACAAAGCATCACACATGAACACCAGGATTTTTAGGTGGAAACCCAAATCGGGAGAAAACCACCGCTGCAGTTGCTCAGCCTTCAATATTTTATTATAGGGAAAACATCTTACAACATATGTGCTGGCGCAGACTTGACCAGCACGCAGGCACCCACCTGCGCTCGTTTACCAGCCTCTCCTGGAAGGGAGCTCCAACCCCCTGACTCGTTTACCAGCCTCTCCTGGAAGGGAGCTACGACCCCCCGATCTCGTTTACCAGCCTCACCCGGAAGGGAGCTACAACCCCCTGACTGAAGGCTACAACCTTCAGCACCACCTTGGACCACGTTTCATCAATTTTCACACGGTGTTATAGCACTGCCTCACTCGATGATTCATGATTGCTTCATGGCTTTATGGGCACCCATTCCTGGCGCACTTGGACAAATTCACTTAAAACAAGTGGAAAATCCTTCATACGCGACTATGCCCGTGTTTTTCTCACGCGTGCTACGCGAGTACACATTTAGACTTTTCCGCGTATGCCATTTTAATGATTAAAAAATATATAAAATCCACTCGCTCTTCGGTCGATGGTTACTCGCAGTTCAACCACCTTGCACCCGTACAATCGCTTTCCAACTGCTGAAACTACTTGGAAGGACTATAAAAAGACCTCATATGTATGGCCTAAGGAGAGAGAGAGAATTATTATTATTATACTCTGTTGGTTCCCTATCCAAGTCTGATTCCCCGTGCCTCCTGCACTTTCCCAGTTCATTTCAGGAAACCCTTGTTTCCTTGAGATACACATCCCTTTATATGTTATCTCGTATGCACCTGTTTGGAAAGAGTCTTAGCGAGGCAAGGGCTGGACGGATCCGGACGACGGTCTGCGAAGGCCTTGGAAGGATCAGGTGATCTCTCCACTTACTTTTGTACATACTATTTTTATAATACAGAAGTATCATGCTATTCCCGAAATAAACGTGTTAGTGTATGCTTTAATGTATGAAGAATATTTGTTATACATGCATTCATGATGATTTGTTTAATGTTTTATATGAATCTCACTAACATATAGAGTAGAAATATACTGTACAACTTGTCCTTTGTGCTGGTTTCTTCTTGTATTTCAGGTGAAGGAGGAAGGACGATTGCAGGAAGTTTGAACTCCACGTGGATCTACTTCAAACGTAGGACCAACGGGTAAACCTCTCATTCTGCTCTATTTCGTTTTTATGAATGTGCATGATCGTGTGAGTCTCTGTTAAGTAGTACGCCCCTGCTCTGTGGAGGTTGAATCCAAACCAACCTCTAGGGTGTTAATTCCCCGAAACAGAACTGGCGACTCCGCTGGGGATCACATTTTTGTGATTCTCCTGTTGGTTTGTTTCAGCTGTTTGGTAGGCTACCAACAGTTTTTTCTGTCTTTTACAGTCCAGTTTGCTTTCTTGCAGTCAGTCTGAAGTCTTGGTGTCTTTCCCAGACTTGTCTTTTTGGTTTTTCATTATCTTTCTTTGTATACGCTTTTTTGTTTGCACACAGTCGCGTATACCCGCGAGTTTGTGTAGAAGGATCCGCGTATACGCGAGTTTCCCTCCACACAGATGCGTATACACGCTGGTTGCATAACTGCAAGGTCGCGTATACCTAGGCTGATTTTGAAATTTTAAGATTCTGGTGTTTTGGGTCTTTTCTGGCTGTGGAGGCTTGTGTCTGCAGAGTCTCTATACTTACTGGAGTGTGACAGAAGTGGTTTCAAGTCTTGTTTCTCTTTCGTTTGTCCGAAAACTGATCTTTTTGGCAAAGTGTCTTTGTTGGTGCTGGCCCTCCTGGATTGAGTTCCAAGATTGCTTTCTGAGCATTCTTGGCTGTTCTGCGTTATCAGAACAGAGAGCTTCTGCTCACTGACTCGCTCCTATCTTTGTGTTGTGCTTTGCATTGCGTTCTTTGCTTTGTTTTCGATTGGTTTTCTTGAGTTTCATTGGCTAGGGTTTTGTTGCAATTTTCGAAGATCTTTTCTTGTTTCTTTGGAGTTTTGTGTTGCAACAAGTTTGCACTATTTCTCTAGGCTGTTTGATTGAGTTTTTGGTCTTCCGTTGCTCTTATTGATCTTGCTATCATTAGCTTTATAAGGTTTGGGGGCATAGTCGAAGTTTATGCTTGAAATTCGGTCTCGTTTTGGCTTGGATTGGGATAGTTGTTCTTGGTTTTCTTGAAGCTCTTGTTTTATAAAACTGAAAAGCCCAAAAACATTTGTTTTGCTTTTTGTTTTTGCATATCAAAAACTCAAAAAACATTGTTTCTTGTTTTTGTTTTTGTTGTTGCGTTTTTCATTTTCGTTTGGCTTCATCTTTTGGGACTTTAGTGAAGTTTCTTGCTTCTAGTTTTTAGCTTGATTTTGAGGAGAGGTTGTCTTTTGATTTCTTCTTCTTCTTGTTGAGTATTTTGGTGTCTTATATTAAGAGTTCTTGTTTGCAAGAATTTTCTTTCTGGACGTCAAAAGATGAGTTAAAACTGAAGGAGCCTTTTTGGGAAATTTCACCTTGTTTCAAGGGACTTTTGCATCTTAGAATTCACATGCTTGTAGTCATTTGCATTAAGTGCATTGAATCATTTAGTTAGCTTCTTAATTTTTGTAAGTGTGAGTTTGTAATTCGAAAAGAAAAATACATTTTTAGTCTCGTAGAACTTACATAGAAATTTCTCTTCATCGAAAGACAAAGAACTGCATGTGCATGTAGTCAGGTTTTTATTAATTTCTTTTGCGTCAGAACATCATTGGTTTCAACTCCATATCCTTGTGACTTAATACAACAGCCCTTAAAATAAGCGATTTAATCTAAAATCAACTAGCAAGTTTTATTAAGTGTCAATCACCAACTAGCTAGGTTGTAGGGCCTTGAAATAGGTGAGAGGAGAGTTAACTCTCCAAGGCCGCTCAAACAAACATAGAAGTTGATTAATTGAGCGAAATCCAACTCCGTGAGGTGGACTGGGAAAGCTCTCATCCGAGAGTCAAGCGAGGGGAAGTGAAGGTTGAGAAGAGGGATACCCCCTCCGATTAGCTGAATCTAACTCAAGACCGTTCGCCCTACCTTCCGATACGGATTGGTGTCCATGCTTGCCGTTCCTAGGTTCCACATTGTGTGACTCTGGGAATACCCGGTTCCCCTCCTCACCTCATATATTAGGGGGCATCTCGTATTAGCATCATTTCTCACCTTGACATGATTCATGATTGCTTCATGGCTTTGGGCACCCATTCCTACAGACTTGGACAAATTCACTTAAAACCAGTGTAAAAATCCCCATACGCGATTATGCCCAGACTTTTCCGCGTGTATACGCGAGTCCAACTGCACTTTTCCGCGTATGCCATTAAAATCATTAAAAATATATATAAAAATTCCCTATTTTCGGGCTGGGTTGATGGTTACTCAGGTAGTTCAACCACCCCAGCCCGTGGCCAACTGTTTCCAACTGCTGAAACTACTTGGAGGGACTATAAAAAGACCTCATGTGTATGGCCTAAGGGAGAGAGAGAAAGAATTATTATTATTATACTCTGTTGGTATTCCCTATCCAAGTCTGATTCCCCGTGCCTCCTGCACTTTCCCAGTTCATTTCAGGAAACCCTTGTTTCCTTGAGATACACATCCCTTTATATGTTATCTCGTATGCACTCATTTTGAAGGAGTCTTAGCGAGGCAAGGGCTGGACGGATCCGGACGACGGTCTGCGAAGGCCTTGGAAGGATCAGGTGATCTCTCCACTTACTTTTGTACGTACTATTTTTATAATACAGAAGTATCATGATGTTCCCGAAATAAACGTGTTGGTGTATGCTTTATGTATGAAGAATATTTGTTATACATGCATTCATGATGATTTATTTAAAGTTTTATATGAATCTCACTAACATATAGAGTAGAAATATACTGTACAACTTGTCCTTTGTGCTGGTTTCTTCTTGTATTTCAGGTTAAGGAGGAAGGACGGTTGCAGGGAGTTTGAACTCCACGTGGATCTACTTCAAACGTAGGACCAATGGGTAAACCTCTCATTCTGCTCTATTTCGTTTTTATGAATGTGCATGATCGTGTGAGTCTCTGTTAAGTAGTACGCCCCTGCTCTGTGGAGGTTGAATCCCAACCAACCTCTAGGGTGTTAATTCCCCGAAACAACTGGATCCAACCACTTCAATAGAACAACACTTGCAGGCCACATTTCATCATATTTTCAGACTAGAACCCTTTCCATACTTTTATGCTCAAACATACAGACAAACTGATATAGACAACTCAGCACTGTAGAATACAGATAGCAGTAACACAGCAGAATAGATCAGACATTTCTTACCACAGTCTTCAGAAAACCCTAGTTTGCATACGCACTTTCACTTCACTGATGTCGCGTATATACGCGCTTCCGTCCACACAAACCAGCGTATACCTCAGTGTATATTTTATTGCGCATACGCGCTTTCTCTTCGCTGAAGCCGCGTATATACGGCTTCCTCCGCGGCGAAGTAGCGTATAGATCTTCAATCATTACAGAGCAGCATACTTCATCAGATCAGATATTCAGTTCAGATCTACCCTTTTGCTTCCATGTATGTTCGCCAGATGCTCGCCCACTGCGCGCATCTAAGTTTTCCATAATCGTATCTAGAAATACAAGAGCAATTCAGATCTAGATCCCCTTCTTCATCATTGGTGCATCATACATTCAGATTTATCATTCAAGTGTAACCCTTTCCATTCAGATATACTTCAGAGAGAAGTATTCATTCAAGCTCAGACATCTTGCACCCACACACATGTTATGCACAATGAATTTGTTCTCCTTATATAGGTTTATCCTTTTTCAATACCATGAGCCCTTTTTTTCAATACCATGGGCCAAAACAATACCATGAGCCCAAAACTACCTGGACGGGGTCAATTAGGCGGATCATTACCCAATACCATGGGTCAATACCATGGTGGTTACCCTTGGTTTTGCACTTTTTGAGCGCTTTAGCCCATACGCGACTTGGCACATTATTTTCCGCGTGCATACGCGACTTTCCCTAGGCCAATCCGCGTATACCAAGAGACATACTCTTTTTCATCATAGAATTAGCACATGCTGAATTCCTTTCTTCATTGCCTTCTGTACACACTGTAGAAACATCAGATTTAGTTCATCAAACCATATTCTATCAAGCACAACTTCATCAAGTAAGTTTCCATCATCTTCATCAAGTGGGTTTCCATTCATGGACAACACTCATCATCATAGTGCTAACAAACATTATTTACCAAGTCCATCAAGTTAAGAATCACTTCATCAGGTGGATTGTCATCAAGGATAACACATGTCTTCATCTTCATTTAGTGGGTTGCCATCAAGGACAACACTCTGCATCATATTTCCAACATACATATTCCTTCAAAACCTTATTCATTAACCTCATGAATGTAATGGGTGCATTAGTAAGTCCAAAAGGCATTACTAACCATTCATACAAGCCACTGTTTGTTTTGAATTCAATTTTCCACTCATCCCCTTCTCTAATTCTTATCTTATGATACCCACTCTTCAAATATATCTTAGAAAAATATTTCAACCCACTCAAACAATCCATTAAATCATCCATTCGTGGTAAAGGAAAATGATACTTGATGATGATTTTATTTATGGCTCTAGAATCTGTGCACATGTGCCATTCACCCCCTTTTTTTGGACTCAGTACTATTGGTACAACACATGGACTGAGGCTTTCTATGATTAATCCTTTATCCATTAATTCTTGCACTTGTCTTCCAACTTCAGCAATTTCCTACGGCGTTAACCTGTATGCTTCTTTTTTCGGAAAAATTTCTCCAGGGACTAGATCAATGTGGTGACTAATACTCCTGATTGGCGGCAATGCATTTGGAAACTCATCTACAATAATATCAGTAAAATAATTCAACATATTTCGAATTTCTTCAGGTAAATCTTCTAAATTTGTAGAAGTTAAAATTACCTTGGGTCTCCCTACAATAGCAAAATTCATCTCCTCGCCTTTCTTGATTTATTGCAACAGGGATTTACCATTCATCAACATAATGATGTTTCTAGGTGCTTCCTCGTTAGCTTCAGCTTTCAATGGAAGCAGTGTATTCTTGTTTCCATCTTTCTTGAGAGTATAAGTGTTTCTTCTGCCATCATGTATGGCTTTTCGATCAAACTGCCAGGGTCTTCCCAACAATATGTGACATAAAATAACATCCTTGTAAGTACCAATCTGGGTTTCGACCTTACAGTATTGAGTTACAATAATTTTATGACCTTTTTGGAGCCATGATACTTTATAAGGAGTAGGGTGTACTGTTTTCTCTAACTTCAATTTGTCCACCATTTCTGTAGAAACAAGGTTATCATTACTTCCACTATAAATTACCAATTTGCAACATTTACCTTTTGACTTACATATAGTTCTAAACAGATTCTTTCTCTGAGTTGGTTCTCTGGCTTCCTTGGATTCTTTAAGAAATATCCTTTTCAACAACAAGGATTCTCCAGCTTCAGGTGGTTCCTCTTTGGTTGCAGTCGGAGGAATTTCTTCTTTTGTTTCAGCAACATTCACATTTCGCTGGGTTGCTGATCTATTGTGAGGAAAATCCCATGACCCATGTCCCCAATCACCACATGTAAAGCACTAAATATATCTTCCTCAGCCTCTACTTTTCGGTACAAACCTTTCGTGACCAGAGTCTCCTCTCTATGGTGATATATTACTCGAACTTCTTGCTTCATTCTGGGAGTGTTGAAATCTGGACTTAAATGTTCCTCTTCCTCTAGCCGGACTCTTGCCTCTATTCCTCTAATTTTGTTTGCGTAAAATTTTCTCCTCTACCCTCAATGCTACTTGATAAGCATCCTTAATTGTCTTCAAATTTAATAAGCTAATTTCATCCTGTATATCATATCTTAAACCATTTATATATCTAGCTACATTTTCTATGTCATCTTCAACATGTCCCGCTCTAATACTCAGCTTATAAAATTCTTCAGTATATTCTTTAATAGTCATTCCTTTTTGCTTTAAGTTTTGCAATTGTCTAAAAAGATTTAATTGATAATATTTCAGCATGAACTTACCCTTTATTTTACTCACCATCCTATCCCATTTCCTAATTTTTGGCTTCCCTTTTCTTTCTCTGGAAAATTGTAGTTCATCCCACCACATGGCCGCATGACCCTTCAATCTGGTGGCTGCAAACTTCACTTTCTTCTTGCCATCAATTTCTTCATAGTCGAAATATTTGTCTAATGAACTGATCTAGTCCATTAGTACTTCCACACTAAGGTTTCCATCATATAAAGGTACTTTTACCTTTGGTCTACCACTGGCCTTTTCTAGCATCTTAATAACTTCAGTTGCCTCGCTTTCTTCCTCTATTTATTTTTCGATGGTTTCCTCTTCATCTACACTGGAAATTCCATCATCTATTTCCATGCTCTGATTAGTTTCTATTGTATCCATCCTTGTACACAAGTGTCAGATTTCATCTAGCAGAACTACATTTTCTATAGGTCTCCCTCGACCTATTCCAACTCCCCTTTTGGGTGGCATTCTCTGCAACTTTCAAGAACAAACTTAAGGCTCTGATACCAAAAATTGATGAAGTGAGTATATGAGTGCTGCAAACTAGAGTATATGAGTGCTACAAACCAAGACTTAGCACAAGACTAGACTTAACACCCTATTTATAAAGCTGAGGAAAGGAAACACTTATTTGGTTATTGCATTTATGAACCACTATGTTTGTAAATAGAAACATATAAAATATAGATATAGTGTGGAATTTTTTTTTTACAATCCTTCCAATCGGTCACATGATAACCAGCGGAATTCCTTGTATAAGGAGTTAACACCACTATCAATCGGAGATGATTACAGTAGTAGTGTGCCCTATCAAATGGTTCTTGTCCACCATACAGTTCACCATCTCACGCGGACTTGCTCTTGCCTTTGCCCTCAAGCCTACACTATCACTCATGCTCTTGCCTTTGCATCAGCCCGCACCATCACTTACGTTCTTACCTTTGCAATCAGGATTGCACCTTCACTTACACTCTTGCCTTTGCATTTAGGCCTGCACCTTCACCTACGCTCCACGCTGACTCCAATGCATTCTTGTTCAATCCCAACCTAGCACTCCCTTCCAAAACAGTATGCTTACAATGACAGTCTCTTCATTCCGCCTTGCGTCCAAATCAGATAATCTGCCTGCCATTTCCCATGACAATCCAGATTTAACTGTTGATGTGTGGAGATTTTAAACTGAAGCAGCTTCCATCCGTGGCTTACTGAGATCGACTCTTCTATCAGAATTAATTCCAATCACTCCTTGGTTCCTACAATTCAAAAACACTCATCCACGCTTATATATAATGTGTCACATATTTAAATAACCAAAAACAACATAGAACCGAGAGCAAGTACATGGAACAATTTTAGAACTACAGTAGTAATTACTGTATCCAATTCTCAAGGGCAGAATATTACATATTTTTTCCCCTTTTCTCTTGGCATTCTTCACACTCACTATCCCTCTATGCGCTCTTATTTTTTTTCTCTCTTATTTCTCTATTATTTATACTTTAATGCGAAATTATTCTCTTTAAAATATATTTCTTCTCGAACTACTCCAACAAACCAATGCCTCCCTATTCTTAAGTTCTTATCCTTACTTGGCCCTATTTCCACGCAGGGAAAGAAACCAATTTCTAATTTTATTCCTAATTAATTAAAAAAATACACAACAAATAAATAAATAAATAATAAAATATTAATGCTAATGTTTACTCCTCTCGAATTAGCCACAACATGTGAGCATATAATCACATTGTTGGCTAAGTCTAGATGCTCTTGCATCAAAACTACTATAAGACAATAAGAAAACCTGAAACAAAAGGTTTGTGAATGCCTTATGGGTAGATAGACTTACCACAAAGAATATATTGGTACATTCCCTTACCATCTTGGTTATGGGATGGATTTTTTTTTCCATCTTCTTTAGGATTACCAGTAATGAAGATCATCCAAGAACTGCAAGTTGAAACCAATGATATCTAGAGAAGGATAAACCAAACCATACACTTACAGAAAACCAGGGAAGATGTCTATCTCAAGTATCAAGTTGTTCAAGAAAAAATTAAAAATATATTTGACAAGAATACTAAAGAAGATGACTTTTGTATAGGTGACAAAGTTCTTAAATGGGATTCAAGGAGAGAGGAGAAAGGTAAACATGGGAAATTTTATTTCTTATGGAAAGGCCCTTATGTTATTTATGGTTACAAAGGTAACAATGCATTCTTTTTAAAGGATTTGGATGGATCAAATCTTCCAGGTGGACCTATCAATGGTAGAATGCTGAGGCATTACTATTCCCTAGAATAACAGTAGTTCACTTTGTTTACTTTTTTCATTGTACATAACATTGCAGATATTAGATTGGATTGGATGTTTTTCCTAGCAAAGTTGAAGCTCGAAGAGAAGGCCCTAAGCTTTGAATGATAAAAATATCACGTATGAATAATGCAGAGCTCATAAAACAGTTCCAAGGCTAGCACAATCTCAAATTTCTTGACATTTCACCAGGAAATGCCATCCCCATGTGGAGCCACTGTTAGGGTCCTATAATAATAGGATTCATAATTTTGAATTGACTTTAATTAGTGTTGTAATATGTACATGCTTTTCTTTCTGCAAACTGTTTTCCCATATCAGAAAAATAAAAAAATGTAAAGAGGTTAAAAGTCCTAAAATAAAAATCAAAGGACTTGAAAGAAAAAAATATTAAAAAAAAGAAAATAAATTGGACCCCACACAAAAATAAATAAAAGATAAAACTTGAAAGTGATGCAAATCCAAATGCCACTACTATTTACTTTTTCTGCAAAATAAAGATTGTGTGCAGCTTGTTAAAATGCCACAATCCATGAAGGTTAAACAGCTTAATCTTAACCTCCCATGCTTTAAATTTCATGTTATTAGATTGAGAATAAACATCTAGCCAAACAATTTAAACTTGGCATATCAGTAGTTAGGTAGAGAATAATAAGGAGCTCAATAGCTTAATTTGAGCCCTTAATAAATAAGGATAAAATTAGTTTGTTTGTTTTTTTAAAAGAAAAATGAACAAGGATTTGCAAGATCAAATGCACCCAGGTAAATGAAGAAAAAATGTTAGGATAGAATATGGGTAGGTACAAGCAGTTTTTACAATCATGGATAAGCTGAAAATTGGTCATTTCATTTACTAACTATCATCCCCTTGTGAAAATACTCCATCCCCTCCATTTTCATTCTTTCCCCTTCATTTTTGCCTTTTTCCCATTATCATCCATTTCCCTTTGCAAAAATCCCCTTTTCCTAAGTTTAAAACACATTTTACTTAAGAAAAGTAAAACCCTTTAAGTAATTCCACTTTTATTCAAAAACACACCCAAAAACCCAAAAAACATTTTTTATCCTAAGTATAAATGCTAAAATAATATGTTGAGACCCATTATAAAGAAATATATTTCCAACATTAGATTTTTACACTATACATAGTGTATTTTGACATTCTGCAGTTGTATTATATTTTAAACTCTAACTTAATGTATTAAATCCTTATATATACCTTTGCCCCGTATTAAATTAAATCCCTATATATTATTCCCCACCCATATCTTTTATTTTAACCTATGATTAAATTTCCCTACATGTTATATAAGCTGCATCTCATAGGTTAAATAATAAACCATGTTTATTAATCTCGGTCCCACTATTTATAAATCCTGACAATTGTAAACTTAATTTTGCCCACATCTCATTTGTTAAATATATTAACCTCCGCCTATAAAAATACACTCTAGACTATGTATTAAAACTTTGGTTTAAATACATATTTAACCTCCCGCTGCATTGAAAACCTAGGCCCCACGCCATCTTACCTTGCATCTCCATCACATCATCCTAACCATTCGTTTTTCAACCCCTAGATCTAATGGTGGATATCCCTTATCGCATATATCTCAATGCAATTGTTAACCTACCCCAAAACTTCTGATAAGTGTGGTTTGCACGTTTTCTCTCCCCTTTATGTGTCTTCATTTTATTGGATTGCACCAATCAAACAGATTCCACTTACCATCTTTGAACCTTGCGAAAATTGCTTAGTAGTTTTTCCCTCCCCGCGCCCAACCACCAGCCTGTTTGAATTGACCAAGCAATCAATGCATTCACTTTTGAATGAAAAGCGTTTATAAACCACCCAAATGCATTGTTTTTACCCTTCTGTTACCGTTATTTTCACATAAAACACATTGCAGACCGAGAAAAACATTGCCGACTCTGTTTATTGGCCTAAATCAAACATAATTCACCAAGTTTGACTGCTACAAATAGTGTAGAAGACATCCAAGCACTATAAAGACCAACAAAAGCTTTTGAAAGCTTTCTGCAACCCCGGAAACCTTCCTGCACAACAAAACTTCAATTTTCCCAGGTATTCTTCAGAAGAATAGACCCATTCATTGGTCTAAAAGAGTATTACAGTTAATCGAATAATTTAGGAGCCTCTGAACCTAAATAAAGTCCCATTTGCTTCCTAAATCCATTATTATGTAAACCCTAAGAAATCCTTTCACAGATTCTGGAACCCTGGACTATTAAAAATCAAAGATTGAGTAAACTGAAGAATTTTAAGCCATCTATAGACCTGAGAAAGCCTTATGTGACCTTCAAACCTTTTCCTACAATACTTAGGCATCCTTTTTTGATCTCTTAAGTTTCTTTTTATCATAGAAAGTGCATTGTAGGCCCTAGATATTATTTGCAGAAGCTATAAGGTCTTGAAGTTTCTCGTTTGATACCAAAATTATAGTTTAAGTTAATTGATCAGAATTATTCCTTTACAAAAAAAAGATAGAACCCATGTTATATCCAAAATATTTCTGCTAACTAGTATAACTTCCAGAGGTGCTCCTACAAGCCTAAATCACTGTTCTAAAGTCAAAAAATTATTAGAATTGATAAATCAAACAAATCAATGGCTTCTAAAAACATTCTAGCAGTCAATCCTCTACAACCCCCTGTTGTAGATGTAGAGCATATTCCCCTGGCAGATGTAGAGTTCAAGATTACTGATACAGTGACAGAATTCAACCTTCTTGAGCTCCACTGCTGGAGCCAAGAAAAATCCCTAGATCAAGTTGATGAAGTGTTTATCTGGGAGTCAAACTTGCAAAAATATATTGTTCCTCATACTTACCGATGTCCAGAAAAAATCAGAATTTTCCAATCATGCTACTCTCCTGATCACAGAGCCATAGTGAACCTTGAAAAAGAAGTCTTGTTTACTATTACAACAGATTCAATCAATCAAATTCTTTAGATACAACCTGGACCAAATGAAGTTCCTTTGTCTATTGAAGCCCTCACTAAGTTATACTTGGATCTGGACTTCCCCAAGAGGTTCCAGATTTTTCAGACCTTCATGCCTTCTTTGAAAGGACAAGACATATTATTTCCATGTTGTCTTTCATTCTTGGCTATTTTGCAGATGAACATGTTGATGTTGTAGTGCTTGGTTTCTTGTCTACTTTTACAACTGGTCAGCCTCCTGCTATTATCTTTAACTTTGCCCAATATATTGCTGATAGTATCCATGAGAAATTAGTCAAAATGCCTTTTGAAGGTGTATTTAGGTATTCTTCATTCCTATTTCACATGTTCCTATATTTTCAGTCTGAGAAGTTTAATATAAGCCTTCAGAAGCTTGATATGGAAGGAAATCCACAATCAATCATATTTTGGACTTCCTTGATAAGGAAAGAGTCTTCCAATGAGTTCACCTATTCATATTTTACAGATTCCTTCATCCATCCCTTGGTAAATTTACTAAATAGTAGTATGCAGCCCAAAATTAGTAATGAAATCAAGAATGTTTTGCAATTGTTTGAGCACAATAGGACAGGTGATTTGTACTTGTACAAAAATCACACTGAAATAAGAGTTTATGGATCAAGTCTTATCCCTTATAAACTACAAAAATACCTCCCTATGAGGTTATTTGCCTTGGAATATATAAGGTAGATTCTAAATTCAGATGCAATCAATTTCTTAATAGAAAATAAGAAAACACAGTTCAAGTTGAAGAACCAGGTTGGCCCTAATAATAGAGAGGCAGGTATAGAGGCAGAAAAACAGTTGCAACAGTTCAAATTCGGTCCTAGTTTCCTTTGGTATTATGATCCCCTTGGTGTTATCATTAAAATTAGAGTTAAATGAAAATTAACTCCATATATACATGAAAAGAAACCATATATTAAGAAATTATCAAACCAATCTGAATGGTTAGAGAACACATTGGTAGAGGCAGAGAAGCAAAGTGATACTAGTCAAACTTTGCAAACTACAACCCAAGAAGACATAAATGTGAAGAGAAACAGAGAGGAAGGATATTATACAGTAGAAACTACAGCAGAGACTAAATTCAAATTAAGGTACAGTAAAAAGCCAGAGCTAAATCTTGCCAATAAAGAAAAGGAAACAATAGAGTTCATTGACACAGAAATTTCAGAAAAATATAATGCACTTCCTACAATAATTGAAGAGGAACAACAACCCACTACTTCAAAGAAACGACTAATTCAGAAACAACACAGTATGAAAATTTCTTCCTCCAAGAAAACAACAGAAAAAGACATGGATATCAAAGAAATATACAAGGAAATCAAGGCCAAAAATGAAAAAATAAAAAATGAAATATATTCTCAGTATCTAAAGCAAACTCCTAGCATTTAGAATAGGCTACTTTCAGCCTTTGAATACAAGAAGAAAAATATGTTGATGACAATTCTTCAGCCCATAGTTCAAACTCCCAAATAATCATCTGATTACAAAAAGATATATTTTGAAGTTCCAGTCTAGGATATTCATCCTCTGGATCAAACTGAATTTCATAAGCAGGCAGGAGAGATGATTTATTCTACAATGACCACCAAGGCTATGAGTGCATAGAAACTTTAAAACACTCTAATAAATGTAAGATATCAGCTCAAATTGGAGAAAGCATCTTCATACGCAAAGGACACTAGAATCAAATCCTTGGAAGAACTAATAATTGAAGTAGGATATGATCCTCAAAATACAAAATCTGAAGAGGAATTAATCAAGAAGAAAAATGCAAACATTGCTGCATTAAGGAAACAATTGAAGTTCCCCCCTACAGAGCATCCTCAAGCCAAGTAGCTCTTACAGGATTCCAATCATAAATATGAGATGATGAGTGTCATTTTATAGTTAACGGCTCAGATAAAATAAATGGAAATTGAAATGGATAAGTTGATGCAGGAGAAAGAAGCCAACAAAGAAGAGGAAATTCTTGCCACTATCATCCCTGTAGTTACGACAGTTGTACCTTCTAATTTGGTAGAATCATTGGTTCCTAATGTCCCAATGGCCACAGTAGTTCCAGATACTTCATCTATAACTTCAGCCATAGAATCTTCAACAATAACAGCACATCACTCAGATGAAGCAAGCAAACTAGTAAAGGCTATGCAAGATATGTCCATTGGCACGACACCATTAAAATACTCTACAAGATGAGGTTCCAACCGTCCATGGGGAAGCTATTGGTTTGCATGAAGAGCCATGGTTTTCCTAGGAAGAAAGGGGACCCTTTCAAAGTGAGGTGGATCCTCACCAATCCCCAAGAGCCTCACTTTAAGCTCAAAGTCACCTGGTCACTTGCACAGGACATACTGAAAAGACATCTTGCTATGAAAACTGGAGATCACCGAAAGAGGAATGCAGAAGGGATAAAACTCAAGGTCGCAGGTCGCATATGACTCCAGGTCGCAGGTCGCATATGACTCAAGGTTGAAGGTCGCAAATAACCCTAGGTCACAGGTTGCAGATGATCCTAGGTCACAGGTCGCAGATGACCCAAGGTTGCAGGTCATAGATGACTCAAGGTCGCAGGTCGCAGATGACTCCAGGTCGCAAGTCGCAAAAGTCTCAAAGTCACAAGGTCGTAAAGTTGCAAACTTCACAAAGTCGCATAGGTCGCAAAGTCACAAAGTTTGCAAAGCTGCAAGGTCGTAAGGTCACAAGGTCGTAAAGTCGCATAGGTCGCAAGGTCGCAAGTTCACAAAGTCGCATAGGTCACAAGCGCAAGGTCGCATAGGTCGCAAAGTCGCAAGGTTACAAAGTCGCATAGGTCGCCAAGTCATGAGGTCACGAGGTCGAAGATCGCAAAGTCACATAGGTCGCAAGGTCGCAAAGTCGCATAGGTCGCAAGGTCGCAAAGTCACAAAGTCGCATAGGTTGCAAAGTCGCATGGTCGCAAAGTCACAAAGTCGCAAAGTTGCATAGGTCGCAAGGTCGTGAGGTCGCAAGGTCGAATAGGTCGCAAAGTCGCAAGGTCACAAAGTCGCATAGTTCACAAAGTTGAATAGGTTGCAAGGTCACGACGTCCCGAGGTTGTAAGGTTGCAAAGTCGCATAGTTCACAAGGTTGCAAAGTCGCATAGGTCACAAAATCACATAGGTCGCAAAGTCATATTCTTCGCAAAGTCGCATAGGTCGCAAAGTCCCAAGGTCGCAAGGTCACAAAGTCGCACAGGTCGCAAGGTCGCAAAGTCGCATAGGTCACAAGGTCGCAAGGTCACATAGGTCGCGAGGTCGCAAGGTCGCAAGGTCGCAAAGTCGCATAGGTTGCACGGTCGCAAAGTCGCATAGGTTGCAAGGTCACAAAGTCGCATTGTTTGCAAAGTCGCATAGGTCGAAAAATCACATAGGTCGCAAAGTCACAAAGTCTCATTGTTCGCAAAGTCACAAAGTCGCAAGGTCACAAAGCCGCAAGGTCTCAAAGTCACATAGGTCGCAAGGTCGCAAGGTCGCATAGTTCACAAAGTCGCATAGGTTGCAAGGTCACAAAATCACAAAATTGCATAGGTCGCAAGGTCGCAAAGGTCGAAAGGTTGCAAGGTTTCAAGGTCGCAAGGTCGCAAAGTCGCATAGTTCGCAAGGTCGCAAGGTCGCAACCTCCTTTAGGTCACAACTTACCCTCAGTCGCAAGTAATCCCAAGAGTCGGGGAATACCAAAGGTCACGGGAAACACAAGAGTCACCTCGGCCTATATGTACATATTCTAGCAATTTTTTAAAGGACTTTTGGGTTGTGGAATTTTGAGAGAGACGCATTGCTTTTTATTGAATGGATTCTCTTGATGAATACAAAGAAGTGTTATTGGATCTCACTATTGAATCCGATGGAGGTCTCCTATGTGGTTATGCTATGAATATGGTCTCTTTGAATGAATGAATGCTTCTTTCAAATATTGGTGCACATTTCTACTTATGTATTCCTTTGTGTTATGAGCTTCCTTGCAACACGTGGATGATATATGATGTTCTAACTTAAAGAAATGTTGGTGAACTGCTTTGTCGATATTTTATTTAAATATTTATTGGGATGTGCATAGTTGATAAATGAAACACTTAACCATTGTGAAAATTTTCTCATTTGTTAAGTGAATCTTGCAATAAGCATGATCTTGGTAAATTTTTACTAACAATTCTTTTCATAAGTTTCATGCTTTAAATTCCGCTTTGTTATTCATGGTATTATGTTTCACAGGGCATTCGTCAATCACTGACTTGTATTCATTCAACATCCGTGCATTTTCCATCCCAGCGAGTCCCCTCTCTATCCGCAAAACATCTTCACCAATTTAATGGCAACTGGGCCTACATACCGGATGGAATCCCCAAACCAAATGGTGTAGAGTTTGTTGAGACTCAATAAGATGATGAGCTTAGTGAAAAGAGTCGCCTTCACTAAGTGGGCCCACAGGCTATTTTTGGCGCAAGTTTATTTTTAGACTATGTCTATTTTTAGACATGATGATCACATTTCAGAAGTTGCAGGATGCTATTTGTGGATGGTTGGTAAAGTTGGAAAAATAGATGAAATTCTATTTTTAGAATATTGGGCAAAGTCTATTTATAAATCGTCAATCTAAAAATAGATGCATGTCGATTATTATTAGCTCTTAATAATAATCAGACTCTAAACAACAACTTATTCTCTTGGAGCACTTTAGTTTAGTGCACAGATGTGGCACATCAGCTGACAGAAGGAATTATGCTATTCCTAAGGTTTTAGTGGAGCTAATGCATGGAGGATTCAGTTAGAACTCAAGTGCCAGAGTTATGACACAATTGGAAGAAGTAGTTATGGAGTTGTATTCAGTTTAACTCAGTTAGAATCAGTTGAGCTAGTTGTATCTAGTCTAACTGATTGATACACTAGTGAGAGTGAATTAATTAGTTAATTAATTAATAAATAATAACTCATTAATCAACTGAAAAATACACCAGTTAATTACAGTGCATGGCAGTTTCAGTGGAGACCAGTGGAGAGATAGGTGAAAGGGAAAGATAGACTATATGTTGTGACTATAGTGATGCATTGATTACATCACACACTCAGTGGAGATGCAAATGAGGATTGTGTAGTAAAGGATGGAGTATTTTTAATTCATTCAAATGAATTCTTTAGCAGAGATTGCGTAGTGAAGGCAGGCTAGCAGGTGGCAAAGATTGGTGCATGGATTTGCAAGATTGGGCCTGATTAGTGTATGACGATTGTACTGTACTGAGAGCTTGTAATAAGATTTGTATTCTTGTATGAGATTTTCATATGACCTCCATGTTACATAATATATATTTGGGGTTTTCAAATTCAGGCTTTCTCAGTTAAAAACTGTGTTATGTGCGATTGAATATTTTTTTTTATGCTTCACATGTGTGTGCAATTAATTTTTCCGCAAAAGATTAACAAGTGGAATAGATTTAGTATCTTGCATAAATTTAAATAGTGTGAGATCAGGTGGATCTTGGACATATGCATTCTTAGTGCATATAATTTCTACATGGTATCAGAGCATTTTTTATTGAAGATTTCAATTGTGAAGTGAGTTTGTGCCGGTGGACAATTCGAATTTTCTATAGAAGATTCTTGGTGCAGAAATTGAGTATACATTGAAATGTCTTTCAACAGGTTGAGATTGGAGTATGCCCTTGATGGCAGCTCGAATTACATAGCCTTGAAGGATAGGATGGAGGCAGTGCTAGAGGATAATGGGCAAAATGAGTTCATCGATAGCGATGTTCCTAATCTGGGATCTAGCGATGCTGCATTACTTGATGCATGGAAAAAGAAGATAGCAAAGATGAGGAGAATTCTGTTGGAAGGTGTGAAGGAACATATTGTGTCCAGCCTTCATGGGAAAGCCACTCCATTCTTAATGTGGAAGGCTTTGACAGACTTGTTCCAAAGCAGAAGTGACCAGAGGAAGTTGGTGCTTAAAGACAAGCTCAGAAAAATAAAAATGGAGAAAGGTGACAATATACCAAAATACATCACAAAGTTTTTCCACTGCAAGGATGAACTGGGAAGTGTGTGAGTTACTGTTGATGAATAATACTTGGTGAGTTTGTCTCTCCTTGGGCTTCTGAAGAGTTTGCATAGCTACGAAGACTCTGTCAATGGACGGGAGAAACTGCCAGGATGGGAGCAACTTTGGTCGGATCTTGTGAAGGAGGAGATAAGGCGGGGTACCAGGGATGGATCTTCATTGAAGAATGAAGATTAAGAGAATTTTTCTTTGGCTGCCAAAGCAAGGAAAGGGAAGGGGAAGAAAAATCCTTCAAAATCCGGTGCTAAAGGCAAGAAGCAGGATTTGTCCAAAGTGAAGTGTTTTCACTGTCATGAACATGGACATTTCACCACTAACTGTACACAGAAAAAGAAGAATAAGCAGGCTGCTAGATCTACAGCTAGAGAGGCCTTAGCCTCACAATTTGAGCTGGATTTTTCCTTGATCACATGCTTGGTTTCAAGCTGCATGGGATCAGTGTGGTATCTTAACAGTGGTGTGTCTTTCCATATGACGGGAGACAAAAAGTTATTTAGTGACTTGGAGGAGAAGGACCTCCAGATGCATATAGATATGGGCGATGATGGTCAGTACAGTGCGACTGGCATTGGGACCATTACCTTTGAGAGGGAGTTTGGTGATCCGTTCTTGTTGAAGAATGTCATGCATGTTCCAGGTCTGAAGAAGAACTTGGTCTCAGTTGCAATGCTGGAAGACAAGGGTTATGATGTTGTTTTCAGTGAGGGAAAAGCCTTCCTTAGACATAAAATAATGGGTCAAACCAAGAAGATAGGGGTTCGAATTAAGAATCTCTACAAGCTGGAGGTAGATGGATGCACTGCAATGGTGGGCAAAGTAGAAGGAGTGCTGAGCCGTGATGAGGGCGAATTATGGCACAGGATATTGGGCCATCTTCACCATGGCGCTTTGAAGATTTTGCAGCAAATTTCTACTGGACTTCCCAAGGGTACTGTTGCACAGTTAGATTAGTGCAAAGGATGTACAATGGGCAAGTTTGTGAAGACCACCTTTCATGAGAAGGAGAACCGTGCTTCGGTGATCTTGGAGAGAATTCACACAGACGTGTGTGGACCATTCTCGGTTGCTTCAATAGCAAAACACAGGTAATATGTGATATTTTTTTATGATTATTCTCATAGATGCTAGATCTTCTTCATGCAGAAGAAGAGTGAAACGTTCTCAAAGTTCTGTGAGTTCAAGGCGTTGGTGGAGAAGGAGTCGGGGAAACAAGTGAAAGCTCTACAGAGCGATAATGGTGGTGAATACATCTCATGTGAATTCAAAGACTTATGTAGGAAAGAAGGAATTTGAAGAGAACTCATAGTGCCTCATAACCCACAGCAGAATGGGGTCGCGGAGAGAAAGAACAGAACGATCATGGGTGCTGCACGAGCGATGCTACATGACCAGGGCCTACCGATGCACTTGTGGGCAGAAGCATGCAACACTACAGTTTATGTGAAAAACCATTGTCCTCATAGAGTATTTGGCATGAGTACACCTAAAGAATCATTTTCTAGTGAGAAGCCGGATATTTCTCATTTGAAGATTTTTGGCTCACCTATTTACATTCATGTGACGAAGGACGTCAGGAAGAAGCTGGAGCCGACTGTAGAAGTTGGGATATTTGTGGGGTACACATAAACACCCCATAACTATCGTGTGTATTTGCCAGACATTCGGATGACTGTTGTGCGACAGGATATAAAATTCAATGAGGTGAAAGCCATGAAGTTGTCGCTTGAGAGGGAGCTACACTTGCATGTGGAAGAGGAACTTCTTGTTCCCAAAGATGAGCCTCTAGATGTGGATCAGCCACAGGAGGAGATTCATGGAGTCGAGGAGTCCACTCATGCAGAACCAAACATCAGACAAGGCAGAAAGCATACCACTGAAGCTGAGATACTGAAACTTGATGCGGCATAGAATGTAGGAGTCCCTACATCACAGCACAGACAGAGACAGTCACCTAACCGATATACTAGATACATGGTTCTTATGAGCAAGTGTATTGTAATAGAGCCATTTTATTTTGAAGAAGAAGTACAGGAGACCACATGGGTAGATGCCATGGTGGAGGAGTATGACTCCATTGTCAGAAACAGTGCTTGGGAGATTGTTCCAAGGCCAGTGGGAAAATCAGTTGTAGGATCAAGATGGATCTACATGGTAAAGCAAGTTGTTGATGTGAGTGTTGGGAAGTATAAGGCAAGATTTTTTGCTTGGGGCTTCTCACAGATTGAGGGGATTGACTCTGAAGAAATCTTTGCACATGTCGCACGGTATTCTTCCATACGGACCATCCTTGCTCTCTCAGCGTAGATGGGTTGGCACATTCATCAGATGGATGTGAAGACGGTGTTCCTTAATGGGATCATTGAGGAAGAGGTGTACATTGAGCAGCCTAAAGGATTTGAGATCTTCAGCAGCGGGTCGCATGTGTGCAGGCTCAAAAGAGCGTTGTATGGGCTGAAACAAGCACCCCGTGCTTGGTACACTCCGATCGATAGCTATTTTAGTGGACTTGGCTTCACCAAGAGTGAGGCGGATGAAAACTTGTAGCAGATTGTGGTTGAGGATAAGATTTTAATCATTGTAATTTATGTTGATGATTTAATACTAACAGGTGATGAGCAGTTGATACACTCATGCAAGGTAGATCTTGTAAAGGAGTTTGAGATGAAGGATATGGGCCTCCTTCATTATTTCCTTGGATTGGAAATATGGTAGCGGGAAGGTGAACTGTTTGTGTCTCAAGGCAAGTATGCCTGAGAGATATTGGAGAAGTTTCACATGCAAGGCTGCAAGCCTATCGACACTCCTCTTCCAGGAAATTGGAAGAAAGAGGATGCTACATCGGCAGAGGTAGTGGATGCCACTATTTATTGATAGTTGGTGGGTTCGCTCATGTATTTAGTTAATACAAGACTGGACATATGCTATGCGGTGAACCAACTTTCACAAGTGATGGTTAAGCCTACCAAGCTCTTTCGGAAGGCAGGCAAGCATGTTTTGAGATATCTCAGGGGCACATCTGAGTATGGTTTATGGTACAGACAGACGATGAGGTGAAGTTGCATGGCTTCACAGATGTAGATTGGGAAGGAATCCCAACAGACAGAAAGAGCACATCGGGAGGGATTTTCAGTATCGAATCTACGATAGTTTCTTGGTACAGCAGGAAACAAAGATCCGTGGCACTCAGTTCAATGGAAGTGGAATACATGGCAGCAAGTTTAGCTACATGTGAGGCTATCTGGATGAAAAAAAATTTGGTTGGTTTGTTTGGTTCACATTTAGATCCCACGGTGATTCATTGTGATAATCAGAGTTGCATTAAACTCTCATTTAATCATGTGTTTCATGATAGATATAAACATATTGATATCTGGTATCATCATATCAGAGATTGTGTGCAGCAGAAGATCATGTTGCTTCAGTACATTCCTACGGAGGATCAGGATGTAGATATTCTGACGAAGGCGCTCACCAAGAGAAAATTTGAATACCATAGAGGCAGGATTGGGGTGAAGGATAATCCCTATCTTTTTGAGAGGGAGTGTTGAGATTCAACAAGATGATGAGCTTAGTGAAAAGAGTTGCATTCACTAAGTGGGCCTGCGACTATTTTTGGTGCAAGTCTATTTTTAGACTGTCTATTTTTAGACATGATGATCGTATTTCAGAAATTGCAGGATGCTATTTGTGGATGGTTGGTCAAGTTCGAAAAATAGATGAAATTCTATTTTTAGAATATTGGGCGAAGTCTATTTATAGATCTTCAATCTAAAAATAGATGCATGTCGATTATTATTAGCTCTTAATAATAATCAAACTCTAAACAACAACTTATTCTCTTGGAGCACTTCAGTTCAGTGCACAGATGTGGCACATCAGCTGACAGAAGGAATTACACTACTCCTAAGGTTATACTGGAGCTAATGCATGGAGGACTTAGTTAGAACTCAAATGGCAGAGTTATGACACAATTGGAAGAAGTAGTTATGGAGTTGTATTCAGTTTAACTCAGTTAGACTCAGTTGAGCTAGTTTTATCTAGTCTAACTGATTGATACACTAGTGAGAGTGGAGTGAATTAATTAGTTAATTAATTCATAAATAATAACTCATTAATCAACTGAACAATACACCAGTTAACTACAGTGCATGGCAGTTTCAGTGGAGACCAGTGGAGAGATAGGTGAAAGGGCAAGATAGACTATCTGTTGTGACTATAGTGATGCATTGATTGAATCACACACTCAATGGAGATGCGAATGAGGATTGCGCAGTCAAGTATGGAGTAATTCGAATTCATTCAGAGCTATTCTTCAGCATAGATTGTGCAGTGGAGGCAGACTAGCAGGTGGCAAATATCGGTGCATGGATTTGCAAGATTGGGCCTGATTAGTGTATGACGATTGTACTGTACTGAGAGCTTGTGATAAGCTTTGTATGCTTGTATGAGATTTTCATATGATCTCCATGTTACATAATATATAGTTGGGGTTTTCAGCTTCAGGCTTTCCCAGTTAAAAACTGTGTTATGTGCGATTGAATATTTTTGTTTATACTTCACATGTGTGTGCAATTAATTTTTCCGCAAAAGATTAACAAGTGGAATAGATTCAGTATCTTGCATAAATTTAAATAGTGTGAGATCAGGTGGATCTTGGACATATGCATGCTTAGTGCATATAATTTATATAGAGTCTAGTTGGGATTATGCATCGAGGAGATCCCCTTACTGTTGGAAAGACATTTTCAATCGTCTACAGATTTTGCGCTAGAAGGAGGGCCGATGACAAGCTGAGCCCTTAGAGCCTGTAGTTAGTCTCATATATGTAAATGGATCATCCCCAAATAATCCTCTCGAGATATTTATTGTATTTATCTGGTTCTCGATGCTCAATCCTTGATGAACCTCTGTATCACTTGTCCCATTTAAAATTTGATGGTGAGAATGGAATTTCCATAACCGAGCACCTTTCAGATTTCTTTGAGTTTTTTGAGTGTTACGAAATTTGCGATGAGGAGTTGGCTTGTGTGATTTTCTCCCTTACCCTTGAAGGATGCATCAAGAAATGGTGTCACATGTTGCCAACAGCTTCCATCCATTCATTTGAGCAACTCATCAGTGAGCTTCAACAAGCCTTTCACATGTACGATTTTCAAGATGTATTAATAAGGATAAATGATATCAAAATGAAACCTTATGAATCTATAGAGGATTTTTCTATTAGAGTTGTTCATACTTGTTTTGAGTTCCCTGAAAGAGATTTCGATTGGGCATATTTAATTGAACAGTTTCAACAGTTGGTTTTTTTTTCTCTAGAACACCTTTAATCTGAAAGAAATATTGATCCTTATGGATGTCATGATAATCCTCAAGTTACTAACTGTTTAAATTTAGCCCCTTATATTTTCTTTCCCATATCTCTGATTCAGGAACAACTTCAAGCCTCTAAGGATGAACTTACTATTTGTAACATGTCTCATCCTCCTCCTGATTTCATACCTAATGGAGTTTTATTGGCAAATAGTTTAAGTGATGAAATATGCTTGCAGGAAAATGAACCATGTTGTATCGCCTCCACATCTTTCATACTCCTTGTCAAATAAAGACTCAAAAAACAATTTGATTTAACATCTCTCCATGTTAATGAAACCAATCTCGATTCCATTGAACGCAAGCTTGGGTATAGTCCTAAATATCATTCACCTATTGGCAATAACTTGGGATTTGTCTCAAATGAAGTTGATTGTCCTATAAAATCCATGCACCATGACATTCATGTAGGCTCATTGTTCCCTCTGGATGGCAATAATGTGTAAGGTTAAAGTCCTGGTACGATTGGTACTCCCTCATCTGAATCATTTCATCCATTATTCCCTGATTCATTTCTTGAGTCTGCCACACCAGTGATTTCTACAAATAATTCAGAACTTTCTTCTACTGGTGTTGGTGGTAGTAATGAACACGGGGGTGATGTTTCACAACCGCACTACAAGGATGATGAATCTCTTACTCCTGATCTCTTCCATCCATAGTCCTTAATCGGTCAAGAAAGAAACCTTATGTCTCAGCAATCTCAGGATGTTTCTCTCACTATTTCATCCTCATTTTCGATCCAAGGGGAGCCTAACATGCTAGGTACCCAACTTGATCAAATTGATGGCTCCAATGATCGCTACTCATCTGAAAACATATTCACTCATGCCTCTGAGAACTGTCATTCGTATCTATTTGTCGACCTTATGAAGCCACCGAAATTCGATGACCCGCTATATGATGATGCAGGGGCCCATCAGGAAATTGAAGCAATTAAGCTTCTGCTATTGGTTATCTCAATTTCTCACAATCCTTATGAGACCCCTGAAACAAGTCAAATTAGGGTTTCTGAAATGATGGTTCCCACGTATCACGCTACTCTTAGCATAACCGCGTCAGATGTCAGCTCATCTGGGAAAGCATTCTGTTCGATTGATGTTTCTCTAAGAACATCTTTCTATCCCCTAACAGTTGATATGCAACAACCGATATACCCTAATTTATTCACTAGAAGGAAAAAACTAGCCCCCCCCCCCAATACTAGTTGCATTCAGGCACAAGCGTGTGATCTTTTTCAAACCTCTGTATTGCCTGAAAATTTTCTGGTTAATTCATCCCATCCTGGGAAATCTAAAGAATCTGATACATTAGATTGTTAATCTGTTAGTGTGCAAACATTTGGCCGAATTAATAATAAGCCCACTCACGATCTTCCAATCACCACAAACAATGATCACATCCATTCACCAGTTGATCTCACGAAACCATCAAAGTTTGGAAGCCCCCGGCTTGAAGGTCCAAGGTTTTTCCAGGATGATGAGGCATGTCAACCTCTGACGAAGGTTACTTCATATCCTCACATCCTCAACAAAACCCAGGCACAACTTTGAACTAGGGCTTTCAAAATTAGGGTTTCTGCACTTGGATTCGCAAGCATCTCAAATTTGCCTGCCAGATGCCTATTTTTTCCATTCCATCAAATTCATTATCCTCAACATCATGATGAGATTCTTGGATGGTTTGATAGATCCTATCTGATGAATATGCTTGCAAATAAGCAGTGTATTTCCCCATTTTCATCGGACCTAGCGTTGTGCGTGGATGGATGTGTGTCATTTATAAATGATTTTAGGTTTCAAGTACATATTTCTATGTATCGGGATGAAAGTGAAATTTAGCTTGAACAACCCATTCTGGCCCGTTCTCTGGTAATTAGCCACAATATTCTTGTTGTTTTACATGCTTTTCAGGTAAGTCTTGTTGTCAGTGCACAATTGTGTATGATGGTTCTGATTGCGAATATTGTTGTTCTTGCAGGGCGGGAACTAATGCGGTGGCTGCACTGGAAAACTGATTTCACATAACCCAACTGCCTCTTTGGTTAAATTAGGGTTTTAGGTTTAGGCTAGCTAGGATCTATTAATAGAAGTGTGCTATTTCAAGTTGTTAATTAGGTTTACTTGCTAAGGTTTTTCTTTATAGTTTAAAATTATGTTTGTTGTCTTTTCTTACGGTCAATAGCTTTATGCATTATAATTTTCCATTTATTTTGCATTCATTTCTCTTTCATTTTGCTTATTGCTACATAATATTCAGATACTCACTGCATGTGCTTTGCCTTATTTTTCCACCTGCAACTAGTCGATCTTTCTCGCGCATGGCATTGCATTACGTCATAAGCCTCGTCTGTTGCATCGCGTTGTAAGCTTTATTCCTCGCATCATTTGCACTGGTTGTTGAGATAGTTGTGAAAGTTTCCATACATTGCATACCACTTCATGAGCCCTCATTGAACCCGGGGCCTTGAAACCCTTGGTACCTAGACTAGCCTTCTTACTCCCTCTTGCACGGGTTTAAAGCCAGATGGATTGCTTTTACCTCTTTGCACGCATCGAAATCCTGATGATCTTGCTTACTTGTTTTTCCTTAATTGCTGAAACCCTAATTCCATTGTTTGCGTGAGGTTGTGGTGGTTACCTCAAGAGGCAGCTTCTCTTAGAACATGTCATCAAAGTCACGTTATCAACATAATGCCTATGAATTTAAATTCATTAGCCAGGGAGATACGAGTCGGTTGCTTGTGGGGAACCCTAACGAGTTTGAATGGCCTATACCCATAACCTGAGCCTTGTGCCCAGCATAGTCTCGAACATCTTAATGATATGTTTTTCATGTTTTTCTTATGAGTGGTATATGGGATGTGAAGGCTTGGCATGAGGGCAAACCCAAACAAGAATATCTTTCAGTTTCTGTCAAACAAGAAACAACCTCTCTTGCTCGTAAAATAAGTCGAGATCCCTCATCTACCCATGCAAAATAAGTGCCATGAGCACATGAATATAAGTGCTACAAGCACATGAAACAAAAAAGGGTAAATTATCAAGAAAGGATTCCTGCGCAGAGAGTTAATGCAATGACTCCGCCGAGGTACTGACCAGGCTCGCTGGCAACGGAGCAACTTTTGTGATTTCTTGAAGTGACTCCGCTGGGGTACTGTTGAGGCCTGCTGGTAGTGGAGCAACACTGGAAACTTACTTTAAAATTATGAATATAATAAGCCCACTGCCTTACTCTCTACATCATCATTAAACTACTCGCATCCGTGAACTCCTGCTTTGTCGTTTTTCTGATTAATAAGACCTATCTGAGGCATAAGGATTGGGCATATCTGTAAAGGTAAAAGTAATACAAAGGGTACCCGAAAAACCTGTTCAATATTCCCTTGCATCACTATCCAGACTCAAATTATTTTTGGGATTTTGACAAAGATGCAAGATTCTACCAGTGGTTCGCCATTTGTTGTAGCCACTACAACACGACCCAAAATTTTGGGTATATTCAAAATTTTGGGTCCCCCTCTGCTTGTGTAAACCCATTAAGTTTTCGACTCAGCCTTTAGTCAGTAATATCCCTATGACCTATTTATACCGAGCCCTATCACCTCACCCACTTGTCTTGTTGTCTCTCGACTGCGCTAGGGTATATAAGTTTTAAGCCGATTTCCGAACTTAGAGATGTTCAAGAAATTGAAATACGTTACAATATCTTAGGTTGGATATTTCAATGTTGTTGCTCCTCGAATGAGATATTTTTCTTAGTCACTTGTTTTTCTCATTATTACCGAGAGCTAAATCATTCTCATATTATTCCTTTTAGGAGATTGGTCAAAGGTGCTATCAGTATACATTGAACAACATATCTGTTTCATTAAGAGTCCATTGGCACGACACCATTAAAATACTCTACAAGATGAATTTCAACCGTCCATGTGGAAGCTATTGGTTTGCATGAAGAGATAGGGTTTTCTCAGCAAGCAAGGGGACCTTTTCAAAGCAAGGTGGATCCTCACCAATCCCCAAGAGCCTCACTTTAATTTCAAAGGCACCTAGTCACTTGCACAAGACATACTAAAAATGCATCTTGCTGTGAAAACCAGAGATCACCGAAAGAGGAATGCAGAAGGGATAAAACTCAAGGTTGCATGTCGTAGATGACTCCGGGTTGTAGGTCGCAGGTTGCAAATAACCCTAGGTCACAGGTCGCAGATGATCCCAGGTCGCAGGTCGCAGATGACCCAAGTCCGCAGGTCGCAGATGACTCAAGGTCGCAGGTCGTAGATGACTCCAGGTCATAGGTTGCAAAAGTCTCAAAGTCACAAAGTCATAAAGTCGTAAATTTCGCAAAGTCGCATCAGTCGCAAAGTTCGAAAATTCGCATCGGTCGAAAAGTCACAAATTTCACAAAGTTTCAAGGTCGCAACGTCGCATAGGTCGTAAAGTCGCAAGGTCGCAAAGTTGCACAGATCACTAGGTCGCGAGGTCACAAGGTCGCAAGGTTGCAAGGTCACATAGGTCGCAAGGTTACAATGTCGCAAATTTGCATAGGTTGCAAGGTCTCAAAGTCGTAAATTCACATAGGTCGCAAAGTTGCATGGTCGAAAAGTAGCAATGTTACAAAGCTACATAGGTCGCAAGTTCGCAAGGTCGCAAGGTCACATAGGTCACAAAGTAACAAGGTTGCAAAGTCACATAGTTCGCAAAGTTGCATAGGTCGCAAAGTCGCGAGGTCGCGAGGTCGCGAGGTTGCAAGGTTGCAAAGTCGAATAGGTCACAAGGTCACAAAGTCGCATAGGTCGCAAAATCACATAGGTCACAAAGTTTCAAAGTCGCATTGTTCGCAAAGTTGCATAGGTCACAAGGTCTCAAAGTCGAATAGGTCACAAGGTCACAAAGTCGCAAAGGTCGAAGGTCGCAAGGTTGCATAGGTCGCGAGGTCACAAGGTCGCAAGGTCGTAAAGTCGCATAGGTCGCAAGGTCACTATTAGTATGAATCTTAATTCCAAGCATACAAAAAAATACCACTTTAGCTGTGCATGAAAAATAGCCCTAACAGTAAAGATGGCTGCCAATATCCTCATATTTGCAGTTAGGTGATAAAGATAAATGCTGCAAAAATCTAGATCTATGCATTAGAAGACATTAAGTAGTAGAAAAAACAAGATTTACTCCATGCATCCAATATACAAGACAAGAATATGTTGAATGAATTTTGTATTAATGGCACCTGGGAGGAAAACACAGAAGGGTGTTACCAGTTCTCCTCAATGGGATGGGTTCTTGTAAGTCCTCAACACTTCAGATCTAAAATTCCTCTCCCTTGATGGTGTAGAAAACCTAGACAAAAATGGTAGCAAAATATGATTATGATGGTGGATCAAAGTCAGACCAAAAGTATAGATTCAGAGTGATATTTAGGCAAAAAAAAGTGGTAAATGAATGGGAAAACCCTTCTATTTATAATAAAATATTGAGTTAGTCTAGATATTGGTGCATAGTTAAAATATTATTAACCAAATCAAGATCCAACTTTTATGGAATATTTTATTATATTTGTTGGAGGGAAAAGAAATTTGACTTGGGTCAAATCCCTTTATTTGTAAATAATAAATAATAAATGATTTATTTATCATTTTAAGGATATGGTTGAGTAATAACCAAATAAATAATGATTTATTTAATTATTTATGGGTGATTTAGTCATATTTAACAAAGAATATTATTTAAATAAGGTTTAAATAATTATTCTTTAGAAAATAATAAGATAAATAATGATATATCTAATTAATTTCCTTGTTTTGGGTTAAAAATAACCAGGAATATTAATTAAACTATTTTTTAACTAATTATTCCTTGAGGAAAATTAAACAAATATTGATTTATTTAATATTTCCTCATGGGGTTTCCTGTTTATACCATAAACAACTTAATAAAGGTGGTTTACTAAGTTATTTTCATAGTGAGAGCAATTTTACTTAGGGTAAAATTGGTCGTACATGGTGTACTTGGGTCCATCTAATGATACTATGTTAGATGACCAAAAAATAGTGTAATAGATTGCCCCCCAACGTGCGAGCATTAGGAGCTAATCGTATGACCGAAGTACGTTGTAAGAACTCAATCACTAGACACCGAGGGGGAAGTCAGAAAGAGAGAAGTATAAGGTAGAACAAAGTGTTGAAAGGAATATACCCTGAGGAGGCGAGACTTACAAGTGTGACAAGTCTCTTTGATGAGTAAGTACTTGTGCTATAGGAGGCGAGGGAGGCATACCTATGCCTGCGGAGACAAAATACAAAGAATAAGGCGTCCAGCAAACAAGGGACTGAACAATATAGTACATGAGCCAGATAAACAACATGATAATGAATCCCACATACATATTGTGCCTGGGATAATAGCCAGGACTTGTACAATAATATCTGAGTACATGAGATATAAATACAACCCAGATGCCCCTGTAAACAGGAAAGGGCTCTGAAACTCTAACTGATACATGAAATAAAAAAGGCACTGCAAGCAGCTGAGACCAACATCATCAAATCTATGGAGCTGCATCAAAGGCTGTAATGAAGAGGTCATCCGGGCATGTGGGGGGCTACCTGTAGTGTTAAGATTCAACAATATGATGAGCTTAGTGAAAAGAGCCGCCTTCACTAAGTGGGCCCGCAGGCTATTTTTGGCGCAAGTCTATTTTTAGACATGGTGATCATATTTCAGAAGTTGCAGGATGTTATTTGTGGATGGCTGGTCAAGTTGGAAAAATAGATGAAATTATATTTTTAGAATATTGGGCGAAGTCTATTTATAGATCGTCGATCTAAAAATAGAAGTGTCGATTATTATTAGTTCTTAATAATAATCTGACAATAAACAACAACTTATTCTCTTGGAGCACTTAGTTTCAACAGATTTTTTGTAAATCATACAATAAGGAATTACTGCACTGTATTTATCGTGGTTCATGCATGGAGGACTCAGTTAGAACTGAAGTGGCAAAGTTATGACAGAGTTGGAAGAGTAGTTCATGGAGTTGTATTCAGTTTAACTCAGTTGAGCTAGTTGTATATAGTCTAACTGAATGATACACTAGTGAGAGGGGAGTGAATTAATTAGTTAATTCATTCACAAATAATAACTCATTAATCAATTGAAAAATACAACAGTTAAGTACAGTGCATGTCAGTTCTAGTGGAGACCCAGTGGAGAGATAGGTGAAAGGGAAAGATGGACTATCTGTTGTGACTATAGTGATGCATTGATTGCACCACACACACATTGGAGTTGCCAATGAGGATTGCGCAGTCAAGGAAAGGGTAATTCGAATTCATTCAGAGCTATTCTTCAGCAGGGATTACGCAGTGGAGGCAGGCTAGCAGGAGGGCAGAGATCGGTGCATGGATTTGCAGATTTCTTCTATGTTAGTGTGTGACGATTGATTGTACTGAGAGCTTGATGTACTAAGATTTGTATGAGATTGTTACATGATATCCATCATACATAATATATGATATTTGGGGTTTTCAGCTTCAGTAGTTTCCATTAAAAAACTGTGTTATGTGCGATTGTTTTTATTTATGCTCAACATGTGTTTGCAATTAATTTTTCGCAAAATATTAACAGTGGAATGATTCTGTATTTTGCAAGAAGTTAAATATTGTGAGATCAGTGGAATCTAGATGTATGCATGCTTAGTGTATACTAATTTCTACATGGTATCAGAACAATGTTAATTCTTGAAGATTGCAATTGTGAAGAATTGTTGATTTTGTGTTGGTGGACAATTCGAATTTGCTACAGAAGATTCTTGGTGCAGAAGTTGAGTATACATTGAAATGTATTTCAATGGGCTGCGATTGGAGTATGTCCTTGATGGGAGCTAGAATTACATATCCTAGAAGGATAGGATGGAGGTGGTGCTGGAGGATAATGGACTGAAGGATTTCATTGATAGCAATGTTCCTAAGCCGGGATATAGCGATGCTGCATAACCTGACGCACGACAAAAGAAGACAGCAAAGACAGGAAGAATTCTGTTGGAAGGTGTGAAGGACCATATTGTGTCCAGCCTTCACGAGAAAGCCACTCCATTATTAATGTGGAATTATTTGACAGATTTTTTCCAAAGCAGAAGCGACCAGAGGAATTTGGCGCTTAAAGACAAGCTTAGAAAAATAAAAATGGAGAAGGGCGACAGTATTCCAAAATAAATCACAAAGTTTTTCCACTGCAAGGCTGAACTGGGAAGTTTGGGGGTTATTTTTTATGATGAATACTCGGTGAGCTTGGCTCTCCTTGGGCTTTCTAAGAGTTGGCATAGCTGCGAAGACTCTGTCAATGGATGGGAGAAACTGCCGAGATGGGAGCGACTTTGGTCGGATCTTGTGTAGGAGGAGATAAGGTGGGGTACCAGGGATGGATCTTCATCGAAGAATGAAGATGAAGAGAATTACACTTTGGCTACCAAAGCAAGGAAAGGGAAGTGGAAGAAATTTCCTTCAAAATCTGAAGCTAAAGGCAAGAAGCAGGATTTGTCCAAGGTGAAGTGTTTTCACTGTCATGAACATGGGAATTTCGCCACTAACTGCCCACAGAAGAAGAAGAACAAGAAGGTTGTTGGAACTGTAGTTGGAGAGGCATTAGCCTCACAATTTGAACTTGATTTCTCTTTGATCGCATGCTTGGTTTCAAGCTATATGGGACTGGTGTGGTTTCTTGATAGCGGTGCGTCTTTTCATATGACGGGAGACAAGGAGTTGTTTAGTGACTTGGAGGAGAAGGACCTCCACATGCATATAGAGATGGGCGACGATGGTCGATACAGTGCGACCAGAATTGGGACCATTACCTTTGAGAGGGATTCTAGTAATCCATTCTTGTTGAAGGATGTTATGCATGTTCCATGTCTGAAGAAGAACTTAGTCTCGGTCGCAATGTTGGAAGACAAAGGTTATGATGTTTTTTCAGTGAGGGAAAATCCTTCGTTCGACATAAAAAAATGGGTCAAACCAAGAAGATAGGGATTCGAGTTAAGAATCTCTACAAGCTAGAGGTAGATGGCTACGCTACAATGGTGGGCAAAGTAGAAGAAGTGGTGAGCCGGGATGAGAGTGAATTATGGCACAGGAGATTGGGCCATCTTCACCATGGCGCTCTGAATATTTTGCAACAGATTTATACTGAACTTCCCAAGGGTACTCTTGCGTATTCAGATTAGTGCAAGGGATGTACTATGCGTAATTTTTTTAATACCACCTTTCATGAGAAGGAGCACCATGCTTCGGTGATCTTGGAGAGAATTCACACAGATGTGTGTGGACCTTTCTCGGTTGCTTCAATAGCAAAACATAGGTATTATGTTATATTTGTTCATGCCTATTCTCATAGATCTTAGATCTTCTTCATGCAGAAGAAGAGCGAAACATTCTCAAAGTTCTGTGAGTTTAAGGCATTGGTGGAGAAGGAGTCAGGGAAGCAAGTGAAAGCTCTACGGAGCGATAATGGTGGTGAATACATCTCGGGCGAATTCAAAGACTTCTGTAGCCAAGAAGGAATTTGAAGAGAACTCATACCACCTCATAACCCACAGCAGAATGGGTTCACAGAGAGGAAGAACATAACGATCGTGGGTTTTGCATGAGCTATGTTGCATGAACAGGGCCTACCGATGCACTTGTGGGTGGAAGCATGCAACACTGTGGTTTATGTGCAAAACCGTTGTCCTCATAGAGTACTTGGCATGAGTACACCTAAATAAGCTTTTACTGGTAAGAAGCTTGATATTTCTCATTTGAAGATTTTTGGCTCATCTGTTTACATTCATGTGACAAAGGATGCCGGGAAGAAGCTGGAGCCAACTGTAGAAGTTGGGATATTTGTGGGGTACAAAGAAACACCCCATAATTATCATGTGTATTTTCCAGACAGTTGGATGAATGTGGTGCGATGGGATATAAAATTCAATGAGGTGAAAACCATGAAGTTGTCGCTTGAGAGGCAGCTACACTTGCATGCAGAGGAGGAACTCTTGTTCCCAAAGATGAGCCTCTAGATGTGGATCAGCCACAGGAGGAGATTCTTGGAGTGGAGGAGTCCACTCTGTTGGGGTCCTGTGATTTGGCAGATTGGCATGCCAAGTGACAAGGCAACATGCAAACCAAGCTTTAGAGCTCTAGGATCTAGCCCTCCTAGTCTCAGAGAGGGATCTCTCAATATTTTTATAAGGATGTGTCTTGCAAGTTTTAGTAGTTGATTTTAGGCTATTTATGAAGTGCAGGGTTGTTTGTTTTGTTTGGTTGGACAAATATGTTTCATGTAGCACAAATAGAGCATGGGAATCTACAAGCCATTGGGCAATGGAGTCATGTGAAGGTCCAAATAGTTCTAATTGAGAAGGAAGGGAAACCAAAGGGAAAATCTAACTCGGTCAAGGATCTATTGAATAATATAGGTGAAATGAGATGAACATTAAGGACTAAGAGTGAAAAGCAAACTAAACCCTTTCACAATGACTTAAAGGATTCAGGGAATTCCCTATTTCCTCCAATAATCTCATTATTTTGGAATTAATCAATATAAACACTAAAAGAAAAGGAGAAATGCAGACTAAAACCTTCTTAATGAATCATAGGATTCGGGGTACGCCCTATTTCCTCCTATAAGTTCATTGCTGAAAGCTAAATCAACAAAGACATACAATTGCATTCAAAGAAGAGGGAACACCTTAGACATCTAGGACTGCAATTATAGGGACCTTCAACACAATAATTACAGTAAGAAACAGAGGGTATGATTGAGACAGACCTCTTTGTCGAACTGCAAGCATTAATAATTAAAGGGAGATTTCAGATACAATATTCAGTGGCAAAGAAAGAGGGAACGCCTAAACAGTCTTTAGCACAACTGAATTAACCATTTCTGAAATAAAACAAACTGAATATTCAAGAGAGCTATTAGACTACCCTGTCATATTTAGTAGTGGAAAACATATAAAAAGTGAAGGACAAACAGGTCATAGGTGCTTCTGAGGTACATTTCTCTGCCTAAACATTTTATCCTACTGTAAGTCAAAGAAAAATGGAACAAAGTGATAGATGGGAAAACAACATTAACAATAAGAGATTACTTCACCAAAACTAGGCTCAGGGATCCAATGGTCCAGCCTCCTTCATCAATAGAAAAATAGAGACCTCCACACTCCTTCATAGCACCAATGCTTCTTCAAAGCAGCAATCTATGTATTACTTTAGTAATCACCAAATGCCAACCTTTTACAATGAGACTTCAAAGAGTCTTTATAGGAAAAATGAGGAAAATTAGATGATTATTTAAGGTAGAGGAAGAGTGTATTCGATGTTTCACTCTGCTTGATACATATTACATTAATGCTGGATTATTTCTGTTGTTTTTGTTGATTTCAGGACATATAAGCAGGTTGGAAATAACTCCAAAGAGTGTCTTCTGGATGGCTTCAGTAGTTTCTATCATTCCTTCTGGGACACGATAGATAAAAGAATGGGCTATAGGTTTCCCATACCTTACAATAATTGTTCTTACAATTAAAATATGTGTTTTCAGTGTGATAACTGTCAAAGTGTCTTTATAGGTGAAATGCAGGCTGCAGGTGGCTCCAGATATTTTAATGAATTAATCTACTCTGTCCTGATGTACATGAGGTCTCACTAGTTCACCTTATCTAATTTGTTTTATCTTTATGAACTATGCTTTGTCCTTCATGTCCGATCTGTAAGCTCGAGTCCTTTACTCTTCAAACTATATGCTCAAACCTTTATCTTTGATTACTTCACTGATCTGTGTTTAAACTTTGTTTCTTGACAGGTACTTTTACGCGCTGGAGGGTTTGGATAAATAGTCAATAATCATGACTTATTGACTTAAAACCTTGGAAATTACCCCTGTTGATTCCCTTCTTGCATCGATCATGGTCTTGGATCGTCATCTTCGACCCTGTGTCATCTTTATTGGGCTATGGGATATTTAGGCGCTCAAAACCCCGACATAGAACCTGCAAAACAACAAACTGTTACGAAATCCTGTGTTGTTTGGGTTGTGACTGCTTGCAGAGGCTCTGGGGTGGCGGAGGAGCAGTGAGAAGGTAGATGTATGCAGCGGAGAGACGGAGAAACCATGGCGAAGGCTGTACCAGGTTTAAATTTGAATATGGTGCGAAGAAATGGATTGTCAGTTTTGGGAAAACCATTAATGGTTTTTGCGCAGCGAAAAGGGGGTAGGTGGTATTGCCTGAAATCAATGCAATTCCATACATCATTTGACACCTATCCCTTTCGATACCGCCGATTTCGAAAAAAAATTATGTGTTAAACCTCTGGCACAAAGATTTTGTGATATGCCGCCACAACCGTTGGATCGGAGGCTCCATATCCAACGATGCGGAATGAGCGCAATATGAAATGTGCGCGAGCAGGGGTTCTGGTGGAAGACAAATGGTAGTGCGTGAGTGGACAGGTGCTTTATGAGGTGGGAGGCAGGTCCCAAGGGGGTCGGGTTTATCGGTTTAAGTCCCGATTGTAGGATTTTTCTGATGGACGGTCAGGACTAAGAGAGAACGTAGAGGTTTTGAAAGTGATAAAGGGAAAGGCAGGTGAATTGGTGGAAAAATGGGGGCCCGATGGCTGTTGATCTGTAGAGATCAACGATCCAGATTTTTTCGGGACCATAACGTTAGTAAATGGAAAAATAAACAAAGGGCAAGGTTTTAACACAGGAGTTTATGTTTTAAGTGCCCGGTTGCGGGGCTTTAGGACATATGAGGTGGAGGGCTAAAGGAAATAGGCCCTCGAGGGCTTAAGACCTATATAGTGTAGAAGAATGATTTTTAGGCCAAAAAACAAAGGTTTTTGAAGTTAAATGAGGGTTTCGGTAAATGAAAGAAGGGCTTTTTAAACCAAACGAGAGGGAGATAAAAGGTTTAGAAAAGGGTTAAGGTGATTTAGAGGTTAAATGAAAGTGTTTTTTAGGGATTTTTTGAGGGAATCTAGGATGAAAATGAAGAGTTTATGGGATTGAAATGGAGAGGTGAATGGTGAGAAATGGAGTTTTTTAAGCAGTCTTTCTCTTTAGTAAATAGCAGGTACTTTAGGACTAATAGTGAAACAACAATGAAGATTAACTCAAAGGTTAGTTATCATCATAAGACTTCAAGAACTCACAATTTGGACATGAATTGTTCTTGAAGGCCTAAAATGATTTTGCCACCATTTGATATGACAAAATTTTATAGGTGGCTAACACAGTCATTCAGAACCAAACATCAGACAAGGCAGAAAGCATACCACAGAAGCTGAGAGACTGAAGCTTGATGCGGCACAAAATGTAGGAGTCCCTACATCACAGCGTAGACAGAGATAGTCACCTGACTGATTTACTAGATACATGGTTGTTATGAGCAAGTGTATCGTGATAGAGCCATCTCCTTTTGAAGAAGCAGTGCGGGAGCCCACATGGGTAGATGCCATGGTGGAGGAGTATGACTCCATTGTCAGAAAAAGTGATTGGGAGGTTGTTCCAAAGCCGGTGGGTAAATCAATTGTAGGATCAAGATGGATCTACAAGGTAAAGCAAGTTGTTGATGGGAGCGTGGAGAAGTATAAGGCAAGATTTGTTGCCCGGGGCTTCTCACAAATTGAGGGGATTGACTATGAAGAAACCTTTGCACCTGTCGCACGGTATTCTTCCATATGGACCATCCTTTCTCTCTCAGTGCAGATGGTTTGGCACATTCATCAGATGGATGTGAAGACTGTGTTTCTTAATGGGATCATTGAGGAAGAGGTGTACATTGAGCAGCCTGAAGGATTTGAGATCTTCAACAGCGAGTCACATGTGTGCAGGCTCAAAAGAGCGTTGTATGGGCTAAGGCAAGCACCACGTGCTTGGTACACTCGGATCGACAACTATTTCACTGGACTTAGCTTCACCAAGAGTGAGGCGGATGCAAACATGTACCAAATTGTGGTGGAGGGTAAGCTTTTAATCATTGTGCTTTATATTGAAGATTTAGTACTAACAGGTGATGAGAAGTTGATACACTCATGCAAGGTAGATCTTGGAAAGGAGTTTGAGATGAAGGATTTGGGCCTCCTTCATTATTTCCTTGGATTGGAAATATGGCAGCGGGAAGCTGAACTGTTTGTGTCTCAAGGTAAGTATGCTCGGGAGATACTGGAGAAGTTTCACATGCAAGGCTGCAAGCCTATCGACACTCCTCTTCCAGGAATTTGGAGGAAAGAGGATGCTACATCGGCAGAGGTAGTGGATGCCACTATTTATCGACAGTTGGTGGGTTCGCTCATGTATTTAGTTAATACAAGACCGGACATATGCTATGCGGTGAACCAGCTTTCACAAGCGATGGTTAAGCCTACCAAGCTCTTTCAGAAGGCAGGCAAGCATGTCTTGAGATATCTCAGGGGCACATCTGAGTATGGTTTATGGTACAGATAGACGGATGAGGTGAATTTGCATGGCTTCACGGATGTAGATTGGGCAGTCAGCTCAACAGACAGAAAGGGCACACCAGGAGGGATTTTTAGTATCGGATCTACAGCAGTTTCTTGGTACAATAAGAAACAAAGATCCGTGGCACTCAGTTCAGCGGAAGCAGAATACATGGCAACAGATCAAGTTGCATTTGAGGCTTTCTGGATGAGGAAGATCCTAATTGGTTTGTTCGGTTCACATTTAGATCCTACAATGATACATTGTGATAATCAGAGTTGCATTAAAATCTCGGTTAATCCTGTGTTTCATGATAGATCTAAACATATTGATATCTGGTATCATCATATCAGAGATTTTGTGCAGCGGAAGATCATGTTGCTTCAGTACATTCCTACGGAGGATCAGGATGCAGATATTCTGACGAAAGTGCTCACCAGGAGCAAATTCGAATACCATAGAGGCAGGATCGGGGTGAAAGATAATCCCTATCTTGTTGAGAGGGAGTGTTGAGATTCAACAAGATGATGAGCTTAGTGAAAAGAGTCGCCTTCACTAAGTGGGCCTACAGGCTATTTCGCACAAGTCTATTTTTAGACTATGTCTATTTTTAAACATGGTAGTCATATTTCAGAAGTTGCAGGATGCTATTTGTGGATGGTTGGCCAAGTTGGAAAAATAGATGAAATTCTATTTTTAGAAATTCACATCACTGGAGGTCAGATGATGCTTGTGGAGAGTGTGTTGAGTGGGACCTACTATGGGTGGGCCTAGATGATGCTATCATCGTTGAAACGACAGTTGTCGTTATCCAAGGGGCAAGTGAACCATGACTGTGCATATGGTACAGTTTTGTGCTCGCTCTTCTTTGAGAATATCCCTACACTTCGACCTCATATACAGCTCCAGGATGTGGGCCTGAGAGAGCCCAGGATGCGCCGGTGGGGGCGACTAATGTGAAGAGGAGGAGGTGGGGTAGCCAGATGGGTGTTCCAACCCGAGTTCTTTATGCATTGGGATCAGATGCCATTGTACATAGACGACTATCCCTATATTGGGATGAGTTATTTTAGGGACCGAATTTGCCACTACCTCCTGGTCAAGTATGGGGGCCTGATGGTCAGTGACAAATTGATAATATTTTTATGTGCATTGTAAAGTCTCAAAATATTGTATATGGTATTGATTCTTCCACTATTGGTATGTAGATACAGCACTAGTAAAACTGGTCGGGTATATGGGACGGCCTATAGTGTCAGGAGCTACAAGACCTAGTGGATCGAGGGCACAACAAAATGAGGATGCAGTAGTCCTCCTGGAGGATATCCGTCGTAGATGTGAGAGGCTTTTGACCAGTGTTTCAGAGCGCAGCTGGTAGGACTTAGAGGACTAGTACATAGATCCATGTATTGGTCTACCCTCAGAGTGGCGAGGGGTCATGTGGCGCATGGCGATGGCCGGACAGGGGATGCGTGATCTACGAGTTGCGAGAGCAGATCCATTGGCTCAGGATCCTCCAGATAGTGATTAGTGTGTAGGGGCAAGTGGTGCCCCCAGTTTTTGAGTTTTTGTAACATGCTATGGGCATGTCATATGTATCAGAGTCGATGGACTCTAGATATTTTATATGGCACACATTATGGATATGCATCGTTTTGATATTTTTATGTTATTGTCTTGTGTTAAATGCATGTGCTAAATGCCAATCTAGAATATGGTTTGCAATTCTATCTACATAGTGATTTTGTGCTCTAGGTACATGACTGAATGTAATGATTTCAAATTCACGCATCAAAAGCTTCACTCGTAAATATCGTCTAAAAATGATAGGATTATGCACACGATAGACACCATTCAATTGCATGACAAGAAGCAGGGAATATAAATGAACATGAAGGTGGAGGATGCGATGTGAAAGGGCATTGGCTAACAAACCTCATACTGAATCATATTCAGCTTGGTTATTGGTAGTAGTACCAATGCATACACCGTTCGAGAGAACAAGGGAGTGCAAGGGGGTGAAGATGGCCCAACCTGTCGAGGCTTTATTCCTAGAGTAGCGACTTGCACCATCAGCAAAACTGATGTAAGGTTTGGATGAGAGGTCCATCTGAAAGGTGCCATAAGAATATAAATGGGAGGATGATGAACAATTCTGGCAACCTGAGCACAAAGTATAAATCGAATGCACTCCGTGGGAGGGAGTGATCTGGGTAGGATGTCTACTACTCACACGCCGACAGTGAGGTGGAGTGTGGGAGCTACCAGAGGTGTAGCTTTTTCTAAGGCTGCGAAATTCACCATAGGCACGGATGGTGCCATCCCGTTTATGGGCGGGAAAGATGAAGTCAGGGGTGGACATGGCTTCCATGATGTGATCATCAAAATAGAATATGGAGTGAATGGAGGAAGGGAGGCCAAATGACGCAGCAAAGCTACCTAACTCATCATCATGAGAAGAAAGGTTCACATGTGCATCATCATGGTGGATGACATAAGAACAAGCAGATAAGGAATCTACTGATGTTGAGCCCAGGGTGATCGTTGAAGGGAGGTCAAGTGAATTAACAGGGGAAGATTTAGAGGGAGCTTCCACCAAGGGTCTCATGGATGATGAGAGGTAGAGGCTGGTGGCCGCAGGCTCCGTCATCTCGACATCAGGAGGGGGAATGTAAATGGGAGCGGGTAAATCCTCAGTCTGACCTACAGCATATTGCGCAAGTATGGGGGAGGTAGATTGGTTTTGTTCAATCTCGTACTCCCGAACTACCTCTAAAGAGGTGTGGTAATGTGTAAGGCAAGGAAAATGGTGGGAATAATGGCCATGGAGATCACACAAAGCACAAGGTTGGTTGGTGTGAATAGTTTTAGGATTCTTGGTTGTAGTCAAGGAAGAAACAGAGGCTTCAGGGAATGCAACTTTAACCATGGGCTTGATACGGGGCAGTTCAGGACAGTTATGGGTGGCATGGCTGATGACATCACAAAAAGCACAGGGCTTTGTGGGCGGAGGAGGTGTAGGGTATGTCGAGGAAGCCTTTTCCTTAGAGGCCCTCTTGTGAGCTTTACCCTTCTTACCTGAAGTGGTCGCAACAGGAGGTGGTTCCTGTTGAGGTGGTTGAGGCACTGTTGCATTGGGAGAAGTCATGAGGATCGGTTGAACCAGGGTCAAAGCAAGATAAGGTTTGGGCTGACCAGGTGGGGTAGTGACTAGAGGATCAAGGTACCAGACGAGAATCCCAAGGGTCAGGTTAAAAAGAGAGAGGGTGGCCATGACAGGTGTCGTGTACACTCCTCAGGGAGGAGCTAGGAACGGTATCTGACTATGGGGGTAATGGCTAGGCAAGACGGCTCCTAAATGGTTAAGGCCTGGAGGAACCGTTCCAGGAGGATAAAGAGGGTCATGGATACCAGCTAAATAGCCATGAGGAGGAGGTCCATAAGGCTGAATTGAAGGGCTAGGAGTAGGCTATGGAGGATGAGGAGGTTGCTGACTAGCCGAGGCGGGTCGCTTGAGAGTAGCTCGAGACGATTGCATCATGCAAACATTCAATGAGCTGGGATCAGAGACAGGAGGAGGAAGACTAGGGAATGTACCAAGAAATGAGGAATATTTGTAGACTCCGGGTGAGACGCTGGTCAAAGGATCGACAATTTGCTTATTGGCCACCAAAGAGATGGTGGACTCAGGGGAGGTCTGAGACTTCGGTTCGTTATATGTCAACTGGTCAATGGTGACTATCTTTCTATTATGAGGGAAGGACATATTGCGGTGGATTGCAGAAGGGATAGAAGACATTGCATAAGTGTAGCTATGACCCAATAGAATGTTGTAATCTAAGGGGGCATCTATGACTTCTACGTCAACGCAAATAGTCTTGCCCGCAAGAGTAATAGGACAATTGCGGAATAGGCCAATGGGCTGGGAGGCATGGCCATCCCACAATCGGAGAGTGATCATGGAAGGAGCCAACTCAGGTGATCTGAGTTTCTTCCAAACCGAAGCGGACATCGCACAGGTGGATGCCCCCTCATCAATGATGCACCAGGAAACGTTGGCGTTCTGGATCTTGACTGGGATTTGGAAGGCGCCGGAAGTAGGGAGAGGAGGATGTTCTGACTGGTCAACATCAAAGACAATCAATAGATCATCGAAAAGATCTATAACACCCATGGGAGATAGTAGATCTTTTCATTGTGAAGGGCACGACTGGAGGAGTTCCAGCGTTGAAATGGCAGCAGGGGATTGTGCCAAATCATCTACTATGCTATACGAATGGGAAGCTTTGCCGAAAGCAGCATTTCGGCATAGTGGTCCCTTAGGGATCTTGGTATGAACCTCCGCCTTAGGCTGAGGGATCTGCAAGGGACCATTAGGTGTTGAAAGAGGCTCTGTAGAGACTGAAGGAGGCGGCTCGGGGACAGACGTAGCGGGAGGCTTGTTGTACTGACGGGACTGAGTCTGAAGATTGATGTATATGGTTAGAGTTTGATTAGAGTTCATCATAAGAATCTAGTAATCGGAGGTACTAGATGCAAGAGGTTGAGTGGCCACCTGACCTTCAAGTGGTTGGGTAGCCCAAATCCTTGCTAAGGGAAAGGATTAGTAAGCACAATCGGTTGAATAGGTGCAGCACTGGGAGGGACAGAAGAGAAGCCTTGTTGTCCTCGCAATGTTGCTTGAGACTCCCACAGCTGCCGCATCTATGGTAAAAGAGTACAATCATGTGTGTAATGACCATAAATACCACAACAAGGACAGGGCTTGTTCATGCGAATAGGCCTGTCCTGCTTGGGATGAGTGCCCTGTTGCTGGTTCGTAGTGTTAGGAGCATTACCTTGATTAGGTCCAGGATTAACAGAGGCAGATTGATTTTGAGTGCCTTTCCTCTTCTTTTTGGAAGGAGGAGGATTAGTCGCACCATGCTGTGCATATACCTGCCCTAGAGGGGGCGGTGGCTGCTGTTGAGGGGGTTGAGAAGGCAAGGGAGGAGGTAGTGCTAATGATGGAGGGGTTGGAGCATCAGGCTATGGATATGGAAAATAAGGAGGTTGGGTAACAGTGTGGTAAACAAGAGGTTGGGAAAAAAGAGGAGGCATGCCGTATCCTGGGTACGTGCTACCGGGAGGGGGAAAAGTGCAGGAGGTGTTGGCCCCCCCCTGAGGAAAGCCATAGCCCATGGGAGGTTGAGTGTATGGATTAGAGAGAGCTCCAAAGATACCGTCGGTGGCGTGAGATACCCCTAGTGCGTTTGTTTCGGAGAATATCACCCTAGAGGTTCGTTGGGTTACAACCTCCACAGAGCAGGGGCATGCTACGTAAGAAGAACTCACACAATCATGCACGTTCAGAAAAAATAAATAGAGTAGAATGAGAAAGTTACCCGTTGGTCCTACGGTTGAAGAACATCCCGCAGGGTTTAAACCCCCAGCAACCGTCCTTCCTTCTTAACCTGAAAGACAAGAAGAAACAAGCACAAAGGACTGGTTGTACAGCATATATCTACTCTAAATGTTAGTGAGATTCATATAAAACATTAAATAAATCATAATGAATGCTTAAATAACAATTTCCACATACATATAAGCATACACTAACACATTTATTTTGGGAACAGCATGGTACTTCTGTATTATAAATAGCATGTACAAAAGTAGCGAGTGGAGAGATCACCTGATCCTTCCACGGCCTTCGAGCAGACCGTCGTCCGGATCCGTCCAGCCCTTGCCTCGCTAAGACTCCTTCCAAACCGGTGCATACGAGATGACATATAGGGAGATGAGCATCTCAAGGAAACAAGGGTTTCCTATAATGAACTGGGAAAGTGCAGGAGGCACGGGGAATCAGACTTGGATAGGGAATACCAACAGAGTATAATATCATTAAATTCTCTCTCTCCCTTAGGCCATACACATGAGGGGTTTTTATACTCCCTCCAAGTAGTTCCAACAGTTGGAAACAACAAGCTACTTGTTGGGGTGGTTGAACTACCTGAGTAACCATCGAGCCAGCCCGAAAATAGGGAATAATTATATATATTTTTAATCATTTTAATGGCATACGCGGAAAATTCTAGCTTAAATCGCGTATACACGCGGAAAAGCACGGGCATAGTCGCGTATGGGGATTTTTACACTGTTTTTAAGTGAATTTGTCCAATTCTGTAGGAATGGGTGCCCAAAACCATCAAAGCAATCATGAATCATGTGAAGGTGAGAAATGATGCTATAACAGATGCCCCCTAATATATGAGGTCAGAAGGGGTACATGATGGCCAAAATGTATTATGCACATAGAAAGAACTTCGCAAGGACGAGAGAGGACTTCACCAGATTTCAGCCTGCCAAAAACCAATGAAAGAAAACAAAGAGTGAACTCATGCTGAGGCGGGCATACCCATGCTCAGTCAAGAACACATAATATGGAAAGTACATAATAGATCCAAAATTTATACAAGTATAGCTGAACTGAAAGTACATAATGAATCATCCGAGCATGGCCCGGAAATATAAATCTGAATCAATGTCCAAGTATCACATAAGTAACAAATAAGTAATCGAATCTCCAAGTACCTGATCATAAGAGGTGGATCAAATCTGCATAATCACGCAACCTTGAGCTAACATATAAGATGCCGCTGTGCTGAACCGCAACATATAAGGGTGGACGACATCACCGCGTAAATCGAATGGACTGTCAAAAGTGAACCGAAAAATGCTGATGCAACCCGAGGTCTTCACTGATCACTATGGCACAATTCTACACAATGGGAATAAATGAGCTAAAGTCGACCATGTGAGAAATCGTTGGATTACTGGTCAATGATGTATACCGTTAACCAAAGCGAGACAACCCAACAATAATGAAAATGAGTGTCAAGGTGCCCCAGTACAATCAAACAAGTGCGAATGAATGAGTTGAAGTTGAACACTTGAAAGAATCTACCAATCAGGAGGCAATGATGAATCCCCAATGTCGATAGAAAAGAGTCTGCCACTGATGACTACAAACCCTACGGTATTCACAAAAAGACTCTATACCTTATTCCCAGAGCAATGATTCAGAGTCGATGGGAAAAGATCTGCTGGAAGGAAGGCATTAAGGCATCCCACATCAGTCCAGCGCGAGTGTAACCCACAGGCCAAGATTTGGAAGGAATCTGACGAAGTAGAGTGACGGAACCAAACCGAAGCACGTTCCCGACATGCACAAGATGAAGCTAGCGCACGGAAGAAACCCTTTGAACCAACCAATAATGAAAGCTGACACAGAGGCGAGAAATCCACCGATAGGGTCAAATGGAAATCAAGGTACTGCAGGAATCCCAAGTGTGATAATGTGTGGCCGACGTTCGAACACGTGGGAACCTTTTACCAAAGACCCATGATGATGATCAAATGCCGGAGCACGAGGTCACCTATCAATGATGGAAATAGGCCCAAGGTGCGTTCTAGGTTTTCTCTCGTAGTAATGTGTCGTAGTCGATAAGAGACAAACCCGCCGGCAAGAAGTCAATGGGGACCTCTCAAACCAAAGACGAGCAAGAAGAAGACCAAAACATCCGATGTGATAGAACATGATACCGACAAGACCGGGAAGGCCGATCGAATAATGAGTCAAGAGAATACCGCAATGGCCGATCTGGTTAAACTTCCCCTTGAACAAAAGCACGACTCGTGATGACCATGGCAAAGAAAAGTGTAACTCGCATAAGTTCATATGTCAGGAGGCAGAACAAAACTCTCCATATGATTGGAAGAGAAGTGCAACCTGGGAGAACCGACAAGTGAAACATGGTAAAGGCTGAACCTAGGTCAAAACTAAAACCATCCCAAATGAAGGAAACATATAAGTGTATGTGCTTTGTTCAAGGGTGACAAACTGCCACTGTACTGCCATCAAATTATGAAGTTACATCCTATTCCCGCTCTTTTTTTTATATTTGATTTTTTTGTCTTTTTCATATAATAAGCCTGAAAAAGAATAAAATAATGCCATAGTACAATGGATAGAACGAGTATCAAGAAACAAATGCACTAGTTCCCGAGACATGAACAATCCTATGCTCAATGCAAGGTGGTGAAAACTGGTAAGCGATACTCAGAGGAATGTTCCATCCATGGGTAAAAGGGTGTCAAGTCGCGATAGCTAAGTGCATGCAATGGTTAACTTGTACGGATAGTCAAGGTCAAAAGTTGGCTTAAACATCGAGTCCAAAATGAAGCCGGCTAAAGGCTAGGATAAACAAGTAGCCAATATGCATTGCAATAATACAACTCAACAACACCAGGGAGCCTCTAGGGTAATAGCCAGAAAAATGATAGTGAAGAAGAAGAAGAATGAAGCTTCAACACATAAGTCATGGTGGGACTAAAGAGGACTCCCGAGCCTACATAAAACGCAAGATGGGCAACAAGTGATAGCGAGGAACTAACTAGGAAGCCCTATGTAAAGGAAGGCTCTACCATCAAGTCATGATTAAATAATCGAAGTAGTGAAATGGGAATACTCATAACCTAATGGGATCGACCCTAAGGCAAGTGATCAGTATGGAGGCTAGAATGCAAGATGCAACGGAAAGTGATTTCTCTAACCTATATGCCAGTGAAGATCATATACCTGCCGTGAAGAGTCGGAAATCATGGATCAAAAACCGGGAAAAATCTCAAAATCGTCAAAATGTACCCAAAAACATACCAAACTGGGCACTTCCAAGCAACCGGGTTATGCAGCTTAAGATAGATCGAAAAAATAAGCATAAGGAATTTTTGCGAAAATTTTCAATTTTTTAGCCATAAATAGACAAATTACCTCATATTTGGTTCATTATTGCATTGCTGATTTGGAAAAAAGTGCTCTGGAGCAAAAAACTTCTTTCGTCAAATCAGGAACAACCGACCGTCGAAACACACCGAAACTTCAGGTAGGCTCCTTAATCATCCTGTTTATTCATTTTGTCCATTTGGAATTTAAAATTAAGTGATTTTTAGCTTTAAAACCCTTGCTAAAATATACAGACTTGCGCATACGCGGGTTCATTAAAGGGAACTCGCGTATACACGCGACTGTGCAAAGGAAAAACCGCGTATGCGCAGGTCCGAATGCAAAAAAGCATGGCTAATGCATAATTTGATGAAATTTGACAGGATGACAATCTCATGGAGGGAACGTGAGCATAGCGCAATTGACCAAGAGGTCATGCAAGATCACGCAGCGCAAAATATCCTTCGAAATTGCGGATTGTTCAAATTCTTCAAGATGCCAAATATGAAAAGCAATGTGCGGTTGCTAGAAATGCTCGTAAATTACTGGGAACCAGATCAAGATTGCTTCATTATTGATCAGATGCCACTACGCATTGAAGTGGAAGACATATATTTCATTACTGGACTCTCCCGGAGGGGAGAACCAGTAGACTTGCACGGGAAGCCCCTGGGAGGGTTAACCGTGGAAGACTATGTCCACGTGTATTGCGTACCGGGTTCCAAAAAGGTTGGAACGCAGATTGCCATTAAAGATGTGAGGGATTTGCACATGAAAATCCTCCTTTTCACCATCAGCAGAGTGGCAGGATCCGCCTCTCTACATCAGGCGTCCAGGACAAAAATGAGCATAGCTATAGAGTGTTTGACTCATGTTTACGATTAGTGCACAGCCCTTTTACTGAACATGAAACAACAATTGACCTCGATTCACCAAGTAAAGACTAAACACTTTGGCTATGGTACCATTTTGACAACATTCTTCTTTGAGAAGATTCCAGCTTTGAGACCCAGAGTCATCTCCACCATCAGTAGCCCGCGGGACCCAAGAATTGCCCGTTGGGCAGACATGATGAAGAGATTGGGGGGTAGTGAGGTACCCCGGACCACATGGGACGATGAGTTCTTCCTTTGGTGGGGAGAACAAATCATCGCAGTGGACGACTATCCCTATGCCGGGATGGACTTTCGTGGAGATCCAGATCTAGTTCTTCCACCTGGCACAGCATGGGGAGCAGTCGGTAAGTTTGCAAAAAAAAATAAAATTGACTTATATGATTTTTTTGGATTTTTTCAAATATGTATGAAAAAATGAAAAACAAACATGTTTTTTATTGGATTCATAATGACTGACAATTAAAAATGATCATGTTTCAGATGTTGGACCAGTTCGTCCTGAGGGCCTACCGTGCCATAAGCGCCGCAGAGGTGAAGCGGATACTGTGGATTCAGATAGGACTCTCCAGGCCGTGCAGAGAAACTTAGAGGGATTAACCCGCCAAATCCCTATGGCTGCCGTGGAGGATCTACTGGAAGCCATCCAGAGACGGGTGGTAGGAGTGCCCCGAGACTGGGTTAGAATATTCCGCCGAGTTGCCACTGCAGTTACGTTCTATAGGAACACGACTTCTGGAAAGGGACCTCAGGAGTAGATAGATATTATATATTAGATGACTGTATGTTCTTTTTGAGACTGAACATGATGGGGCATAAGCCCAAGTTTTGTATGAGATTATGGATCCAAATTTTGTAAATTTTTTTGACACTCCGATGATATATATACCGCGATATTTGATGTGATGTGATAAATGTATCAAATGTATGATGTTTTTGATGATTAAAAATTTATTGTATGGAATGATTAATGTGCCAATCTAATGCTTGATTAGCTAATGAGTCAGCAAACCAATTGTCAGCTCGAGGAATATGAATGAACGTTAAAAATTGAAATGACCTTTGTAACAAACGTACCCTCAAGAAAAATCGTAATAAAAATGGATCTCGTACCCGATAAGTGTTGTTCAACTGCGACACCACCAGCTGAGAGTCCAAGAAAACTACCAACGAATCAACACCCAAAGATATTGCCTCCGAGAGTAGATGAATAACTGCAGTGTATTCTGCTATATTGTTGGAAGCAGGACCAATGTAGACCCCTCTTGATACCAACAGCTGACCGGATGGATAATGAAGCACCCAAGCCGCGGAAGCTAAGTTCTGGGTGTGTCTACTAGCACCATTGGCGAAACCAAAATGACTCATGACATCCAACACAACCTGCCAAATCAGATCAAAAAAAACATCACCACCTCATCAAAAACCGAAAATCAATCAGATATGTACAAAGCAAAACCTACTATATACAAAAGCAAGATGCCAGGCCGAAGCCTAGGCATAATACTTCTTCAAATAGAGCCCATTTCGAAGCTTCGGCAACTCGTTCCCTTCGAAATCAACCAAGGTATACGCTCCTTTCTTAAGGAATTTTTTAACGATATAGGGGCCATACCACATAGATTTAAACGTTCCTGCCCCCAGGGCATCCTTTTCTTGGGCATAGACCAAAACAAGGTCACCTTCCGAAAAGACCCTAGGCTTGACCGCCTTATTGTACTGAACTTTTACTCGGTTTTTATGCGCTTCATTCATCGTGGCGGCATCTCGACGCAGCTCATCGAGATGTTCCAGATGAAGAAGTCGTTCCACCAGACTAGAAGTGTCAGGAAGAAGTTCAACAGCTAATTTAAGAGAAGGAATATCGCATTCAATAGGAAATACGGATTCCACCCCGTGCACTAACTGAAACGGAGTAAATCCAGTTGCAGTTTTCACTGACATCCTGTATGCCCAAAGTGCAGGAGATAGCATAATATGCCAGTTGGATCTATGTTTATCAATTGTCCTTTGAAGAATTGTCTTCAAGGATTTGTTCACGGCTTCCACTTGCCCATTGGCCTGAGGATAATATGGAGATGAATGCTCCTGCCGGAAACCCAATTTGAGAGCCAACTCAGCCATCATACTATTCTGAAAATGACTACCATGGTCAGTGACAATCTCTCTAGGTATACCAAAACGAGCGATAACTTGGTTAAAAAAGAACAGAGCTGCAGTCTCACCATCGTTCCCAAAAGTAGGCATAGCCTCGACCCACTTCGTAAAGTAGTCTACTGCTACGATAATGTACTTGTGACCTTTTGCCAAAGGCGGGTTACAAGTAGTATAATCAATACCCCACTTTGTAAAGGGTCCGACAGTAACGACTGGAAAAAGTGGAGCTAGATGAGCACACATTTTTCGAGTATAGACCTGACAAGGATGACACTTTTTGACCGATTCAATACAATCTTTGAAAATCGAGGGCCAAAAGTATCCAGCACGCAAAATCTTTTGGGCTGTAGCAAGCCCAGATAAATGACCCCCACAAGCTCCATTGTGAGAATCATTGAGCACAGCCTCAGCTTCTTCAAAAGTTAAGCAGCGTCTTAGGATTGAATCAACCCCTCGACGGTATAAAGCATCACCAATAATCAGATAATTCTTGGCTAAGTGACGCAGCTTACGGTGCTCATCTTTCAAAAAAGTAGAGGGAAACTTCGCAATCTGGAGATACACAATGATATCCCCGTACCAAGGATCCTATGGAGAGATAAGAAACAAGTGTTCATTCGGAAAGGACTCATCATAGATCATCTCCCTCCACAGGGCAACTCGGAGATCAATTCCGCAAAAATTAATGACTTCTTGGATTTAGCAGACATGAACTCAAGATCAAATTCCTGTAAAATCACAATCCATCTATTATATTTGCCCCCAATCACTCGCCTGCTGAGGACAAACTGAAATGGATTGGCAGCTGCCAAGACATAAGTTTTGCAAAGAATAATGTAATGTCGGAGTCGCTGCACAGCATGAACTGCTGCTAAGGCTAATTTTTTTATCGGAGTGTATCGCAGTTCAGGTCCTACCAGTCCTCGACTAAGGTAGTAAATAACATGCTCTGCAAGAGCATCATCTTCCTGAACCAGAACCATATCGATGGTAGATTCTGTTGTTTCCAGATACAAAAGAAAATCTCTGCTATAATCAGGTGGACTCAGTAAAGGAGCAGAGGTCAATGCCTTTTTCAAGGCATCGAATGAGCGTTGAGCGTAGTCGTCCCAAAGAAAAGGAACTCCTTTCTTCAACAATCTCATATATCCCTTTGTAATCTCAGCATAGTTGACGATAAACCTCCGAAGAAAATTAGACTTCCCTTGGAGACTTTGAAGTTGACGGATTGAAGACGGGGGAGGCAACCGAAGTATTGCCTCAACCTTGAAGGGATCTACCCTTATCCCTTCCCTAGACACAATAAATCCCAACAGCCGACCGGATGTAACCGCGAAAACGCACTTGTTCGGATTCAATCGAATTTTATAAAAATGACATCTTTCAAATATTTGCCGGAGGTGACTAGGATGATCCATCCTCTTTCGAGAATGAGCAGCTAGATCATCTAAGTATGCCTCGATAATCTTCTTGATGTCGTGGAAGGCGTAAGACATGGCCCGCTGAAAGGTAGCTCCAGCATTTTTAAGACCAAAAGGAATTTTCTTGTATGCAAACGTACCCCAGGGACAAATAAATGCAGTCTTATGTTGATCTTCAGGACGGATAGTAATTTGATTATATCCGGAGAAACCGTCCATGAAGGAGAAAATCTCATTACCGGCACACTCGTCAATGATCTGATCGATAAATGGTGTGGGGTAATTGTCTTTAGGACATGCTTTATTTAGGTCTCTGAAATCGATGCACACTTGAATCGTTCCTTGTTTTTTATCTACGGGAATGGGATTTGAAACCCATTCAGTCAGAGGAACTCAGAAAATGAATCCCGCCTTAAGCAGCTTTTCAACTTCAGCTTTGATAGCTGCTGCCTTCCTAGGATTGGCCGGACGAAATTTTTTCCTGACTGGCTTAGCGTTTTCATACGTCTTGATCTCATGCTGGAAAATAGATGGATCTATGCCAGGCATTTACTCATAATACCAAGCCAATACATCCCTATACTCTTTAAAGAGCTCGGTGTAAATTTGAACCTCTTCACGGTAACATTCAGCTCCAATGAAGACATTCTCAATAATATTGGGACCCCTGGAAATGTTCACCGGGATAGTAGGAGATATCACAACCATGTTCCCTTCAGCATAAACCTGTGTTGGTGCCAAAGGGTTCAAGACTGGGTGAACAGGACCAGGAGACTGAGGACTTGGAAAACTTGTTTCAACTTCGCTTAAGTCAGGTAGGAAGTAAGACCGATGATGCAAATCATCCCACGGTCTATCTATACCAGTCATGGCTTCCAGGATTGCCTCTTCATATGGAAGAGTGGTATCAAGGCAATCCTGGGCCGAAGAAGAACTAAGCATCCAAGCTGGGGCCACATCACCATCCAACTCTTCCGGTGAAAGAGGAGCTGGAACGGATTCTGCAGTGTCAACAATAGACTGATATGCAATCTCAGCTGCAGAAATCAGAAATTCCATTCCACCCACTTGACCTTCCGCTAATGTGGAAGTAGGGGAAGGTAAGGTCCAAGGGTCCGAAAAATAATGAGTTCTGAAGAACTCTCTTCGAAGAGGAGCCTTGGAGGATGAAATAGCATTAATATGAACCTTAGGAGGAGGAAGATCGAAAGTACCCATCAGGGAAGAATACATTCCAACTCCTAGATTCTCAACAGGCGCCTTAGTATTATCCAACTTAGGAACAGATGAGTCAGAAGGCGCATCCAGGTCTACAGGAGGACAGTCCAGTTGATCCACTGTGACGATCCTCCCTTCGTGGGGGAAACATACAATTCGAAATAGTGAGGATGCAATGGCATCCATCTCATAAATCCAGTTCCTCCCCAACAGAAGGTTGTAGTCCAAGGCTGCATCTACTACCTCAACCTCTATGTTGACAGTTTTTCCCCCAACACAGATGGGCAAAGCCGGGACAATACCATGGGGTCTATGAGAATGACCATCGAACGCAGTAAGAACAGTGCTAGATGGAACAACTTTGGGAGATCCAAGTGTCTTCCAGCATGCGAGAGACATCACGCATGTAGAAGCACCCTCATCAACAACCGTTCGAAAGATATTGCACTTCCGATATGATGATTTAATACGAAAAGCCATGTGATGAGGAAGTCTCTTCTTAAAATTAGTCATATCAAAAGTAATGAGAAGAGAATTTTTCGGATCAATAGCCCCAATGGCAGTGAGCAAAGCATTGCGCGACCAGGACAAGGCTGGAGTACCTCTAAAGACGACATAGCACAAGGACTCTACGCCGGATCTTCTGTCCCAGTAGTTGGCGACCCTCGCGTTCGGATTAATCGTTGACCATAGAAGATGCTTTTGGCATCAGGGTATGGGTCAACCTTGATGAGCCGTGATGTGAAGCGGCTCGGTAGCATCGGAACTGCATGGACTTTCAGAAACTCTTTCTCCGCCATAATCACGGGATCTTGTAGCGATATCCGCGTGAGCACTCATCATAAAAATGTTCGATGGAATTTCCCCTTCCTGGGTGCCCCCAGAGGAACCCCCAGGATTTTGGTTCGCGCCAAAAACTAATTGCTACCCTTGGGGAAAAGGGTTTGTTAACACAGCCTGGGAACTAGAAGAACCCTACTGGCTTAACAAGCGCTGAGCATCCTGAATTTTAGGGCAAAGGTGCGTGAGATGGTCTCCATCACAGAGCTTGCATGGAAACTTCACTTTATTTTTCTCCTTTTGACCCTCACCAACACGCTCGTTGGTTTTATTTGCATTGCCCTTCCCGTTCTTTCCCTTCTTCTTGTTATTTCGTCCCTTTTTCTTCCCATCGGATTGTTGATTTCCTTTGGGATCAGAAGTTTGGACAACATTTATGGACAAAGAATGGGAAGGTGATGAATCAGCAGACACGGCCTGGCCAGAAGGAGAAGATTGTAAAGACAACTACTGCAGTTGAGAAAGCAGGCTGGCTGCACCACTATTGACCGATCCGACGAGCCCGTCACCATGCGGACCAGGTTTAGTTTTCGACAAATCTAATTTGGAGCGAGGAGCATTGGGAAAATACTTATAAAGTACCCCAGACTGAGAATAGATCAGTTCTAACTGCTGGGCCATAAAAATGGCCTGCTCCTCCGAAAATACCCCAGATAGGGATACATCTTTTGAAATATCTGACTGCAGAGATTTCAAAAACCACTTGAGAAGGAATTCACCTGGAATATGAGCTTTGATAAGCCTCTTCCTTCTCCTCCATTCCTGAATGTGATCAGAAATGTGAGTTGCCTCATCCTGCTTAAAATTAGCCAGGAGTTCGGTCCTAGCCTCATATCTGACAGGCAACTGAAAATGGTTAAGAAATGTGACAGCCAGTTCTCCAAATGTGGCGAAACTGCCCCCAGTGAGCTCTATATACCATTTGGCAGCATTTCCAGTTAAGGTGCGTTGAAATAATCTCAACCTAATCGAATCATCGATCAGGGAGTTCGACGAGCACCATAAGTGGAAAGTGGTGATGTGGTCCGCCGGATCCTCTCCATTCTTACCTTCAAACTTTGGAATGTCTGAAGGAAGTTTGGTTGGGACCGGAGGCCACCCCGGACTATAACGAATCGGGTCATTAGTCAACTTCGACAAATATGGCAAGTTTAACGTTGCCAGAAAAGGTAAGCGAGGCGGAGCCTGAGGATTCCATCCTTGATGGGATGGATTCCCAACATTCTGAAAAGAATAGCCTGGATTTGATAAGGCACCAGGTTGCCAGAAAGGACTCGTAGAAAACGGAGAAGAACCTCCTCCCCACGCCGAGTTACCAAAGCCCAGACCAGTTCCCCCAGCTGAAGTATTAATTGAAGAGGAGAGCCCCTGATAGGGGTTCCAAGCATTAGACAGAGGAGAAAAGGACTGATAAGCACTCGATGAAGGGAAAGAAGCATTCCCTTGATGACCTGCGTAAAACTGATTCCCTGCCCCCGCTGTAGTAAAGACAGGATTCCATCCCGTAAAAGTAGTCAAACTTTGCCCCCCAGACCAAGGGTTGAAACTCTGGGTCTGGGACGTAAACGGAAACGACCCTAAAGAAGGATTGGAACTAGGAATATGCCCAGTCCCAAAGGGGAAACCCTGAAACGAAGCTGATCCACTAGCCATGTTAGACATGGGCGTAGATCCAGCTGCACCAGCGGAAAAGGAAAAAGAGGGATTCCCACTAGAGGGCATCCCTGAACAGAAGGGACCAGAATGAGAAGGATGTGCCTGGGTGAAACCAGAGCCAAACATAGCAGCACTAGAAGCAATCGAAGATGAAGCAATAGTGCCCCCTGCTTCAATAGAAGCAGGAGTCTGAATGCCTGCAGCACTCACGGTAGAAGCCGTGTTCCCAGTCGTGGCCATCGAAAGATAAGAATGATACGAAAGATCTCCCGGTCTCTCTGACTCAGGCCCGATGTACTGAACAACGAACGGATAATTAGGAGGAAGAGGAGATGGACCTATAGCAGGAGGCTCAGGTACGTCTTCGATTTGAAAATCTTCTTCCTGAGGAAACAAAACTCGCGAGGTGAGCGGAACGCTCCTCTCGGGACCGACACCAGAATCAGCTATGAAACCTTCAGACCTTTGTGGAGGATCTCTCTCCACTGCGTCAGACGCCACAGGGTGGTAACCACCTGCTAAATCGCTCCTACGCCTTCTCGAAGAAGGCTCTGAACTCTCGGGAGATAACCCCCGGATTCTCCTCGATCGCCGAGGCGCTTGATCAGCCACTTTTATAGATTTTAAATTAGACTCAAAAAAGTGAAAAGCTAGGCAAGCTAGGAGCAAAGAGCACTCACTAAAATAAAAATCCCTGAGATACAATCAAGAAAACAGCCTCCAAGTATTTCCGCTCCGGGTGATGAGGACTCACACAATCATGCACATTCAGAAAAACTAAATAGAGTAGAATGAGAAAGTTACCCGTTGGTCCTACGGTTGAAGAAGATCCCGCAGGGTTCAAAACCCCAGCAACCGTCCTTCCTTCTTAACCTAAAAGACAAGAAGAAACAAGCACAAAGGATTGGTTGTACAGCATATATCTACTCTAAATGTTAGGGAGATTCATATAAAACATTAAATAAATCATAATGAATGCTTAAATAACAATTTCCACATACATATAAGCATACACTAACACGTTTATTTCGGGAACAGCATGGTACTTCTGTATTATAAATAGCATGTACAAAAGTAGTGAGTGGAGAGATCACCTGATCCTTCCACAGCCTTCGAGCAGACTGTCGTCCGGATCCGTCCAGCCCTTGCCTTGCTAAGACTCCTTCCAAACCGGTGCATACGAGATGACATATAGGGAGATGAGCATCTCAAGGAAACAAGGGTTTCCTGTAATGAACTGGGAAAGTGCAGGAGGCACAGGGAATCAGACTTGGATAGGGAATACCAACAGAGTATAATATCAATAATTCTCTCTCTCCCTTAGGCCATACACATGAGGGGTTTTTATACTCCCTCCAAGTAGTTTCAAAAGTTGGAAACAGTTGGCCATGTGCTGGGGTGGTTGAACTACCTGAGTAACCATCAACCTAGCCCGAAAATAGGAAATAATTATATATTTTTTAATCATTTTTAATGGCATACGCAGAAAAGTCTAGCTGGACTCGCGTATACACGCGGAAAAGTACGGGCATAGTCGCGTATGGGGATTTTTACACTGTTTTTTAGTGAATTTGTCCAAGTCTGTAGGAATGGGTGCCCAAAACCATCAAAGCAATCATGAATCATGTGAAGGTGAGAAATGATGCTATAACAGCATTGGCACCACTGAGTTTGGGAAGATCAGGTAAAATGGTATAAACATAACCCGACTGAGTGTAGATCAAGTCATATTTTAACGCAATTTGGAGAGCGGCTTCTTTGATTTGAGGAAAGTGCAATGTGAAATATTTCCCGATAGGTGGCAAGAGCGATCTAAGGAACCATTCCATGTAGACACGGTCTTCAAAGGTGGGGCTCGACATAGGCTCTTTCTTCTCCACCATTCTTGGACATGGTTGCATAGGTGGGTCGCAGACGATTGACAGAAAGAAATCAAGAGTTCGGTACTAGTGTCATAACGAAGGGGAAGCTGTAATTAAGACAAAAAATCTTGGGCAAGAGTCGCAAAGGTGGTATGAGAGGAAGGTACCTGATCAACATACCACTTAGAAGCTTCACCAGTAAGCGTACATTGGAACAACCGAAGATAGATAGAGTCATTGGTAATGGAGTTAGATGAACACCGCATGTGGAAAGATCGAACATGATTTATAGGATCTTCTCTAGCAAGGCCTTCAAACTTGGGGATGTCAGAAGGGAGCTTAGTCAGCATAGCACGCCAACTAGCATCATGGTGTATAGGTTCATTTATGAACTGGTCAAAATCGAGAAGGCTGAGGCCTGCCATGAAGGGGAGCAAGGGCGCAACCGGGGTAGTGTCCGTTGCGGTCCCACTAGTGGTATTCCTAGCATGAGGTCCGGGGTTGCCACCAGCATTAGGTCCTGAACTAGACATGGTGAAGGTGACAGGGGGAGAACCGAAGGTGGAATGAGAAGGAGAACCCAATGAACCAGAAGAAGAGTTGGAGTGTGGACTCGAAGGAGAACTAACTCGAATCCTACGCAGAGGAGTAAGTCTTCCTACTTGAAACTGAGGATGAAGGCCAAGAAGTCTCCGGGATAAATGCCTTGGTGGTGCAATGGTGACGACACAAACACGACACAAGGGAAAAAGATACCGACAAGGGAAAGGAGGTGCAACATCAATTGATTACAATGTCGAAACAAGGGTGAAGAGGTGCAGGATCAATTGATTTCAATGTTTTAGAGTCTTTGCTTAGCGATGTTAACCAAGCCATTTTTCACTTAGGGTGTGTGTGCAAAGAGTGTAAATTTTAATTTCTAAACTGTAGAAATTTGTTGAATAATGAAGATTTATCCACCGAGATTATCCTGATCACATACTAATTTGAATTCATATGCAACACATAATCTCTTCTACAATCAATCATCAATTTGCGAAAATAGAAACAGTCGCATGCGCACATAAACACAATATGTAATGGGGAAAGCTTATAGCTAAAAACCCCCAGCTATTTGTATATTATAATAGAAGAGAAACATGTAACAATCTCAGTACAATACTCCTCACAAGTACTCAGTACTGTCTCCAAAAGTTACACACAAACTAGCTTGGTTTTGAACAAGTCACAGGTTCAAAACTCATCCACTAATTGCCTGCCTCTATTGCGCAATCAAGGTTGGTCTAATGAGAGATCCAAGTTCAAATCTCACTGGCTCCAACTGCGCAATCATCATTGGCAATCTCCTCCAATGCTTGTGCAAATCTCATGCACAACTGCTGTCGCAACTAATAGCAAACTCACCCTTTCATCTACCTCTTCCACCGGTCTCCACTGAACTGTCCATGCACTGTAGTGAACTGATGTGTTCTTGAGTTGAATAATGAGTTAATAATTAGTGAATTAAATAATATTTAATTCACTCCACTTATTACTAGTTGATTAGCTAGTTAAACTAATCACAACTAGTTCAACTAAGTTAAACCGAACACAACTCCACCAACTGTCTCATCAACTCCACCAAACTCTGCCACTGAAGTCCTAACTGAAGTCAACCATGCATGAGCTCACCAAAACCCAAGGAATAGCGTAATTCCTTCTGTCAGATGCATGGGCCACATCCGTAGCTCCAACTGAAGTGCTCCAAGAGAATAAACTGAAGTTTAGAGTCTAAATATTATTAAGGGCTAATAATATTTGACTGACCTATTTTTAGACAGGCAGTCTAAAAATAGACTTCGACCTGTATGTCTAAAAATAGAGTTCCATCTATTTTTACCAACTCGACCAATCATCCAAGAATAGCATACTGCAACTCCTAGACCATGCTCCATATGTCTAAAAATAGACTTTGCGCCAAAAATAGCCTGCGGGCGCACTTAGTGAAGGCGACTTCATTTCACTAAGCTCCATCATCTTGTTGCATTTTCAACATAAACCCAGACGTTCGTAGAGAAAAAGAAAAATTGTGTTGTGTAACTGTAGATAACCTGCAGATAATACAATATGAAACTGAAATAACAGTAAATAAATATTCAATAATGCAATAATCTAAACCCAAGGAGGCGGGCCTCTCAACAAGTAGTCTTTAGGCGGGAAAAAAAATAGTCAAAACACACCAAAATAGCCAATAGATCTTAAGGTTGGGAGGGACAGGGATCTAAAGGTCAAAATCTGTTGGAAAATGGTGTAGAAAACAACAACAAATCAGAGGAAAATTTGTTGTAAATTAGGTGGAGAAAGGCTATCTCCTGGAGGGAAACGGAGTGAACCTTAGAGGAAAACCCAAAAAAATCTAAATGAGGTGATTTTTATGGATAACAAGCCAATATAAAGTGGATCTGAAGATGAGTTATTAGATCTGTAAAATGGTTAAACGCTCTAAAAATTTCAGACAACCTGCAGCAGCTAAAGCTCTTCCACAAAGTGTGGAGGGCACTGAAGCCCTAGGGGGCTAGGTTCCCACTTAGTTGAGTAAAACAGAACAAGTACAGGTCCAAAAAGGGCAGAGACGGAGGTCATACAACCCTGAACAGAGGCCCAGACAAACCTAGAAAACTTTCAGAAAAACTCTCGCAAAAAATCCAGGTCGCAGTTTCTGACCTATTTTCAGTAGAGGTCGCAGTTTTTGAGCTAGAAAGTACATCCAGAGGCCCCAGGTCACAGGTTTAGGGCCAAAAAGTGCAACCTGAACTTCCGGCACTCTCGGCGGCATATTTCAGAAAAAATTGTTGTCTCAGTTACGGCTGATGTCTGTCACCTGCGCAATAGGTCTAAAAACACTTGAAAGTTAGAATTTTTATTGTTTTAGGGTTTTATAGGTTAAAAAAAACAACAAGAGAAGAAAAAACAAGACGCTGAAGAGAAATCCTAAGTTTTGAAGTAGCTGGATATGCAAGGATCAGAAAAACGACAACAGTTGTAATCATAAACCCATGTCGAGTCGCCAATTGTTTGTATGAATCTTAATTCCAAGTGTAGGAAAAAAGACCACTTTAGCTGTGCATAAAAAACAGCCCTAATAGCAAATATGGCTACCAATATCCTCAGATTTTTGGTTAGGTGATCAAGATAAATGTTGCAAAAATATAGATCTATGCATTAGAAGACATTAAGCAGTAGAAAAAACAAGATTTACTCCGTGCATCCAATAGACAAGACAAGAATATTTTGAATGAATTTTGTATTAATGGCACCTGGGAGGAAAACACAGAAGGGTGTTACCAGTTCTTCTCAATTATATGGGTTCTTGTAAGTCCTCAGCACTTTAGATCTAAAATTCCTCTCTCTTGATGGTGTAGAAAACCTAGACAAAAATGGTAGCAAAATATGACTATGATGGTGGATCAAAGTCATACCAAAAGTATAGATCGAGAGTGATCTTTAGGCAACAAAATGTGGTAAATGAATGGGAAAACCCTTCTATTTATAATAAAATATTGAGTTAGTCTAGATATTGGTGCATAGTTAAAATATTATTAACCAAATCAAGATCCAACTTTTATGGAATATTTTATTATATTTGTTGGAGGGAAAAGGAATTTGACTTGGGTCAAATCCCTTTATTTGTAAATAATAAATAAATAAATGATTTATTTATAATTTTAAGGATATGGTTGATTAATAATCAAATAAATAATGATTTATTTAATTATTTATGGGTGATTTAGTCATATTTAACAAAGAATATTATTTAAATAAGGTTTAAATAATTATTCTTTAGAAAATAATGATTTATCTAATTAATTTCCTTGTTTTAGGTTAAATATAACCTGGAATATTAATTAAATTGTTGTTTAACTAATTATTCCTTGAGGAAATTCAAACAAATATATATTTATTTAATATTTCCTCATGGGGTTTCCTGTTTAGACCATAAACAACTTAATAAAGGTTTTTTACTAAGTTATTTTCATAGTGAGAGCAATTTTACTTAGGGTAAAATTGGTCTTACATGGTGTACTTGGGTCCATCTAATGATAATAGGTTATATGACCAAAAAATTGTGTAACGGTCACAAAGTCGCATAGGTCGGAAAATCACATAGGTCACAAAGTTGCAAAGTCACATTGTTCGCAAAGTCGCAAAGTCGCAAGGTCGCAAAGTCGCATAGGTCACAAATTCGCAAGGTCGCAAGGTCGCATAGTTTGCAAAGTCGGATAGGTCACAAGGTCACGAGGTCACAAGGTTGCAAGGTCACAAAATCACATAGGTCGCAAGGTTGCAAAGGTCGCAAGGTCACAAAGTTGCAAGGTCACAAGGTTGCAAAGTTGCATAGGTCACAAGGTCGCAAGGTCACAACCTCCCTTAGGTTGCAACTTCTCCTCAGTTGCAAGTAATCGCAAGAGTCAGGGAAGACCAAAGGTCACGGGAAACCTAATAGTCACCTCAGCCTATATCTACATCTTCTAGCGATTTTGTAAAGGAATTTTGCGTTGTGGACTTTTGAGAGAGACACATTGATTTTTATTGAATGGATGCCTCTTGATGAATACAAAGAAGTGTTATTGGATCTCACTATTGAATTCGATGGAAGTCTCTTGCATGGTTATGCTAGGAATATGGTCTCTTTGAATGAATGAATGCTTCTTTCAAATATTGGTGCACATTTATACTTATGTATTCCTTTGTGTTATGAGCTTCCTTATAGCACGTGGATGATATATGATGTTCTAACTTAAAGAAATGTTGGTGAACTGCTTTGTCAATATTTTCTTTAAATATTTATTGGGATGTTCATAGTTGATAAATGAAACACTTAACCATTGTGAACTTTTTCTCATTTGTTAAGTGAATCTTGCAATAAGTATGATCTTGGTAAAATTTTGCTAACAATGCTTTTCATAAGTTTCATGCTTTAAATTCCACTTTTCTATTCATGGTATTATGTTTCACAGGGTATTTGTCAATCACTGACTTGTATTCGTTCAACATCTGTGCATTCTCCATCCCAGTGAGTCCCCTCTTTGTCCGTAAAACATCTTCACCAATTTAATGGCAACCGGGCCTACATACTGGATGGGATCTCCACACCAAACGGTGTAGAGTCTAGTTGGGATTTTGCACCAGGGAGATCCCCTTACTATTGGCGAGACATTTTCAACTGTCAAAAAGGTCATATATGAGCAGAAAGACTTATTGAAATTGGCAAGAGAAGAAATCCAAAATATCAAAGAAGAGCTTGGCAAAAAACCTGAAGAAGATCTAGAAATCATCAAGTTTCTTAATTCAAAAAATAGACAAGAGATGGAAGAAATTGGAATTAATGACAGAACAGAGACCATCCTGGAAGTTAGGAAGGTAATCTCCAAGAAAAAATTGATGACACAATTAGAGGAGAAATGCCAGAACATGGAGATTTCAATCACAAGGTTCATGATCAAATTTGATGTTCTAAGGCAAAAAGGCCTTCCAAATTCTCTAGTGATTAATGATAGATTAATGAAGCAGGATGATTATGATAAAAAGATAAGAGATTTTTCCAGGGAACAAGTGAAAAAATTAGCCTTGCAGTGAATCCCAACCAGGAAGGTACTATATAAGAATTTTGAGAATTTTTTTTACTTACAGCATGAAGTAAAACACTTATTTGTGAACAAACCAACATTCTCAAAATATACTGAAGCTGATGAAAAATTTAGAAGGATGATGAAGATAAAACTGGTAGAGGCAGAATTCTAGGAAAAACTAGCTAATCTACTGTAAAGTCAAAATTGCAGTAAGCACAAAACAGTGAAAGTAAAAAACATAGTTTGTTGTTTTTACATCAGCATTGACAGTTTTACAGTAAAAGAGTATCAGGTAAAATTGTATCAAATTAAAGGTTAAAGGGAAAATCATAATAAAAATGAATCTGCCAGCGTGAAAGACACCTCATTGTCCAGTTGCAGTATTTGTTGAGAAACAAAGAGAGAAATCAGTGACAAAATCAACACAGCAAACCATTTTATTTCAATAAAAAGGGACAGCTAGCATTAGTTAGGAAGATGTCACTATCTTCTTGCATGAAGATACTTATTTTCCATGAATAATTCCTAAGTTTATTCTAGGATATTTTGTATGAGTTTTTTTATAAATACTTCTCATTTGGAAGTACTGAGTGTGGATGAATTTATGAACATTTCTGTAGCTGTATTATTCTGAACCTAAGGGTTTTTTGTACCAATTTCAAGTCGACAGACTGGATCATAGCAATAAAGCATCATATTACAGGATTCATGTGTTGGGCCACTATAGTGAAGTATTTTCACTTGTTACTTTGTCGATTTATTATGTTTTCCATCAATACTTGAATGTGTTCTAAATCTAATGATAAATCATGAATTGTTATTTCATAATATGTTAAAAGCACTCTGTTTTGATTTATTATCATTTATATGTTTTCCACTGATATCTAGATTAGGGAACCCTTAATTTCTCCCTAGTTTCGATTGATATCTGCCTTTTCACTCATAATCTGGAATTAAGAACCCTTAATTGCTTTTTATCCCGATCAAAACCATTTCACCATCAGCCTTAAATATCTGAAGTGACTCAGTTATCTTGCCCTGTAAACATTTCCCTTTAGAACTTGAGCCTGATATGACTACTTGATACATTGACTCCATTTTCCCAATGGAATACAGACCTATAACTATCCATCTAAGTAATTTCACCACAAAATCAAATAAAAACCCAATTTACCCTACATAACTAGCCTAAAATCAAATATAATCAACAAACATAAATCATATAGAGAGAGCCCTCTCTGAGCATTAGGAAGGCTAGATCCTAAGGCATAAAAGTAGGTTTGTGGTTACCTCTAATATTCTTTAAAACTAAAATAAAAAATCTCACAACTATTGAGAATTATTGGAGTGATAATAGAAGGAAAGCTACTGGGCCACATAATTTCAAACGAATGAGTAGTGATTGATCCAAAAAGAGTTTCAGCCATTGAGGTAATTATTTTACCTAGAAATGGAAGAATATAAAATGAAAAAGTAAGTGTAACTGGTTATTTTTACTAGGAGGGAAGCCTGAAACCCTAAATGTCAAGATGGGTTGAGCTTTGACACACAGGTGCCAAGGGGCTGCTACAGCCTACAAGCAACTCCTAACAAGGGGGGATCTAAGACAAAGGCGCCTGGCGTCACAAACGGGAGATAGGTGGTGAGGATGTAACATCTTGGGATGTGTGTTGAAGGTGTTACGGACATAGGGGAAACACTGTTTAGGGTTAATTACTTTCCAGTTTTACTCCCCTCTTTTCACTTTTCCTATTTTTGTTTAAGAATTTTTTATCGAAGGGCATAGTTGGAGGTGGCAAGCTGCAACTGATGGGAAGGAAGCAAAACGGGACCTGTCACTCTTTTTATTGATTTCTGGGTTAATCTAAAATGGTCAACGGATCAGAGCGAGTAGAGGTAGATCCCGAGCCAAAGGACCTACTTACAATGTGGGGCATGGATATCACGTAGCAGAATATGAAGGCCCTCATTGGGGCTAAGGCTGGAAAAGGTGGAAAGCCTGGAGGCTTGGGTTTGGGTGACAAACCGGAAGGAGCTCCAAGGCAGCCCGAGAGACCCATAATGACCATCGATCTCATTTCTAACTGCATGTCGGTGGTTACTTTGCCCAGTAACGAGTTTTTCAGGTCAAGTGACATAGATCTGAGTCTTTAGCAGACAAAGGGGCGGTTTAATGAGGTGACTGAGCCTTTTATCCGAACTGGGGGCCTCGAGGGTAATGTGGCTAGTTGTGGGTTGCTTAATAATGAGGGTTTAAAGCAGGAGCTCAAAAAATCAAGCCATTGTTTCACGCTTGGAGGAGGAGAGGCACTGGGGTTGATTGGGGTTTCAAGGTATCTGGGAGGAGAGTCGAGGAGATAGTTAGGCTTTGTGGGAGAAGAGGGCCTGGGGTGATTAGCAGAGGACATTGTTGCAGCCAGAAGGAAGCATCCAAAGATCCTGATAAGGGGATTCAACCTACTTTCAGGCAGGATCGTGCGGTAAATTTCCCCACCACAAGGTGAGATTACTAACAGAGAGGGGTCGAGTTGTGTTCGGTCAGCAGTTTGAGCAAAGGAGGCAGCACAGAATGTTGCGGTGAAAGGTAAGAATAAGGAGAAATGAGCTGCGTCGGTGGTTGAAGGTTGAAAATGGGGCTCGACACATGAGTTAACTGACAGTCTATCTAATAGCAAGCAGGAAGTCCCAGATCTACTGTGGAAGAAAGTTCGGGCGATTAGGAGAAAGGACCAAGTCCCAAACCTAGTGTTGGGCATCAATTTATCCATTGACGAGGCGATGGACACGACTAATTTAACACTGGTCAGGAAATCTAAAGGGAAGAATGTTTCAACTCTTTTCTTGAAGGAATGAGCAGAGAAAACATGGCAAGACGGTCTCGATCTAAGGTTCGAGGTGCACATTTTTCCAAATGCCTGTTTTATGTTGAGATTTAAGAGCAAGGAGATGGCTTCATGTGTTCTGGAAAAAAATTGGGGTTTCGGTCAGGCCCTGGTCCTATTTAAGAGACGGCACCCTCTTTTTGACATGCAAAGGGAGAAGCTTGCAGATCTCCCAATCTAGGTCAAGCTTCTCGCACTCCCTCATCCGCTTTGGACTGCAAATGTTTTCAGGGACATGTTGGGAAAAATACTGAGAGGGGGGGGGGTGAATCAGTATTTAGGGCATACTCAAATCTTTTACTTTTTCATGCTCTAAAACCCATATGCTAATTTACTTGATCAGACTCGCGTATATACGCGGATACCCTTCACAAAACTCGCGTATATGCAGAGATCTTAATATGCAATTAATTCATTACTTAGATCCTTGCATTTATTCATTCATCATATGTTTATATAGCAACAGACATGTGCAGTAATAACAGAGTAAATAATCACAAATAAGCATCACACATGAACACCAGGATTTTAGGTGGAAACCCAAGTCGGGAGAAAACCACCGCTGCCGTTGTCTCAGCCTTCAATATTTTATTATAAAGAAAACATCTTACAACTATGTACTGGCGTAGACTCATACCAGCACGCAGGCACCCACTTGTGCTCATTTACCAGCCTCTCCTGGAAGGGAGCTACGACCCCCTGCTCTCATTTACCAGCCTCTCCTGAAAGGGAGCTACGACCCCCTGCTCTCGTTTACCAGCCTCACCTGGAAGGGAGCTACAACCCCCTGATTGAAGGCTACAACCCTCAGCACCACCATGGACCACGTTTCATCAATTTTCACACTGGATCCAAAAGCTTTCTTTATAGCACAACTTGCATGCCACTTTTCATCATATTTTCAGACTGGACCCACTCCACACATTTAAGCTCAATCATACATCAAACTGATACTTATTAATTCAGACAACCTAGATTAACAGATAGTTGTAACACAGCAGAACAGATCAGACATTTCATACTTCATACTTCAGTAAACCTTAGTTTTCATACGCACTTTCCTTTCACTGATACAGCATATATACGTGCCTTCATTCATACAAACTCGCGTATACCTCTGCACATACTTCAGAACTGATTTCACAACCCATACGTGCTTTCGCTTTATCCAACCCGCGTATATACACGCTTCCAATGTTATAAACTCTTGTATAGATCTTCAATCATTACAGAGTAGCATACTTATTCAAATCAGATATTCAGTTCAGATTTAACCCTTCACTTCAGACAGATGTTCGCCTCATCTCAGATCTAAACATTCCATAAACAGATCTATAAGATACAAATACATTTCAAATCTAGATAACCTTCTTCATCATTTTCTTCATAGGTGCATCACAGATTCAGATCTATCATCAAACTATTACCCTTTCCATTCAGACATACTTCAGAGTGAAGTATTCATTCAAACCTAGAAACTTGCACACCCTTTGCACAATGATTTTCTTCTCCTTATATAGGTTTACCCTTTATCAATACCATGAGTCAAAACCACATAACTTCCGATGGTATTCCTGGACGGGATCAAATAGACAACTCAGCGCTCAATACAATGGGTCAATACCATGGTAGTAACCCCTGGTTTTACACATTTAGAGTGCAATTGACCATACGCGACTTGGCACGTACTTTTCCGCGTGCATACGCGCCTTCTATTAGACAAACCCGCGTATGCCTTGAGACACACACTTTTCATCATTGTTCTAGCACATACTGAAATTCCTTTCATCATTACAAATGAATTGCTCTGTAGACACATCATATCACATCAGATTTACATCATTACCAAGTCCATCAAGTCAAGAATAACTTCATCAAGTAGGTTGCCATCATCTTCATTGAGTGTTTCCATCATCTTCTTCAAGTGGGTTGCCATCAAGGACAACACATTGCATCATATTGCCAACAATCTCCCCCTTTGGACTTGATGGCAACCACGATGGTGTTTGATCACAACAGTGGTGTTTGATCACAATAAATAGATACATTAAGCATAATGATATTCCCCCCTTATTCAAACACCATGTCACTCTCCTCCTTTGACATCAAGGGCAAAGGGCGGATCAACACCAACACAAGGTTTTTCTCCTCATGTCAAAAGAAGAGCACTGTAGATCTGATGTGCACTGAAGTTACCATGCTCCCCCTGAGTTCATGCTGAATCTTCAAACATATTTTTCAATGAAGTACATGACTCTATGATCTTCCTATCACCAAGGACTCATACTTACATCAAAGATCCAACCAAGTGGATTTACATATGAGACTCAAATACCCAACCAAGTGGGTTTACACAATTTGACTCAACTACCCAACCAAGAGGGTTTACACATTTGAACAAGTCCTTACATGACTGAATATTACAATTTTACATCATAGGTCTCAACATGACCTTTTCATCAAATTACAAATATGACTTTTCATGACCACTACCAAAAAGACCTCAAGAAAGAAATCACACTTCAGAATCATCATAATGCCAACAATGCATTATACTCAGCAAAGCTAATTCTCCCCCTGAAAGTGTGCATCCAAGTATTCTTTCCATATGACCAAGGCTCCTCCTTAGCTTGTGCAACCTGAACACCTTCAACAACAAGTCATCAGCAACAATCTCTGCATGATCTATCCTTATCTCTGAATCATAAGACTTCCATCTCATCCATGTGTGAAAGCAAAGAATATCCTTCAGCAAAAAGCAAGCAGGGCTCATCTATAATCTCATCATAAGAAACCATGTAACATATCATCATCAATTAGAACTGAGTAACAAGCATATACAACGCCAATAGTGCAATCATTAATAATCAGACTGATGCTCCCCCTGAACCTATGCTCCTGATCTTCAGCTTGTCATACAAATTTTCTTATCAGAAGTGCATACGCGACTGTCTCCACTGTAACACGCGTGTATACACGGATTTAGTTTACTGAACCCGTGTATGGAAAGTGACACATTGAAAATTTCACATTCCTTCATCTCCCCCTGAAGTTGTACCACCTGTACCTGTCTTCTTCACATCAGATGCTCTGTCAGAAATAAACATAACCAGAATAACCAAAACAAACATGGAATCACCATACATCGCTCCCCCTGTGATGATACATTACTAATCCCTATAATGTATCTCACATCTCTCCTGCAGTCATTCAGAGAAGTAAGCTTTAGAAGCGGATGACTGCTGTAGGGTCAGAATTCCCTACGTTTCTGACCGGTCCTCCTTACTTTTCCAAATTTTCTTGAACTTTCTAATTGGGTGTTGGAAGTTGTTCAAATTCTCAGATCTGTTCATCCTGCATTCTTTTTCCACATGCCCATACTTGTTACAAGCATAACATCTTATATGACCAGAGAAGTAAGCATAAGGATCATAGTGTGTTTCTTTGTTCTTCCTTCTATTGCAATCAGCTGCTTTATGACCATACTTGTTGCATGAAAAGCAATATCCCTTGAAGCAACCAGAGTACCTTTCTGAATAGAATCTGTTTGATTGTGACTGAAATGATCTGCTTCTGCAATTTGCTACAACATGCCCATAATTATGACATTTAAAGCATTCAATATTATTGAATGATTTCCTTTGAGTATTCATGTTTGTTGGTTGACCTTTTGTTTCTTTCACCACTTCTGGTTTTGCTTTGTCATCCTTTGAATTTTTAGCACTTCCTTGTAAACTAGATTCTTCTTTGACCGTTTCATGAAAACCAAGACCAAGTTTAATAGCAGGAGACCTTTGATTACTAAGAATATTGTCCAGAATCTTAGTACTATCTTGAAACCTCAAGAGTTTATCCTTTTCATCTAATTTACCTTTAAGAATGTTTACCTCAACCTCCAATTTTTGGCATTGCTTCTTCATGCTTTCTTCAACCCTTTTTCCTTCTTCTACTTGATCATTCAATTTTAAAATTTCTTCCTTCAACCAATTTTCTTGTTCTTCATATGTTTGTAGCAGCTCTTCATTCTTCTTATTTGATTTTTCTAGATGTTCTTTGAGAGAGATTATTTATGCTTCAATTCCTTCCTTTTCAAATGATAGGGGTTCTTCATTCTTCTTATTTGATTTTTCCAGATCTTCTTTGAGAGAGATGATTTCTGATTCAAGTCTTTCACTTCGATTGGTTGCAAAAACATACAAATTTTGATACTTGTCTATCTTTCCATTCAGTATTTCTTTCTATTCATTCATTCTAGAGATCATATCTTTGTAGACAGATTCTCTCTTATGAAATTGATTCCAATCATTCCTTTCATCATTGATCTTGAGTTTTGCTTCTAGACTTATACTGTTACGTTCACTATCTTCACCATTGCTTGCACAAGAAAGTGAATCATAAGAAGAACAATCAGTACCTGTTTTATCTTCTTCATTTTCTGCCGCACATGTCTTCTGAGATGTATTATTTTGAGTAGCCTTCTTCTTTTGCTTCTTTGCCATAAGCACTTGTAGATCTTGGTCAAAATCTTCTTCTTCCTCATCAGATACTTCATTTGTATAATAACTCTTTCTCTTTTCAAATTGTTTCCCTTTACCATGATTATCTTCGTAAGGAAATTTAGCAGCATAACGACCAACTTTTCCACAAGAAAAACACTTGAAGGGAAGCTTACCTTTGAATCTTCCAGTTCCTAGTTGGATTTTTCTCACAAAATTTGCTTTTTCTTCTTCTGAAATATAATTTGATTCCTTGACATCTGCCTTTTCTTTTCCTTTTGCACACACCTTAAAATCAGCTTCTTTGATTTGAGAGGGACCTCCTTGTCTCATTTCATAAGCAGTCAGAATACCATGTAGTTGAACAATAGTAAGAGTTTCCAGATCTTGCCTTTCTTCAATAGCTGATACTTTTGACTCAAATTTTGAAGCCAGAGATCTTAAGACTTTTTCCACCAGAGTAGTATCGGTTATGGTTTCACCCAAACTTCTCATACAATTTACAATATCATCTAGATGTAAAAAGAAACTGGCAATACTCTCATCACTATGCATCCTTAAATTTTCATATTCAATTCTGAGAGTTTGGAGTTTTGCACTTTTTACCTTTGTATCTCCTTCATAGCTCAGAATGATTTTGTCCCATATTTCTTTTTCTGAATTTAGCTGCATCACTTTAGAAAATTCTGGTTCAAACATGCTTCATAACAAAACATTGACTGCTTTGGCATTGACTTCATATTTCTTCCATTCTGTTGCATCAGTAGGAATACTTGCCGGATACTGATAACCTTCTTCCACGATTGCCCATACTTCTACACCAAGACTTTGCAGATATGATTTTGTTCGTATCTTCCAGAATAACAGATTATTTTCATTGAATAGAGGTGGTCGTATAGACATTATCCCTTCATGACTTCCCATGGTGACGGATCTCCTTCAAGCGATCAAGCTTCTGCAGAAGGACCTGCTCCGATACCAATTGTTGGGAAAAATACTGAGAAGGGGGGGGGGGGAGGGGGTGAATCAGTATTTAGCGCATACTCAAATATTTTACTTTTTCATGCTCTAAAACCCATATGCTACTTTACTTGATCAGACTCGCGTATATACGCGGATACCCTTCACAAAACTCGCGTATATGCAGAGATCTTAATATGCAATTAATTCATTACTTAGATCCTTGCATTTATTCATTCATCAGATGTTTATATAGCAATAGACATGTGCAGTAATAACAGAGTAAATCATCACACATAAGCATCACACATGAACACCAGGATTTTAGGTGGAAACCCAAGTCGGGAGAAAACCACCGCTGCCGTTTTCTCAGCCTTCAATATTTTATTATAAATAAAACATCTTACAACTATGTACTGGCGCAGACTCATACTAGTACGCAGACACCCACCTGCGCTAGTTTACCAGCCTCTCCTGGAAGGGAGCTACGAACCCCTACTCTCGTTTACCAGCCTCTCCTGGAAGGGAGCTACGACCCCCTGCTCTCGTTTACCAGCCTCACCTGGAAGGGAGATACAACCCCCTGACTGAAGGCTACAACCCTCAGCACCACCATGGACCACGTTTCATCAATTTTCACACTGGATCCAAAATTTTTCTTTATAGCACAACTTGCAGGCCACTTTTCATCATATTTTTAGACTGGACCCACTCCACACATTTATGCTCAATCATACATCAAACTGATACTTATCAATTCAGACAACCCAGATTAACAGATAACTGTAACACAGCAGAACAGATCAGACATTTCATACTTCATACTTAAGAAAACCTTAGTTTTCATACGCGCTTTCCTTTCATTGATCCGGCATATATACGCGCCTTCATTCATACAAACCCGCGTATACCTCTGCACATACTTCAGAACTGATTTCACAACCCATACGCGCTTTCACTTTATCCAACCCGCGTATATACGTGCTTCCACTGTTATAAACTTGCGTATATATCTTCAATCATTACAGAGTAGCATACTTATTCAAATCAGATATTCAGTTCAGATTTAACCCTTCACTTCAGACAGATGTTCGCCTCATCTCAGATCTAAACATTCCATAAACAGATCTAGAAGATACAAATACATTTCAGATCTAGATAACCTTCTTCATCATTTTCTTCATAGGTGCATCACAGATTCAGATCTATCATCAAACTGTTACCCTTTCCATTCAGACATACTTCAGAGTGAAGTATTCATTCAAACCCAAACACTTGCACGCATTTTGCAGAATGATCTTCTTCTCCTTATATAGGTTTACCCTTTATCAATACCATGATTCAAAACCACATAACTTCCGATGGTATTCCTGGATGGGATCAAATAGACAACTCAGCGCTCAATACAATGGGTCAATACCATGGTAGTAACCCCTGGTTTTACACATTTAGAGCGCAATTGACCATACGCGACTTGGCACGTACGTTTCCGCGTGCGTGCATACGCGCCTTTTATTAGACAAACCCGCGTATGCCTTGAGACACACTCTTTTCATCATTGTTCTAGCACATACTGAAATTCCTTTCATCATTACAACTAAGTTGCTCTGTAGACACATCATATCACATCATATTTACATCATTACCAAGTCCATCAAGTCAAGAATAACTTCATCAAGTAGGTTGCCATCATCTTCATCGAGTGTTGCCATCATCTTCTTCAAGTGGGTTGCCATCAAGGAAAACACGTTGCATCATATTGCCAATAGGACATTGGGAATGTTTTAGGTCAGTTTCTTGAGGTAGATATGTCATTCATTCAATATTGTGAGCAAGGGACTGCTAGGATTCTGGTTCATCTAAATCCCAGAGAAGGATTGATGGAGGGAATTCAGCTGCATTACTGAAATTGGTCTTTCATCCAGACCCTATATTATGAACAAGTGTCATTCAAGTGCCACAGATGCCACCAATATGGGAATTTGGCTAAAGAGTGTCCTCTGGGCATCTGAAGAAAGAAAAAATATTCAAAAGGGAAAGCGTTCTGAAATTCTAGAGGAAAGGCAGAAGATGGGAATCAAGACTCTGGTTTTGATAAGAATCAGGGCTTACAGCCCCCTCAGCATGAGTTGGAAGGGTAGGGTGAAGATGTAGCCATGGGGGAATCGGGTGCCACAGGGATAGATGTTGTGGTCGATACACCGGTCATGGAGCCTGTTATCACTCAGATTTTCCTTGAAGTTGTTGGAAGAGGAAAGGGGTCCGAGGTAACCACAAACCAACCTTTAGATACAGAATCTAGCCAATCTGTATCCAGAGAGGGCTCTCTCTTTAAAATTTAGCTTTGTTTTGCAAGGTATTAGGCTAGTTATAAAGTCCAGGGGTTTTGATTTTGTTTGGGTTGATGGAATTATTTAGCTGAGATTAAGATCAAGTAGTTTCAGTCCATTGGGCTAATGGATTCAAAGGATTGGCTACACTGGCTTAAGTTTTTTTAACAAAAGATGGTTTATCAGGGCAAGATAATCAAACTAGAAACAATTATAGATCTAAAGTGAATGGAAATGGAATTCAAACAGATGAAAGGAAATAAAGAATCTTTCAACACATTCAAGAGAAGAGAAATAGATTGATTATCAATAAAGAGCAGTTAAGTATTATTTACTAAACAACCAAAGATGTATGAACTAGACAAACAAGAGCAATTAAGAATTCACTGTTTAAACTAGTTTAGAAGAAAACATTTAGAATAATAACGACTGAAATCAGATTACACCTAAGTACTTTCTGATTTAATCCTTTTCGTTAAATATTAAGATAGATAATGAAACAAAGATGATATTGTAAACAAATATGAAACTTCAAAACATGGGATAGAGATGACTTATTGATCCTTCATTTGACACATGAATCCTGAGAAAAGTCTTCTGCCTCAATTCCTTGTCCAGTTTTGCCACGAAAAAATTATCCAAAGCTCTTTGTTCCAAAATATTCAATGTTACATCAAAATATAAGAATCCACCCCCAAAATACTTCCAAAAGTGAAGTATTTATACAAATTCTAGACTAAAATATCTTGAAAAAATATCAAGATTGGTTCACAAATCTCTCCAACTATTTTACATAAATAGAACTTAAGTAAAAGACACTCAAAATAATGCATATATTTGGCACTATTTTTTATGGATAGTTGATGACAAAGAGGAGAATTTGAATTTGATCCAACTCTTAGTTGATGATGAGGCATCCAAGTCACTAACTGCTTCCTCTCTTTGTGCATTCTGCTCCGACAATTATGCAAACTTTGGGTCCAATGATATCTTTTTATTTCTCAATCCGTAATAGATATGTAAAAATTGAAAGAATTTATTGTGGATTAATATTTTGGTGAGATAAACCTCTTTCAGTTTCCTAAAATTCCTCTCCAGCTGTGCACAAGAGGCTCTGTAAAAATATGTGTAAAACAGAGTTTTATAGAGTCTGAAAAATAGCCTGTAAAGATGTGAATGTATCTCTCATTATAAAATCACTGTGCAAAAAGTGAGATAGGTTTTTGTAGATGGGTCTCTTAGGAACAAAAACCTCCTTCAGTTTTGTATAATGTATTTTTTATTGGCCACAATTGTCTCTCCACAAGGATGAATTAACTGGAATTTTCTGCAAAAAGTGCTTTCCAACATTGTTTAGTATTTCCAAAACCATAATAGCTGTTAGAAACGTAAAAGAGGTTTTTGTAGATGGTCCTCTTAAGAACATAAAACTCCTTCATTTTTGCAAAATTCATCTTGGATTGATCACAAGAGTTTCTGCAAAAATATTCCTTCTTGTTGTGTTTTTCATCTTTTCACTTTTTTGTTCTTTTGACTGTTTTACTTTCACTTTAGACAAACTTCAATGTTGGTTGGTGAAAGTGTCTTCATGATTACTTTTACTATTTACTGTTTACTTTTTACTTTTTACCACTCTATTTTTTATCTGTCTTCACTTTGTCATGAACTTGTATGTTCTGTTTTGTAACTGTCTTCCCTGCTGTTTATCTTCATGCTAGCTGATTTACTTGACTTGGTCTTCAATGTGATACTCTTTAATCCTGATACTCTTTGACTGTTCTTTACTATGTCCTTTTACCTTCAATGTGTAGTTTAGGTTTTTACTGTCTGTTTAAACAGTAAATCGTTTAATATCCTGTTTCCTTTGCTTGTCTTTCAGCTGTATGTTTTATCTTCCATCTCTGTTTGAAAAGATTTGATAACACTCTTGGAGTAAACAAGTCTTATGACTAGTATTAAGACTGTTTATCCAAGGATGTGGTCTTCTGATCACCTTTAAAACAAAACAAATTGTTAAGAAAGTATTGGTTTGCAGGGGAGGTCGAAAAGGTTTTATTTGATTTTGAGAGGTCTGTGGAGTGAATCTAGAATGATTTTTGGGAGGTAAACCATGCTCGAATCAGTTAACAGAGGCTTTAGGTGGCGCAGCTGGGTTACAAAGGGTTTTACTACACAATCAGGTGAAAATGAGCAACACTAGGGTGTTTGTGTTTAAACGGGTAAACGGTTGATATTGGTGGGTAAGCTTTGAATGAACAGTGGACAGATGGCGCTGACTTGACGATGTGAAGTTTTGTCGTTAGTGGGAGGTGGTAAGAGGTACACGATCGCACCACTTTTGGGGAAAGGTGGTTTTGGGCGGAGGGCGCGCAATTCCATACGATGAACGACGCGTGGCGCGGTACTGTTCAGAAAACCGCTTGGCCATCGCGTGTTATCGTTCGGACGAGGATGGATAGCGATATTGATATCAACCGTAGATCTGAGATCTGTTGATCGAACGATGGTCGGGGTTACGAGATGACGGAAAGATAACGAGCGGGCCCAATGTAATTTATTTTGAATTAATCGCATCGGGGGTGATTTGATTAGCAGATTCAAGTTATTAATTAATCATGAGGATTAATTAATTCCTTAATACGACGGAGTTTATTTAATTGGAAATTCAACCAATTAATTAAATTTATATGGTTATTTTTCAACCAATGGGCGAGATATTATATTAATTGGGAATTATTAAAATAATACGGGAAAAAGGTGAAAATTTATTTGGGAGTTATATACTATGTGTTAAAGTTAATATGATTATGAAATGAAAAGCGCCAAGTTAAAACATTTCATGTATATATTCAAACTTAGGATAAAGATGAAAAAGGGGTTTTTTAGGTGATGTTATGTATTTTCCTAAGTAGGAATTTACACTTAGGAAATGAGTTTATGAAATCAAATGAATGGTTGATGGATGATTCTAAGTACTTAGGATCTTAAATCATTGGGCCGAGGGTCTGGTCCCTCCAAAAGTCAGAGAAATGCTCTGATCCCCTTTAATTTTCAAAGACCTTAATACTTCAGGGGGAATTAGTGAAATCTTTAAGGAAAAATGAGAAGGGAAGTTAATAATTTTGACTTTGCTTTTGCTTGAAATTTCTTCCAGTGTAGTGTTTGCCTTTGCACTTGTGATGAAAGTAAAAGATTTAACACATCTAGAATCATTATCCATCACATGTAATTTTCCAACATGATCTACCTACCCTACCTACTTTACCCTACCATTTTCTCTTCTTTATTAGGTTGCACTTAGACTGGCAAACCCTTATCACACTTTGTCTTTTACATATGGAAATATATCTAATTCTAACCTTATTACATCCAAGGGCTCAGATTAAGTTGTTGAGCTCCTTTTATTCACTCTACCTATCTATTTATCTGCCAAGATTAAACATTTTCATGTTCAGATTTTATTCTCTATCTCTAAAACATAAAATTGAAAGATGAACTAGCCAAGCTTAAACTATTTGACTATTCATTAATTGTGGCATAAAACACAAATTGCACAAAATTTGTTTATTACATCAGAACAAAAAGTAGTGGCATTTAGATTTTCACACTTTCCTTGGCCTTTCTTTTGGTGGGGTTCATTTTCTTTCACTTTTTTGGCCATTTTTATTTTTTCACCCTTTGATTTTTCTTTTAGGGTATACCCTCTTTACATTTTTTAAAATTTTTTGATTTTTTGAAAATATGGAAAACCTTTGCAACGAGGAAAGGTATGAAGATATTACATAGCTCATCAATTCAATCATGAAATATGACACCTATTGGTATAGGAGTCTAACACTGGCTCCACTTGGGGATGGCTTTTCCTGGTGAAAAGTCAAGAACAGTCGGTCAGATGCCTCAAAATTCCTTTAACTGAACCATGGAATCTTCTTCTTCTTGTTGCTTTATTGTATGTATGACAGTAAAACTTCTGAAGCTTAGGGCCTTCTCTTCGGGCTTCAACTCCAGCAAGTTACCATCCAATCAAAACTTAAAACTTTGTTTCCCAGTTGGAAATCTTCTGCCTTGGTCCAATCCCAAACATGCATTTACTGTGGCTGGAAATCTTGAATTGAATATAGTCCTTTTTCTGCAACCTGAAATCTGATATGAAACTTAAAACAACACACAAAAATTTTCAAACCAACTTAATGAAAAACTAGCTGAAAATTGAAAACTAAAAAAAATTGCTCAAAATCCTGAGCTTATTAGCACTCATCTACCTACTCAATCTACTGTTCAACTGCTAGTTAGGTAAAATGAAATAACCAATGCAACCATTCAAGCATTATGTACTTTGATAGATTTTGTTGCATTTTCTTGTTGATTATCAAAATTGTACTTCTGCAACCTATTAGAAACTTGTCAACAAATGAGAGGATAAGGAAACACTTGATTTCCTTTGTTGACTCTAGAAACTGTACAAAAGGATATTCCAAAATATATACATTGATGTTTAACTGATCTAAAAAACTGTACATCTGTTCTAGATGGCCTCCATGCCATGAATCTGAAATGTTATTTTCGTCTTTATCTCCCTGCAAACTTTCAAATAAGATTTGTGATGATATTCCTACTGATTGTAATGTTTGACTGTTGAATTCTTTATCATCTTGATTCTGAAAAGCATAGTTAGTTAATAGAGGAATGCTTTGAATGCCTTCAATATTCAACATACCTGCTATTGGATCCTGAAAAACTTGGGAAAATCGCTGCAACCTATAGCATATAGGTTTCCATGGGACTTCATAAGATACCACAAGTTTCTCATCCTTTTCATTAAATATGTTATACCACATTTCCTTTAAAAGCTGAAATAGTTCAAAAAATAGTGGTATGGAACTTTCTTGTGTCATTTGATCATTTATTTCAATGGATTTTGATAATTGTAATTGTGAAACTGAAATATCTTGATTAATAGTTTCGTTATCTTCTTTGTTGTCAATCACAATTCCTAAAGATTGCTGATTATTGATGGCCTGAAAGTTGTCTCTAATGAATTGAAATGAAGAAAAACAAAGAGGTAAAGAACCTTCACTTATTTCCACAGTTTCTACTCTTTCTTCCTCACTCTCATGGTTGATCTGTACTGGCTGATCACTATCTTTAATCTTCTGAAACTGAGTTTCTTCTTCCCATAAACTAGCTTCTGATTGCTCTGTAAAACTAGCTTGATTTTGGAGAACATAACTATCATCATAATGATCATACTTAGGCAGATCATCAAAAGACGAAATTTCATCAAACATACACATTAGATTAACAAATTCCTCTTCCTCATATTGATTTGTAAATTCATTTTCTGATCTATGATAATTGGAATTAGCCGGAATTTGTTCATGGTTATCAACCTCTTCTATTTCTTCATGGTGATTTTGAATAAAAAATTCATCTTTCATAGTGATATCCTGTGTTCTTTCATCCAGTTTTCTTACCAAAAGGCCGAGTTTTACTTCTGTAATATTTTTCTTTTCCTCTTCTTCCACTTTCAACTTTTCCTGTTTGATTTGCAGATTAACTTCTACATCGACTGCAATGTTCTGCATCTGTACAAGTGTTTTTGGATCTCTTTCTCTTAATCGAAATTCTTTTTCTGGATCAAAGGCACTTGGATAATGCAAGAGAGCTTAATCATGAGGAGGTCTAATATTTTCTAGCAATGAATAATAAACTTGATTAAATCTGTCAGAAAAATGTTGTATTGTTTCATTTGGATGTCTTTTTAATTGATTATATTCTTCCATGATCACAAAATGATTAACTTTGATTATCCATCTATCAAGGAAAAGTTTGATAAACTGCTGGAAATTTGAGATGCTAGCATTACGCAGATTTTTTAACCAACTCTTTATTCTATTTTGCAAGGAAAGAGAAAAAAGTATGATTTTAACATCATCTTCATCAATCTCAAATAAATCCAAATAATTTTCAAAACCTTGAATATGTTTTTGGGCAGTGATACCATTCTCTCCATCAAATCTAGGAAGATACTTGTAGTATTTTTTAGGAAAATCATGGAGTAAAGGAGGTAGAATAAGGGGCTTATATCTATCTGGAACTTTATATGGCATAGGGATATGTATAGGGATTGTAAGATCAGTCTTGATTTTTTGAGGCTTCTTAATTGGAAAATTATCAGCATTAGATTCATAAGAAAGTTGCTCAAAGAGATTAGGAGAATTATTACATACAATCTTCAAAGGAAAATAATTAAAAACTAATCTAAGATCTTCTATAAAATACAATATACATTGAAAAACTTTCTTAATGAGAAAGAACATAATGTCTTGGATTAAGATCCAAGTTGAAAGCCTGATCTTTCCATATTGTTCTTTGAGGTTCATTCCTCCAGTGGAGTCTTAGTAGTGAAATTCATTTTGGAGTCGCCGGGTGGATGATTTTAACCTTTGTGTGTCTGATCCCTATCCACCATCGTAGATCAGATCTAAACCTGTAAAAAAATTCTGAAGAAAAATTTAGTTCTTCAGGAAACCAAATTTTGAGTATTTTATGATCATTTTGTTTTTTTTATGAATTTTCAAAACAACTTCTATGATTTCTTTAAGAGGATTTAGATATGAGATTTAAAATTTCTTAAAGAATCATTTGATAAGAGGAACTGATCAAGTATTTGAAACCAGATGTTCAATACATAAACTAGACCGGAGATAGACTGAAGTAGCATTTATTTACTATGCAATTGCAGAGCAAGAGTAGTTCAAAGGCTACCTGGCTAACTTCAGGCTCCGTCTGTAGTTTATATAATAAACAATAGTAACAATAAAATTATTCAGGTCCCCAGTGGAGTCGCCACTATGTTATCAATCAGATTTTCCTTGAAGTTGTTGGAAGAGGAAAGGGGTCCGAGGTAACCACAAACCAACCTTTAGATACAGAATCTAGCCAATCTGTATCCAGAGAGGGCTCTCTCTTTAAAATTTAGCTTTTCTTTTTGGAAGATATTAGGCTAGTTATAAAGTCCAGGGGTTTTGATTTTGTTTGGATTGTTGGAATTCTTTAGCTGAGATTAAGATCAAGTAGTTTCAGTCCATTGGGATAATGGAGTCAAAGGATTGGCTGCACTGGCTTAATTTTTTTAACAAAAGATGGTTTATCAAGGCAAGATAATCAAACTAGAAAAAATTATAGATCTAAAGTGAATGGAATGGAATTTAAACGGATGAAAGACAATAAAGAATCTTTCAACACATTCAAGAGAAGAGAAATAGATTGATTATCAATAAAGAGCAGTTAAGTATTCTTTACTAAATAACCAAAGATGTATGAACTAGAAAAACAGGAGCAATTAAGAATTCGTTGTTTAAACCAGTTTAGAAGAAAACATTTAGAATAATAACGACTGAAATCAGATTACACCTAAGTACCTTCTGATTTGATCTTTTTCGTTAAATATTAAGATAATGAAACACAGATGATATTGTAAACAAATATAAAATTTCAAAACATGGGATAGAGATGACTTATTGATCCTTCATTTGACACATGAATCCTGAGAAAAGTCTTCTGCCTCAATTCCTTGTCCAGTTTTGCCACGAAAAATTTCTCCAAAGCTATTTATTCCAAAATATTCAATGTTACATCAAAGTATAAGAATCCACCCCAAAATTCTTCCAAGAGTGAAGTATTTATACAAATTATAAACTAAAATATCTTGAAAAAATATCAAGGTTAGTTCACAAATCTCTCCAACTATTTTACATAAATAGAACTTAAGTAAAGGACACTCAAACTAATGCATCTATTTGGCACTATTTCTTATTGATAGTTGATGACAAAGAGGAGTATTCAAATTTTATCCAACTATTAGTTGATGATGAGGCATCCAAGTCACTAACTGCTTCCTTTCTTTGTGCATTCTGCTCCAACAATTCTGCAAACTTGGGGTTCAATGATATATTTTTATTTCTTAATATATATGTAAAAATTAAAATATTTTATTGTGGATTAATATGTTGCTGAGATAAACCTCTTTCAGTTTCCTAAAATTCCTCTCCAGCTGTGCACAATAGCCTCTGTAAAAATATGTGTGAAACAGAGTTTTACAAAGTCTGAAAAATAGCCTGTAAAGATGTGCATGTATATCTCATTCGGAAATCACTGTGTAAAACATGAGATAGGTTTTTGTAGATGGGTCTGTTAGGATCAAAAACCTCCTTCAGTTTTGTATGATGCATTTTTTATTTACCACAATCTTCTCTTCGAAATGATGACTTAATTGGTATTTTCTGCAAAAAGTGTTTTCCAACATTGTTTAATATTTCCAAAACCATAATAGCTGTTAGAAAAGTGAGAGAGGTTTTTGTAGATTGTCCTCTTAAGAACATAAACCTCCTTCAGTTTTGCAAAATTTATCTTGGATTGATCACAATAGTTTCTGAAAAGATATGACTTAAACAGGAAAGTTTTGAAGAATGTACCATTTTTGCTCTAATTTCATCTTTTAACCTTAAACTTATTTTGATTGTTTTTCACTTTTAATTTAGATAAAATTCATTGTGGCTGGTGAAAGTGTTTTCATCTTTGTTTAAATCTTAATATCTTCATGTTTAATTTCACTGTTTACTGTTTACTTTTTACTTTTTACTGCTCTATTTTTTATCTGTCTTCACTTTGTCATGAACTTGTATGTTCTGTTTTGTAACTGTCTTCCCTGCTGTTTATCTTCATGCTAGCTGATTTACTTGACTTGGTATTCAATTTGATACTCTTTAATCCTGATACTCTTTGACTGTTCTTTACTGTGTCCTTTTACCTTCAATGTGTAGTGTAGGTTTTTACTGTCTGTTTCAACAGTAAATCGTTTAATATCCTGTTTCCTTTGCTTGTCTTTCAACTGTATGTTTTATCTTCCATCTCTGTTTGAATAGATTTGATAACACTCTTGGAGTAAACAAGTCTTATGACTAGTATTAAGATTGTTTATCCAAGGATGCGGTCTTCTGATCACCTGTAAAACAAAACAAATTGTTAATAAAGCATTGGTTTGCAAGGGAGGTCGAAAGGTTTTATTTGATGTTGAGAGGCCTGTGGAGTGAATCTAGAATGATTTTTGGAGGTAAACCATGCTCGAATTGGTTAACAGAGGCTTTAGGTGGTGCAGCTGGGTTACAAAGGGTTTTACTGCACAATCAGGCGAAAATGAGCAACATTAGGGTGTTTGTGTTTAAACGGGTAAACGGTTGATATTGGCGGGTAAGCCTTGAATGAACAGTGGACAGATGGCGTTGACTTGACGATGTGAAGTTTTGTCATTAGTGGAAGGTGGTAAGCGGTACGCGATCGCACCGCTTTTGGGGAAAGGTGGTTTTGGGCGGAGGGCGAGCGATTCCATACGATGAACGACGCGTGGCGCGGTAATGTTCATAAAACCACTTGGCCATCGCGCGTTATCGTTCAGACGAGGATGGCTAGCGATATTGATAACAACCGTAGATCTGATATATATTGATCGAATGGTGGTCGGGGTTACAAGATGACGGAAAGATAACGAGCAGGCCCAATGTAATTTATTTTGAATTAATCACATCGAGGGTGATTTGATTGGCGGATTCAAGTTATTAATTAATCATGAGGATTAATTAATTCCTTTATATGACGAAGTTTATTTAATTGGAAATTCAACCAATTAATTAAAGTTATATGGTTATTTTTCAACCAACGGGCGGGATATTATATTAATTGGGAATTATTAAAATAATATGGGAAAAAGACGAAAATTTATTTGGGAGTTATATACTATGTGTTAAAGTTAATATGATTATGAAATGAAAAGAGCCAAGTTAAAACATTTCACGTATATATTCAAACTTAGGCTAAAGATGAAAAAGGGGTTTTTTAGGTGATGTTATGTATTTTCCTAAGTAAAGTAGGAATTTACACTTAGGAAATGAGTTTATGAAATCAAACGAATGGTTGATGGATGATTCTAAGTACTTAGGCTCTTAAATCATTGGGTCGAGGGTCTGGTCCCTCCAAAAGTCAGAGAAATGCTCTGAGCCCCTTTAATTTTCAAAGACCTTAATACTTCAGGGGGAATTAGTGAAATATTTAAGGAAAAATGAGAAGGGAAGTTAATAATTTTGACTTTGCTTTTGCTTGAAATTTCTTCCAGTGTAGTGTTTTCCTTTGCACTTGTGATGAAAGTAAAAGATTTAACACATCTAGAATCATTATCCATCACATGTAATTTTGCAACATGATCTATCTACCCTACCTACTTTACCCTACCATTTTCTCTTCTTTATTAGGTTGCACTTAGACTGGCAAACCCTTATCACACTTTTTCTTTTACATATGGAAATCTATCTAATTCTAACCTTATTACATCCAAGGGCTCAGATTAAGCTGTTGAGCTCCTTTTATTCACTCTACCTATCTATTTATCTGCCAAGATTAAACAGTTTCATGGTCAGATTTTATTCTCTATCTCTAAAACATAAAATTGAAAGATGAACTAGCCAAGCTTAAATTGTTTGACTATTCATTAATTGTGGCATAAAATACAAATTGCACACAATTTGTTTATTACATCAGAACAAAAAGTAGTGGCATTTAGATTTGCACACTTTCCTTGGCCTTTCTTTTGGTGGGGTTCATTTTCTTTCACTTTTTTGGCCATTTTTATTTTTTCACCCTTTGATTTTTATTTTAGGGTATACCCTCTTTACATTTTTTAAAATTTTTTGATTTTTTGAAAATATGGAAAACCTTTGCAACAAGGAAAGGTATGAAGATATTACATAGCTCATCAAGTCAATCATGAAATATGACACCTATTGGTATAGGAGTCTAACACTGGCTCCACTTGGGGATGGCTTTTCCTGGTGAAAAGTCAAGAACAGTCGGTCAGATGCCTCAAAATGCCTTTAACTGAACCATGGAATCTTCCTCTTCTTGTTGCTTTATTGTATGTATGACAGTAAAACTTCTGAATCTTAGGGCCTTCTCTTCGAGCTTCAACTCCAGCAAGTTACCATCTAATCAAAACTTAAAACTTTGTTTCCCAGTTGGAAATCTTCTGCCTTGGTCCAATCCCAAACATACATTTACTGTGGCTGGAAATCTTGAATTGAATATAGTCCTTTTTCTGCAACCTGAAATCTGATCTGAAACTTAAAACAACACACACAAATTTTCAAACCAACTTAATGAAAAACTAGCTGAAAATTGAAAACTAAAAAAATTGCTCAAAATCCTGAGCTTATTAGCACTCATCTACCTACTCAATCTACTGTTCAACTACTAGTTAGGTAAAATAAAATAACCAATGTAACCATTCAAGCATTATGTACTTTGATAGATTTTGTTGCATTTTCTTGTTGATTATCAAAACTGTACTTCTACAACATATTAGAAACTTATCAACAAATGAGAGGATAAGGAAACACGTGATTTCCTTTGTTGACTCTAGAAACTGTTCAAAAGGATCTTCCAAAATATATACACTGATGTTTAATTGATCTAAAAAACTGTACATCTGTTCTGGATGGCCTCCATGCCATGAATCTGAAATGTTATTTTCGTCTTTATCTCCCTGCAAACTTTCAAATAAGATTTGTGATGATATTCCTACTGATTGTAATGTTTGACTGTTGAATTCTTTATCATCTTGATTCTGAAAATCATAGTTAGTTAATAGAGGAATGCTTTGAATGCCTTCAATATTCAACATACCTGCTATTGGATCCTGAAAAACTTGGGAAAATGGCTGCAACCTATAGCATATAGGTTTCCATGGGACTTCATAAAATACCACAAGTTTCTCATCCTTTTCATTAAATATGTTATACCACATTTCCTTTAAACGCTGAAATAGTTCAAAAAATAGTGGTATGGAACTTTCTTATGTCATTTGATCATTTATTTCAATGGAATTTGATAATTGTAATTGTGAAACTGAAATATCTTGATTAATATTTTCGTTATCTTCTTTGTTGTCAATCACAATTCCTAAAGATTGTTGATTATTGATGGCCTGAAAGTTGTTTCTAATGAATTGAAATGAAGCAAAACAAAGAGGTAAAGAACCTTCACTTATTTCCACATTTTCTACTCTTTCTTCCTCACTCTCATGGCTGATTTGTACTAGCTGATCACTATCTTTAATCTGCTGAAACTGAGTTTCTTCTTCCCATAAACTAGCTTTTGATTGCTCTGTAAAACTAGCTTGAGTTTGGAGAACATAACTATCATCATAATGATCATACTTAGGCAGATCATCAAAAGAAGGAATGTCATCAAACATACACATTAGATTAACAAATTCCTCTTCCTCATATTGATTTGTAAATTCATTTTCTGATCTATGATAATTGGAATTAGCAGGAATTTGTTCATGGTTATCAACCTCTTCTATTTCTTCATGGTGATTTTGAATAAAAAATTCATCTTTCATAGTGATCTCCTGTGTTCTTTCATCCAGTTTTCTTACCAAAAGGCTGAGTTTTACCTCTGTAATATTTTTCTTTTCCTCTTCTTCCGCTTTCAACTTTTCCTGTTTGATTTGTAGATTAACTTCTACATCGACTGCAATGTTATGCATCTGTACAAGTGTTTTTGGATCTCTTTCTCTTAATCAAAATTCTATTTCTGGATCAAAGGCACTTGGATAATGCAAGAGAGCTGAATCATGAGGAGGTCTAATATTTTCTGGCAATGAATAATAAACTTGATTAAATCTGTCAGAAAAATGTTGTATTGTTTCATTTGGATGTCTTTTTAATTGATTATATTCTTCCATGATCACAAAATGATTAACTTTGATTATCCATCTATCAAGGAAAAGTTTGATAAACTGCTGGAAATTTGAGATGCTAGCATTAAGCAGATTTTTTAACCAACTCTTTATTCTATTTTGCAAGGAAAGAGAAAAAAGTATGATTTTAACATCATCTTCATCTTTCTCAAATAAATCCAAATAATTTTCAAAACCTTGAATATGTTTTTGGGCAGTGATACCATTCTCTCCATCAAATCTAGGAAGATACTTGTAGTATTTTTTAGGAAAATCATGGAGTAAATGAGGTAGAATAAGGGGCTTATATCTATCTGGAACTTTATATGGAATAGGGATATGTACAGGGATTGTAAGATCATTATTGATTTTTTGAGGCTTCTCAATTGGAAAATTATCAGCATTAGATTCATAAGAAAGCTGCTCAAAGAGATTAGGAGAATTATTACTTACAATCTTCAAAGGAAAATAATTAAAAACTAATCTAAGATCTTATATAAAATACAATATACATTTAAAAAATTTCATAATGAGAAATAACATAATGTCTTGGATTAAGATCCAAGTTGAAAGCCTGATCTTTCCATATTGTTCTTTGAGGTTCATTCCTCCAATGGAATCTTAGTAGTGAAATTGATTTTGGAGTCGCCAAGTGGATGATTTTAACCTTTGTGTGTCTGATCCCTATCCACCATCGTAGATCAGATCTAAACCTGTAAAACAATTCTAAAGAAAAAGTTAGTTCTTCAGGAAATCAAATTTTGAGTATTTTATGATCATTTTGTTTTTTTATGAATTTTCAAAACAACTTCTATGATTTCTTTAAGAGGCTTTAGATATGAGATTTAAACTTTCTTAAAGACTCATTTGATAAGAGGAACTGATCAAGTATTTGAAACCAGATGTTCAATACATAAACTAGACTGGAGATAGACTGAAGCAGCATTTATTTACTATGCAATTGCAGAGCAAGAGCAGTTCAAAGGCTACCTGGCTAACTTCAGGCTCCGTCTGTAGTTTATATAATAAACAATAGTAACAATAAAATTATTCAGGTCCCCAGTGGAGTCACCACTATGTTATCACTCAAATTTTCCTTGAAGTTGTTGGAAGAGGAAAGGGGTCCGAGGTAACCACAAACCAACCTTTAGATACAGAATCTAGCCAATCTGTATCCAGAGAGGGCTCTCTCTTTAAAATTTAGCTTTGTTTTTGGAAGATATTAGGCTAGTTATAAAGTCCAGGGGTTTTGATTTTGTTTGGATTGATGGAATTCTTTAACTGAGATTAAGATCAAGTAGTTTCAGTCCATTGAGCTAATGGAGTCAAAGGATTGGCTGCACTGGCTTAAGTTTTTTAACAAAAGATGGTTTATCAGGGCAAGATAATCAAACTAAAAACAATCATAGATCTAAAGTGAATGGAATGGAATTCAAACGGATGAAAGGCAATAAATAATCTTTCAACACATTCAAGAGAAGAGAAATAGATTGATTATCAATAAAGAGCAGTTAAGTATTCTTTACTAAATAACCAAAGATGTATGAACTAGACAAACAGGAGCAATTAAGAATTCGTTGTTTAAACCAGTTTAGAAGAAAACATTTAGAATAATAACGACTGAAATCAGATTACACCTAAGTACCTTCTGATTTGATCCTTTTAGTTAAATATTAAGATAATGAAACACAAATTATATTGTAAACAAATATAAAACTTCAAAACATGGGATAGAGATGACTTATTGATCCTTCATTTGACACATGAATCCTAAGAAAAGTCTTCTGCCTCAATTCCTTGTCCAGTTTTGCCACGAAAAATTTCTCCAAATCTCTTTATTCCAAAATATTCAATGTTACATCAAAGTATAAGAATCCACCCCAAAATACTTCCAAGAGTGAAGTATTTATACAAATTCTAAACTAAAATATCTTGAAAAAATATCAAGATTAGTTCACAAATCTCTCCAACTATTTTACATAAATAGAACTTAAGTAAAGGACACTCAAACTAATGCATCTATTTAGCACTATTTCTTATGGATAGTTGATGACAAAGAGGAGAATTCAAATTTTATCCAACTCTTAGTTGATGATGAGGCATCCAAGTCACTATCTGCTTCTTTTCTTTGTGCATTGTGCTCCAACAATTCTGCAAACTTGGGGTTCAATGATATCTTTTTATTTCTCAATCCGTAATATATATGTAAAAAGTTAAAGAGTTTATTGTGTATTAATATGTTTTTGAGATAAACCTCTTTCAGTTTCCTAAAATGCCTCTCCAGCTGTGCACAATATGCTCTGTAAACATACGTGTAAAACAGAGTTTTACAGAGTCTGAACAATAACCTGTAAAGATGTGCATGTATCTCTCATTCGGAAATCACTGTGAAAAAAGTGAGATGGTTTTTTGTAGATGGGCCTCTTAGGAACAAAAGTCTCCTTCAGTTTTGTATGATCTATTTTTTATTTACCACAATATTCTCTTCAAAATGATGACTTAACTGGTATTTTCTGCAAAAAGTGCTTTCCAACATTGTTTAATATTTCCAAAACCATAATAGTTGTTATAAAAGTGACAGAGGTATTTGTAGATTGTCCTCTTAAGAAGATAAACCTCCTTCAGTTTTGCAAAATTTATCTTGTATTGATCACAATAGTTTCTGTAAAACTATGACTTAAACAGGAAATTTTTGAAGAATGTACCATTTTTGCTCTAATTTCATCTTTTAACCTTAAACTTCTTTTGACTATTTTTCACTTTTACTTTAGATAAAGTTCATTGTGACTGGCGAAAGTGTTTTCATATTTGTTTAAATCTTAATATCTTCATGTTTACTTTCACTGTTTACTGTTTACTTTTTACTTTTTACTGCTCTATTTTTTATCTGTCTTCACTTTGTCATGAACTTGTATGTTATGCTTTGTAACTGTCTTCCCTGTTGTTTATCTTCATGCTAGCTGATTTACTTGACTTGGTATTCAATCTGATACTCTTTAATCCTGATAATATTTTACTATTCTTTACTGTGTCCTTTTACCTTCAATGTGTAGTGTAGGTTTTTACTTTATGTTTCAACAGTAAATCGTTTAATATCCTGTTTCCTTTGCTTGTCTTTCAACTGTATGTTTTATCTTCCATCTCTTTTTGAATAGATTTGATAACACTCTTGGAGTAAACAAGTCTTATGACTAGTATTAAGACTTTTTATCCAAGGATGTGGTCTTCTGATCACCTGTAAAAAAAAACAAATTGTTAAGAAAGCATTGGTTTGCAGGGGAGGTTGAAAGGTTTTATTTGATGTTGAGAGGTCTGTGGAGTGAATCTAGAATGATTTTTGGGAGGTAAACCATGCTCGAATTGGTTAATAGAGGCTTCAGGTGGCGCAGCTGGGTTATAAAGGGTTTTACTGCATAATCAGGCGAAAATGAGCAACACTAGGGTGTTTTTGTTTAAACGGGTAAACGGTTGATATTGGCGGGTAAGCTTTGAATGAACAGTGGACAGATGGCGCTGACTTGACGATGTGAAGTTTTGTCATTAGTGGAAGGTGGTAAGCGGTACGCGATCGCACCTCTTTTGGAGAAAGGTGGTTTTGGGCGGAGGGCGAGCGATTCCATACGATGAACGACGCGTGGCACGGTACTGTTCAAAAAACCGCTTGGCCATCGCGCGTTATCGTTCGGACGAGGATGGCTAGCGATATTGATAACAACCGTAGATCTGATATCTGTTGATCGAATGGTGGTCAGGGTTATGAGATAACGGAAAGATAACGAGCGGGCCCAATGTAATTTATTTTGAATTAATCGCATCGAGGGTGATTTGATTGGCGGATTCAAGTTATTAATTAATCATGAGGATTAATAAATTCCTTTATACGACAGAGTTTATTTAATTGGAAATTCAACCAATTTATTAAAGTTATATGGTTATTTTTCAACCAACGGGTGGGATATTATATTAATTTGGAATTATTAAAATAATATGGGAAAAAGATGAAAATTTATTTGGGAGTTATATACTATGTGTTAAAGTTAATATGATTATGAAATGAAAAGAGCCAAGTTAAAACATTTCACGTATATATTCAAACTTAGGCTAAAGATGAAAAAGGGGTTTTTTAGTTGATGTTATGTATTTTCCTAAGTAAAGTAGGAATTTACACTTAGGAAATGAGTTTATGAAATCAAATGAATGTTTGATGGATGACTCTAATTACTTAGGCTCTTAAATCATTGGGCCGAGGGTCCGGTCCCTCCAAAAGTCAGAGAAATGCTCTGAGCCCCTTTAATTTTCAAAGACCTTAATACTTCAGGGGGAATTAGTGAAATCTTTAAGGAAAAATGAGAAGGGAAGTTAATAATTTTGACTTTGCTTTTGCTTGAAATTTCTTCCAATGTAGTGTTTGCCTTTGCTCTTGTGATGAAAGTAAAAGATTTAACACATCTAGAATCAGTATCCATCACATGTAATTTTTCAACATGATCTACCTACCCTACCTACTTTACCCTACCATTTTCTCTTCTTTATTAGGTTGCACTTAGACTGGCAAACCCTTATCACACTTTTTCTTTTACATATGGAAATCTATCTAATTCTAACCTTATTACATCCAAGGGCTCAGATTAAGCTGTTGAGCTCCTTTTATTTACTCTACCTATCTATTTATTTGCCAAGATTAAACAGTTTCATGGTCATATTTTATTCTCTATCTCTAAAACATAAAATTGAAAGATGAACTAGCCAAGCTTAAACTGTTTGACTATTCATTAATTGTGGCATAAAACACAAATTGCACACAATTTGTTTATTACATCAGAACAAAAAGTAGTGGCATTTAGATTTGCACACTTTCCTTGGCCTTTCTTTTGGTGGGGTTCATTTTCTTTCACTTTTTTGGCCATTTTTATTTTTTTACCCTTTGATTTTTCTTTTAGGGTATACCCTCTTTACATTTTTTAAAATTTTTTGATTTTTTGAAAATATGGAAAAGCTTTGCAACAAGGAAAGGTGTGAAGATATTACATAGCTCATCAAGTCAATCATGAAACATGACACCTATTGGTATAGGAGTCTAATAGAGCCTTCGGCTGTAGCAATTACTATAGATGTGCCTCAGTGGACGGGTACTGCTCCTCTTACCCCCTCATCTCTTTTCGTTTCAATTTTGCATAATATTGTTGCTTTCTCTAGCCCTGTTCCCTCTAGGCCTGATTCAATTAATATGTCAAATGGTCTGTCTGCACATGTTGAATCTTCCCTATACAACATTATCACTTAAGTCTTGGCCTTTTCAACTGTTCTCTGCCCTATCCCCTCCCATGAACCAGCTGAGATCCCTTTCTTTGAAGAAGTACGTCGGTGCTATAACCTTAGGCCGCAGGGTAGGGTGGGGGAGATAATTTTTTGGACATAGTGGGAGGATTGAGGAATATTTCTGTCTCCTCTTCTAGGCCCAAGATGAGAGGTCGAAAATCTAACAATTTTAAGGCTCAGTTGAAATCCAAACTTGACATTGTTGATGGGAAGAAAATATCCATTACTGGGGTGCTTAGAGCAGGGAATTCCCTGGGCCAGGTGATCAAATGATCATGTTATCCTTTAATTGTAGGGGTTTAGCTACTAAGCCAAAAAAACTAGTTATCTAGGCCCTGTTCTCTAGTTACGGGCTGAACATAATTCTTATACAAAAAACTCTGGGTTTTGGGGAAGAGGTTTCTACGGCACTTCAGAGTTTGTTCTTGGGGTGGTCCTTTACGGGATGAATGCTTGTGGAAGATTAGGGGGGTTGGCTGTGGGTTATAAAACCATTAAAATTAAATTGGTGAACTCCTCGGGTAGGGATAATGTACAGGTCATGGAGATATACTCCCTGGAGTTGTGCTCTACTTTTGATATTCTGAATATATATTTCCCCTGTCTGGAGAGGGAGATATTCTGGAGCAATCTCTGGTCAAGGAATTTTATGCATAGTCCCAATCTCGTTATTGGAGGGGACCTAAATTTTTCTTTGCGACAAGCTGAATCTTAGGGACCGACTACTCGGGTGGATCCTCTATCTGATTTTTTCTCTGCTAAATTAATGGAGGGGCACCTTATAGATATTAATCTTGTCAAACTATGGCCTACCTGGAGGAACAGGAGAATAGGAGAGGGCAGGGTGGCCAAGAGATTAGATATATTTTTTATCAAGGAATGCTTGGTGGATAGGTTTCAAACCTTTTGGAAATGGGTGGGGGAGGGAGGGGATTCATATCATCATCCTATTCTCCTTGAAATTAAAGGCAGTATCGACAAACCCGGGTCGTCGTTCAAATTCAATCTAGGTTGGCTTAAAGAGGAATATTTCAATGCTCTTTTCAAGGGAACCTGGTGGTCTTAGGGGGCATCAGAGCCATCTATAAAAGCGGCTCACTTCTAGGAAAACATTAAAAATATGAAGAAAGAGACCATCAAATGGGAAAAACAAAGAAGAGAATTTCAGGATGAAAGGCTGAAGTGGATGGGAGCGGAATTGGAAATATTGGAAAGCCCTAAGTATGATGGCTATGAATCAGGTCATAAGAGGGATCATATTCAATCCTTGGAAGGGGAAAGAATAAATATATTATTGGAAAGGGAGGAGCAATGAAGGTTAAAAAGTCGTGCCTTATGTTTAGCAATAGGGGACGAAAACACGAAATGTCTTTACAACTATACGAAAGGAAGGATAAATGCTAATACCATTTGGGGGATGAGGAAGGAGGAAAATGGGGTGGAAAATTATTTTCCAGAGCTTGCTAGCATGGGTAAGGAGTATTTTAGCAGAACCTTCAAATCCCCTTCGGAGGTCACCATAGCTGAGGTGGTTAGGGTGGCTCAACACTTCCTAAGATATGTGGATGAAGAGGACAACCAATTTCTGACAAGAAGGGTGTCCAGGGATGAGGTGGAGGGAATCCTTAAGGAAATGTAGAAGGACAAAAGCCCGGGTCCGAATGGGTGGAATGTTGAGTTCGATCAGCATTTCTTTGAATATCGGGGAATGGAGCTCACTGTAGTGGTGGAGGAATCTCGGTTTAAAGGGGCTATCTTCGAACCCCTAAATTCCAACTTTATTTATCTAATTCCAAAATGGAATGAGTGAGGCTCCTTTGATGACTTTCACCCCGTATCCCTCTGTAATAGTATTTATAAGATTATGTCGAAACTAATTGCGACTAGGTTGAAGTAGATCCTCTCTAAGAATGTTTCGAAGGAACAGTTTGGGTTCTTAGAAGATAGATAGATCCATGAAGCCATTGGGGTGGCACAAGAGACTCTCCATAGCATCAAAAGGGACAGAAGGAAGGGCTTGATTATTAAGATTGACTTATGCAAAGCTTACGACAAGATTATTTGGATGTGTCTCAGATTACTTCTAACCCATCTGGGGTTTGACATCTTCTTTATAAACGGGGTGATGAGTTGCATAACCAACATCAGTTTTGTTGTCCTTATAAATGAGGTGGCATCTGTTGGACATTGGATTCAACTCTCCCCGTGTGTTTCATGACATGGACTAACCGCTTCTCATGGATCCTAACTCTAGCGATTGTAGCGAAGACTAATGCATGCGGGTTTTGGTCTAACAGCAATCGGAGTCCAACAAGTGGTATCAAAGCAACAGGTCTCGAGTTCGAAACTCACTCGGCTCACGTTGGGGGGGAGATTATTGGACATTGGTTTCAACACTTCCTGTGTGTTTCGTGACTTGGACTAGCCACCTCTTGTGGATCCTAACACTAGCAATTGTAGCGGAGACTAATGCCTGCAGGTTTTGGTCTAATGGCAATTATGAGTCCAAAAGCCTCTCCTTTTTTCAAAATTTAGAGAGGCTTGAGACAGGGATACCCTTTGTCACCACTGTTCTTTCTCTTGGCAGCTAAAGTTCTTAGTCAGCTGATAGTAGCAACAAAATGAAGGGGTGATATCGAAGAAGTAGAGGTTGCCATCAATCTGTAGATTTCCCACCTATTATTCGTTGATGACATACTCCTTTTTAGCAATGGAAGCAGAAGCGAGATTGGGGTATTAAACAATTCATTGAAATATTTCTATTGGCAACAGGAATGAGTATCAATATTGGAAAATCAATCATTATAGCAGAATGCCTCTCGGGAGAATATATTAGAAGAACTGTGGAGGAGCTCCCCTTTGAGGTCAAAGGATTGGAAGACAGTTTGAAATATATCGGGTTTACTCTCAAGCCTAAATCATACAATGTTGTGGATTGGCTCTAGCTAGTAGCGAAAATTGAAAAGAGAGTGAACCACTAGAGTTTCCGTTGGCTGTCAAGAGAAGGGAGATTGGTCTTGATTAAATTGATTCTTTTGGCAATGTCAGTGTATTGGGCTTTGCTTTCATGGGTCCCGAGGAACATTCTATTGAAGGTGGAGAATATTTGTAGCAAATTACTGTGGGTAGGATTGAAGGAGGAGAAGGTTATGCCCTGGGTTACTTGGGACAGGATCGCCATGCCAAAAGACTGGGGAGGATGGGGGATTAAATATCTCCCATCTTTTGTGGCAGCTCTGGCTACCAAAATGGATGAAGCATATTATTCAAGGACTCTTTATGGTCACAGGTTATGAAGAGGAAATACGTCGATACTTTCGAGTTAACTAATTGGCTTAGAGATCCCGGGAAAAAACCTTCAAAGGCGTATGTGTTATGGAAAGTGATCCTGGGATCGTTGAACATTATAAATGAAGGCCTAGTATGACAAATTAGAAATGGGGAGCAGGTGAGGATTGGTTTGGACCCGTGGGTAGGGTGTAATGAGGATTTTTCTCTTCTGGTGGAATTGAGAAACATACTAAAGGACAAAGGGTTCCAATTTATAAATCAAATATAAAATGAGGCGTCCTCCTCGCACTGGGTTCAGGGTTGAATGAATGGGGAAGATCTATGACTCAAGCCCATATGGCATGAAGTATGGCTGAAGTATACTTGTGAGCTGGAACATACTCATGTATGCATAAGGGATAGAGAAGATGATTTAAGGTGGGCTCATAGTCCCACTAGAAAGTACACTCCTAATTTTGGGTATGCTTTCCTTATGGCTAAAAAGGGATGGGAGGCTCCTGTGTGGTGGGAAAAATGGCTTTGGAAATTGAAATGTCCGGCCAAAAGTCGGATTTTCTTCTGGTGTATTCTAAATAATAAATTCCCAACCTGGGATAATATGGTAAAAAGAAAGAATGTTGGGTCGAGGGAGTGCCCCCTCTGTAAAAAAGTGTCGGAATCAATTCTGTACCTCTTCATTGAATGTCATTTTAGCAGAGCTGTTACACAGCATTTTGTCATTGTCCCTGTAATCCCCATCCCACACATTGGAGGCTCATTTCAATGGTCAAAATAAAGTGTCATGCCTTGCAAATACCATCATTGCATCCCTTATCATAAGTCTAACATTCCTTATGTTGACTATTTCCTGAACAGACCACCAAAAACCATTTTTTTTTCCTTGGCACTGGTAGCCAGTTATGCCCTTGCGCTGATGAGGCAGATTAACACTGGCCCCTGTGCCAGCTGGCGCTCTGTCTTAGTTAGCCACCCGTGCCAATCTATTTATGGAAATTTTTAAAAAAATAGAGGCGAAGTTTCGATCACAACAACTTCGTGGATAATTCATGGGGATTGGTTCGACTTAATAACCACGGCCTTCCTCCTTTGGCCTCTTGTTTCCACATTTTAGGGAAACCTCGCAAGGGATAAGGTATCCCTTCCACTATAGTAGGGATCCCAACCTCCTCCTATCCCTCTATAAATATAGCCATTTTCCATTATTGAAGCTATCTGAACTGAAGATAATATAGTGGAAACGTTGGAGAAATAGAACGGAAGAGTCCCTCATTGAGTGAGCTTAGGCTTGTGCCTTCATCCTGTCTGAATTCCCTGACATTCATCAAGACGTGCTTCAACCGAACCCTACTGAAGGAGGTTGCGACATCAAGGCTTGGTTGTAACTCTTTCTTCTATTTAATACATATGTATAACTATTGTCTGGTTCCCATCTTGTGTTGATGTGTTCTATTTGATGCAATATGCTTAACCCTCCTTGACTGCTTAGTAATTATGAATGAGATTGTTGTTTCATATGCTTCTCTTGTCTGTTGATCTTTTGCAGGTATCCAAGCATTATTGTGAACGGATCGTGATTTTCCGAGGTAGGAATCGAGGGGCATCCACTACAACAGCTCCGACGACAGCGTTGGAATCCAGGTAGGTCAGTCTACTGTGTCTATTTCATTCAGTAATTATGAACCTACACTCTAGTTTGTCCTACTTTTTCTATACCCACTCTTGTGCTAGAGGGACCGTCTCTGTCCATAGAGAGGATTTACCTTCATAACAATTTGGTGATTCCACTGGGGCATCGACTTTATGATGTGTAACCCTCACTCGGCTGGGGGACATGCGTATATTATCGTAGTCGTTGAATACTTCACCAAATGGGAAGAAGCAATGCCTACACCTACCACCAACAGTAAGACAGTCGCTCAGATCATATTCAATCACATCATTTCTAGGTTTGGTGTCCCTCAAGCCATCGTTACCGATCATGGTTCCCATTTTCAGCATTATATGGTGGCGGAGTTGACTTCCAGGATGGGCTTACGTCACGATAGCTCAACGCTATACTATCCTCAGGCCAATGGCCAGGTTGAATCTGTGAACAAAGTTCTAGTCACGATGCTTCAATGTACAATTGGGACCCACAAATCCAATTGGCATCTCATGTTATTTTCAATTCTCTGGGCATATCGAGCCTTAGTCAAGGATGCCACTAGATTCACTCCATTCCAGCTTGTTTACAGTCTGGAAGCTACTCTTCCGATTGAATGTGAAATTCCTTCACTCAAATTAGTTGTTAAATTACTGCCTAACACTTCACCTGAAGAAGAGCGTCTTCTCTACTTAGAGAGGCTGGATGAAACTCGCCGCTTTGGTCATCGAAGCATAGAAGAAGTGGGTCAAAGCCCATTTTGACCAATCAGTTTCCCCTCACTCCTTTGTAAAAGGAGACATTGTCCTCTTGTATGATTAAGCTCACGATAAGCTGGGGGAAGGAAAATTTCAACCCATGTGGCATGGGCCTTACATTGTTAAACACGATTTGCAGAATGGGGCCTTTGAGCTTATTGATTATGAAGTTAATCATTTAGATCAGCCCAAGAATGGGTTGTATCTTAAGAAATAATATGCATGAGTCATTTGTGCATGTTTTGTGTACATAGGTGTTTTTTCATTTTTGTAAATTTTTTGGCTTGGTGTGTTTTGCAAGCGTTTTCCTGCTTATTGGGTCATTTTTTATTGTGCAAATGTCTATTACCCCTTATGTCAGTTTTTCGGATGGTTCTTCCCGTAGTACCCAGAACTTTTCGTCAGCAGCCTGGGTGATTTTTGATCTTGTTGGTGAGTTAATATACCTACAAGTTATTTGTCTAAGATGGACTACAAAAGATGTCGCTGAATATAGTGTTGTCATTGAACTATTAACCAAGGGAATTTCCCTCGGCATTAGTGCATTGGTTGTAAATCTAGACTCACAGATTGTTGTTCTTCAACTTAATGGGCATCATTCAGTTAGAAACCCACACATTTCAAGATTGTATTTATGTATTTGTTTTCTAGAAAGGAATTTTGATTATATCATATATCAACATATTCCTAGACAAATGAATACATTGACTGATATAGTGGCTAACATTGTATTACATAGACATTTGTGTAATCTATAAAATCATCGTTACATGAGAGACTCATATAAAATAGGAAAACATATATATATATATATATATATATATATATATATATATCGAAGGTTTGCATCAGTGTGCACCATAAAAAATATGTGTGTTTCTGTTACATCCTAAGACATCATGTCTCTCAACAAAATGCAGAAATAAAGGCCTAGGTGTCTAGTCGGCATAATGATCATGATAGCATGGCACTGCCCGAACAAGCCACCTCAGCAAGTGGTGAACTCAGTTTGACACCCCTACATTATGTCTTTGATATGCACGAGGAACATCATCGAAACGCGCATAGTCTGGGACCCCACGGGTGATTCCCTTTAAGTTGTGCACAATCTCCTGCTCCTCATATTGAGGGGCAACGTCAAAATCACGAGGTATTTGCCTCGCTATCGGAGACATCCCCACAGGTATCTTTGAGCCTACAACTGCAAATGCATGGATAAAGTGTCAGAACATACATACCAAAAAAAAACATATTACTCATAAAATTAAAAAAATGAGTCTTACCAAGTGCTTCATCCCAATCCTCTCCTTCTGGGAGTGGGAGGTCCGGATCACCAGTAAAATCTGTGCTAGAATAGGGCCAGTCCTCCACGACAATCAACGGTTGGCAGATCCAATCAAAGAACTCAGGTCTCCAGGACATCTGCTGACCACCCCCTTACCTTGGCATCAGAGCTGCCCATAAAGCCATCCATGGTTCCAATGTTGGTGATTTTGGTACTCTCACCTCCTGACGTTGAAATATTGGTAGTCGTTCTAGAATAAACGATACCAGGATGGATCCATAACCAAATTGTTTCAATTTGGTCTCCTTGCACTTTGTTATCTGTCATTTTATATTGATTTTTACTGCCTCTGCCTAGTTGTAGATGGTCAGTGACAAGCAGTCTACAGTAAGAAGTAGCTGTGTTTTTGTTGCTTCGTGCGGTGCTTGTGCTCTTGCAGCTCATTTGATCGTGTGTAGCACTACCCTTAGTGTTAAATCCAGGATATTTTGGATGTCCACCCTCCCGCTTTTTTATCCTTTCTGTGCTCTTGGGCATACCCTGTCAATGACCATGGCCATGTTATTTATAGTGGGTCGGGAGTCAGTCAAGATCAGTGCTACCCCCCTCTGTGATAGTCTTGTTATGAAATAAATATTAGAAACATCAATCTCGAGCTCCTAATCTCGAAGAATGATTTTTTCTTGATCCTCATCCCAAACACTGATCAAGTATTGTAGCAGCTCTGGTTGAGCTCTGAGACACAGTATCAAGAAGAATTTTTTTAGCCCACAGTCTCTAAGAGCTTCCATACATCTCTCATTTTCCATGGCAAGCTCATCTTCTTCACTATGTTCCAGTTCCTTCCACTTGATCACCATTTTCTCACTCTTTCACCTGCAAACATATTCACATGGACATTATTAGCTAAATCTAATGTTGAAATTTATGAAATTGGAGTTTTCTTGCTTGCATTATGAACTTTGAAGGGTCTGCGTGGTTGGCACAACTGTTTTAGAAATATTCACACCGACTGGCGCGCCCCAGTTCAAAAATCGGGAGGTTGGCGGGAGTCCATGCCCAAAACCCGCGCCGACCACCGTGCCCTATTTTTCACAATTTCCCCCTCAGAAATCAAAATTGAAGTTTGCAGGTAATGCAATAATGCTTGAAATGTATGGAAGGGTGTCGAATCTTACCTGGAACTGACAGATCCGAGATTGTTCTATTGTATTTCCCGCTATCGTCGCTACAAAATTGCAAGGTAAAATGGGTCACTATTGCTCCACAAGAGGTAAGAGTGAAAAGTAATTATTTTTTACCATTTTCAGCATTTTATAACTTTTTAGAACCCTAATTAGGTTTTAAGACATGCTTTTCCATTATTACGTTATTTTATTTCGAGAAATGGGTTTTACGTTTGCTGCTTGTGCAGTAACAAGTTTTTAAAGTGATGGTGATGAAGTCATGAGTTGTATTTAATACTTTTTCGGACTCGGTAAAAACACGAAAAAGTCACAATTGGAGTCATATTTCAGCTCTTTTCTGACTCTCTAAAACTGAAAATATTTTAAATATATAACTTTTCCGGAAAATCACATAATAAATTTCAGAATCGATGCATTTCGAACTACCAACTGTAGTTCATCATCAGGAACTAAAAATATTGCCAAGACTCTTGTCGTTTTGAACTCGTTAAATGGATGTGAAAACGATATCTACCCAGTATACGTTTACCCCTTTTTCGGGCTGGGATAGATTATTTACGAAAAAGGAATACCATATCCAATTGCAACTAAGAGGTTCTTTCAGGTATTGTTTTCTACATTTTCGGATCTGAGAGACTATTTACGAAAAGGGACATATTGGAGTTTTCTTTTCTATTTATTTTCAAACTCTCTAAATATGAAATATGTAGATTTCTTCCTTTGTCAGACTTGTTAAACCCTGATGACATCAGACATTGTCGCAATGACATTCATCGAGTTCCTCCTTCCTAGGGCTCGTAAAATGTACTAGGTGTTGGAAATATTTTCATTGATGGCAAAGGAGAAGAAAGGAGAAGAAAGGAGCTGCACCTGAACTATCATAAATAATAACCAGCAATAAGGCAAAGGAGACAGACAAAGAGCAGAGGTAGCGAGGGCAGCAAAAAGAGGCAGCTCAGACACCAGGAAGAAGCAGAAGTAGCAGATCTGCAAACAGGAGTAGAATAGGACAACCAAATTTTTTGTTTGTCAAGCCTATGGCCAATTGTAAAACAGGGCAATTGACAGATGTTTAATACAAGGGTTCTATTTATGAATTATAGAGTTTGCAGATGAATTGATTTTGAGAATCTGAACTCTGGTTGATTTGTATTATTGAGCAATTGTTCATTATTTGAGTTTTTATGGCATTGATTTAGTAATTCAGCATCACAGTAGATCGAATCTATGAAAATGCATAGATTTTGATTGAAGTATAAAAGTGCCTAAACATATTATGAAGAGTGGAATGCTGGGAGGTATTAAACATTTGATTGTGGAAATACCATATAGAAGGATTGGGTTTTGAAGTAACATTTGGTTTTGATAGCCGAATGATAAAAACTACAAATCACAAACACCGGAGAGGTTGAATAACCTGTTAATAGAAATAATTTTGTAATGATTAAACTCAAATTTAGAGTTTGTGCATGTACAGAGTAGTGAGAGCGAAGGTCGAAATCGCATTTGCACGTAGTCGAAGGCATAGAGCTAAAAATTGGAGATAGAATTCATCCATGCGTTGGTTAATATTGGGGTTTATTTAAACCTGTTTGAATGTTGAATGCGCCTTAAGTTCCGTGTGAAGGTTTCAATAAGAATCGATGAATTCCGGTCCTTTTAATGCAAGCAGTCTCAGCATTTGATTATTGAATATGGTTAATTGTGCATTGAAATCTGTTTGCTTGTTTCGATTAAGGAAGATCAACTTGTTATTTGATTTGAGAAATCAGGTTGCACACAGAGAAGGTTGTTCGAATCTTGAAATGGTACGAGGGTTTTAAACCTAGTCGAACGTTCAATTGCAGAGATGCGTAGTAGAAGATCGAAGCGAAACCTCGATTGAAGGCGAGAGAAAATGAATGGAACCTGGAATCAATTGGAATGTAGAACTGTAAGTTCTGTGTAAACCTGAAGGTGGTTTTTATGGAGGAAAACCAGCGGTATCGCGTTGCTCAAAACTGGTAAGTGGAATTCCTCAAAAAAACGCGATATCACTCGTTGCTCAACACATGTTTTTTAGTGGTATTTCAAAACCAGTTATATCGCGTGATTTTGATAGGTTAAAGAGAGTGCAGTTAAATTGCACTATATCTGTCAAATGTGTGCCCAAAGTATTGTTTGAGCGTGAGAGTAGATTGACTGTGGGATTATAAGTCAAGTTGCATGAACGATAAGCAAGGTATATTAACCAAGTTGTGGGACCGAGTGGACCTCATTGTTTGTTGGGTTTTGTATTAAATCAAAGTTGAGGGTTATAAATCTTGAATGGTATAATTGAAATGGTAAGAACCCTATGATTAGAGGATACATTAATATACCATGGCGAAGGTTCATATAACCACAGGTTGGTTATTTAATCAAAGAGGGAAGTGCAAAGTTGTTAAAGCTGTGGTCATCATACCTAGACTATATTGTAAGTCAAGTATTAACCTAGTATATTTCATAAAGTGGGTTTTAACCTATAGTTTGTAATCTTGCAAAGTAAGGAAAAGAACAGTTCCGCATGTGCAAAGTTGATTGTTGAAATAAGTTGTGAACCATAAAAAAAGTTATATGGGTTATTAACCAACAGTTTATGGTAATGCCCTTTGAAAGGTGCGCTCGTATATAAATAAGCCAAAGGAGGAAACCTTGGATAGAGTAGGTTTCAACATATGGTTTTATAACCTTTATTTGTAGAAAGCTTCCGCATTTAATTAAATTTCCAGTTCAGAAAACAAATGGAGACAAACTGAGTGTGTGCATTTTTATGCATAGTGGAGATTGGGGTTTTACAACCATAAGTGAAATAAGCTTTCGCATTATTATTGTGACATTGCCCAAATTTAAAATTATTTGGGGTTAAACTTGTAAATCAATTATATATGCAGCAGATACACAATTGCAGGAACAAAGACTTGCAGAACTAAATGAGTGAAGAACAAGATCATTTAGGGATCTTGCAGGTAAAATAATTTTAAATCTGATTTGAAATTCGTGATTGCATAATTATGGTTGCATAAAAGTGAAGACAGAGTTTCTGCAAAGTAGATTTTGGCTATGGTTGGAACCATGAAGGTTGAAGAAAGCTGCCAGATTTAGAACATAATTTGGGAAATGCATTGTACATGCATAGAAAGCAGGAGAGTATGCAGAACTGTTACACTACAGCAGCAGAAAAGACAAACACACAGTGAGCCAAAAACTGAAAGGGTTGAATGAGATATATCTGTTGCAAATGTGAATGTAAATGTTTTAATTAATTTTATATTGTTTTTGATGCAAAGGCAAGTCTCCGTAGGCAAAGAAATACCCCACTGCAATATTGAAATGTATACATATTGTTATATTTTTCTGAATGTGCTAGATAAGAAAACGAGAAGGTGGAAGGCAAAGAGTCATACATATTCACTTCGAATTCCCTGTGGAATACAAATAGTCATGAGGTGAACTCTATAAATGATATCACATAGATATGCATAGAGAGGTTAGAGAATGGAGAAATGAGGCAGAGAGGGTAAGAAGAAGGAGGAGAAGATAGAGAAGCTGTGAAGATTCAGAGATGATATAAGGCATATATGAAGGCTGGTGGACAGCAGTGAAGAAAGAACAGAACAGAGCTGATATCCAGGTAAATCAGCATGTGTTTTTTTTGAAAGAGTGAGGAAGTTGGTGCTTCCATATCAATTTGTATCTTGATAGATGTCAGTTGTAGCTGGTTGGGGTAGGAGCCTCCTGTAGGTTGTAGCCTGTAGAAAATAGATGGGAGTTGGAGCTTCCTTGCAAGTTGTAGGTTGCAGAATTGAGGTAGTAGCCTCCTGTGGATTGGAGCCTACGAAAAATCAGTGGTGAGATGGAGTTTGAGCTTGCCTTTGCATCACAATAATAATAAGATGTGGTTTTCTCCCTTTTGGGTTTCCACTTATATCTATTTTCTATGTGCATGATGTTTATGTGTTGATATGGTTTATCTAATCTACTTAATACTAGTTGCTCACATATTAAGATTGATATTACATTATGTAATAAGTTGATCATGAAATGAAGGTGTAAATAAGTTTAAAGGAAAGTTTTAAAAGTCCATGAATGTGTTAAACTGATTCACCCCCCCCTCTCAGTTTAACTAAGGGTTCAACAATTGGTATCAGAGTAGGTTCCTTTGGTGTAAGCCTAATAACTTGAAGGAGATCTGGTTGAGTCATGGACTATCAAAATTTACCCGTGCTAAATACAACAAACTTTCCTGAATGGAGAGATAAGGTTAAAATAGATTTAATGGCTTATGAACCTGAGGTATGGAAGCTTGTATGTGATGGTTACTTCACAAACTCTCCCTCGGTGCAAGAACAACAGTGGAATTCCAAGGCAAAATGTGTGATATATAACAGTCTTCATAACAAGGATCTTGATTTAATAATGGATCTAACCTCTACAAAAGAAATCTGGGATAGATTGCTTTTCATGCATGAAGTAGACACTAGGGGCTGCATTGTCAAGAAGGAGAAGAGAATTAAGAAGAAGAAAAATTCATGTCAAAAGGAAAATGTTCAATCAAATGAGGTACCTGCTGGTGTGAATGGAAGCAAGTTCCATGAAGAAATTATAGTGAAAGAACTAACCAAACTTGACATTGCCTTGACTGAAATAGGAAGATTGAAGAATGAAAAAAAAGACCTTAAGACATTGGTGCAAATATGTGATGAGAGAGAATATGAAGATAAGGAAGAAATTGTTGGCCTGAAGGCACAACTTGAAGAAGCAAGGAAAGTAGAAGACACTCTGCTGCAACAAATGAGAGAGAAAATTCTGGAATGTGGAAGATTGGAAGAAGAGGTGGTAAGCCTAAGGATGAAATTAGAAAAGGCCCAAATTGAACTAATCATGAATATTCCACAAATGAAAAGCTCTGGACAGTTGGACCAAATTCTAAATGCTCAAAGGTCTCCTCTCATAAAGACTGGGATAGGCTATGAAGGAGAAACAAGTAAGTCCAAGGTAGAAGATAACAGGAATATCATTTTTGTAAAAGTTGTAAAGGATAATGAAGCAGCTCAGAAGATTCCTACAGAAGTAGAAGCCAGCAAGAACATGATTTGTAAAGAAACAAACAGAAACAAGTAGCAACATGAAAGGACAGAGAATGAGAGGATGAAACAATCAACTGCTAAAGGCTCATACGCTCCTAAGGATGAATTGAACAAATTCGGAAGATGTCAAAGGAGGTTCTTTCCTCCTATGAAAAATATCACATGTTTCTCTTGTCATAAACCAGGACATATTGCAACACATTGTAAGACCAGGCATATCAACTTTAACCAGCAAAAGATGCAGCAAATGAGAAGAACCCCTCAAGCAAGCAACTGGAAAAGACAATCTTTCACCAGGTACACAAATCATTTCCATGGCTACTGTTATGCATGCAATGAATTTGGACATAAATCTGTTGAATGTAAATTATGTTCAAAAAGGGGAACAAAATATTATACATCAGCTCAAGCGTACCTTGGTAAAATAAGATGTTATGTATGCCTCAAGCTTGGTCACAAAGCAAAGGACTGTAAACTGCCATATACATTAAAGAACTCTAGACAGATGATGGAATCTAATCAAATCAAACAAAACTATGAATCAAAAAGAAGTGCAGACATTATGAAGAACCCCAATAAAGTATGGAAGGAAAAGAGAAAGGGGGAGCCTGTTACCTCAATAACATAATGAATCCATGATAGTCTCGGGGGGAGCTGCTCTAGGAAGCAACGCAAATATCCAACCAGTGATAGATATGAATCAAAATCCCAGGGGGAGAGCAGTTCATAAATAGTCCCCACAAAATTAGTCTAAGAAGAGCTCCATGAAATAACAACAGCTAAAAGGTCAGGAAGGGAGAGGAAAATTCCTCTAACAGAGAACTATAGAGGAAGAATATTATCTGAAGTATTCAATAGCTGACAAATTGATGGAAGAAGAGAAGGAAACAAGAAGCCATGGTAGTAGAGATAACATTAGCCAAGATCATGTAAGCTAAGAAGACAACAACACACTAAGTGATGAATGGTTAAATCACAAAAATTATGTTTCTAGCTACATAACTGGAAAGACCCTTAAAGGATGATCACATTGTGCATCATACTGCTAGAATTAACAATGAATCACATTAAGAAGGATGAGTGAGAGAAGTTCCTATCATCATTATATCGTTACATCATTCATCTATGAAAATTCCCCTTGGAGGAATGCAGTTAAGTGAGTGATAAATCTCTGAGTGATCTGCCCATGAAGATTCCTAGTATAGAAATTGAAGATGTCTTCTCGAAGATCATTATGTTAGAAAAGTTGAATTGAATATAAAGCAGCAATGATTCTGGAGCAGTCCTAGAAAGGAACATGCAATGGCATTCCTTTGAACAGAATGACAGAATAAGAAAAATGGTTAATGATGCCAAGATCAAATTCAGTATATTGATGATTTTTGGTGTGAACAGTGGAAAGCTCAATAGTAGAAACTATGAAGGTTGTCTTAACTATGGGTTCACGTGTGAGCTGAAGTGAAATCTCTGCATGGTTTATCAAAGTAGTATCAATTGGTATTTGGTACAAGCAGCATGCCTATCAACAAAATACCAAGTATTATCAGTGGAGCAGTGGTATGGTATAGGTCCTCAGGATCAAAGGATTATGGCAAGAGTACATCAAGGTAGTATCCTAGCATTATCTGCATTATTAAAGCATTAAAGGGTCAATGAAAGGGCAAAAGAATCATTATCTTGTTTACACTTGAAGTAGTATATTTAGCATTGAAGCAATATCTATTTCTAGATATAACTGCATGCCTTCCTCAAATCAGTACAGATATATCTTCAAGGCCTCTTTCTCAAGATCATTCATAAAACTGTGTGAAGTCTGTTTGCTGAGATTTCAATTAAACAACTTGAAGATGTTTTGCTAAAGATCGTCATGATAGAACAGTTAAAGTATCGGAAGTTTGAAGGACTAGTTGTGTTAATATTACAGTTGAAGCTCAAAAGTTTGTTATTGATTCATCAAAAGCATACTTCAGCAGAAAGGATTTGCTAGTATTTCACCATTAAAGAGAGGTTGATTGTTGACATACTTACACCCCTTATGTCATAAATAAAATTGCATAGTTGATAAGTGAGACTGACTAATACATTGAATGTATCTAGCCTCAAGGGTTTGTTTTGAAAGTACATTGTACAAGCAGTAAAGTCATTTGGTCTCTTAGACTGAAATATATTGTCTAATCTCACAATAAGTTGTAAGCTATGGTTTGATTCATTGTTCACATCAGTAACAAGGACCTTTCAGCTGTTAAGTGTGATATCCTTGTCAGCAGAAAAGCTCATATCACCACCAACAGGAAGTAAAGGTAAACCACATCTATAAAAGATATATTGGCATTGTCATATTTGAATAGATGTGTACTACAGATATGTGTCTTAGATGAATATCATAATATGGACTGAAGTATATTTGGAGCAGACTTTATATCTGTTGCAAATGTAAATGTAAATGTTTTAATTAATTTTATATTGTTTTTGATGGAAAAGAAAGTCTCCGTAGGCAAATAAATACCCCACTGTAATATTGAAATGTATACATATTGTTATATTTTTATGAATGTGCTAGACAAGAAAATGAGAAGGTCGAAGGCAAAGAGTCATACATATTCACTTCGAATTCCCTATGGAATACAAACATTCATGAGGTGAACTCTATAAATGATATCACATAGATATGCATAGAGAGGTTAGAGAATGGAGAAATGAGGCAGAGAGGGTAAGAAGAAGGAGGAGAAGATAGAGAAGTTGTGAAGATTCAGAGATGATATAAGGCAGATATGAAGGCTGGTGGACAGCAATGAAGAAGGAACAGAATAGAGTTGATATCCAGGTAAATCAGCATGTGTTTTTTTGAAAGAGTGAGGAAGTTGGTGCTTCCATATCAATTTGTAGCTTAATAGATGTTAGTTATAGCTGGCTGAGGTAGGAGCCTCCTGTAGGTTGTAACCTATAGAAAATAGATGGGAGTTGGAGCTTCCTTGCAAGTTGTAGCTTGCATAATTGAGGTAGTAGCCTCCTGTGGGTTGGAGCCTATAGAAAATAAATGGTGAGAGGGATTTGGAGCTTGCCTTTGCATCACAACAATAATAAGATGTGGTTTTATCCCTTTTGGGTTTCCACTTATATCTATTGTCTATGTGCATGATGTTTATGTGTTGATATGTTTTATCTAATCTGCTTAATACTAGCTGCTCACATATTAAGATTGTTGTTACATTATGTAATAATTTGATCATGAAATGAAGGTGTAAATAAGTTTAAAGGAAAGTTTTAAAAGTCCATGAATGTGTTAAATTGATTCACCGCCGCTCGCGCCCCCCCCCCCCTCCTCTCAGTTTAACTAAGGGTTCAACACTAGGATGGATTTTTCTGAAGGAAAAAATTACAACACAAGCATATGATGTCCCCTTCAAGCTTGTTTTAAAAAATAATTGGGGTACTTGCCAGAAATGGTGGGGGAAAATTGAACCAGTTGTCAATTATGTTGGCAGTATGTTGCTCTTGAACTTGACACTCATCTGGATTCGTGTCAGGTTGGGGACATCTCATTTCATCATATTTTGCCTCCATGGGTTTTGGTAATCTGTTTTGACCTCTTATCTGCTCTTTTCCACATCACCATCACCTTAGATCCCTTGATGTCAAATAATACCAAATACAGAGTCGTGTCGCTGATATGTTCAAGAGAAGTTTGCCTCTGCAGTTTTCAATCTCCCTCTTATTCTTTGTTGGTCCTGATTCACTATCATTCTGTTCCTCTATCTCATGTTGATGATGTGGGAAACATTATGGCCCTCCTTCGACCAGGTCACTTCCTGTCGATTTCAGCTCATTATCCAGGAAGTTGATCTAGAGACTCCCTATCAGTACCTTGGAGACTACAGGCCTCAATGGTAGGTTCTTCGCATTCGACAATAGGTCCACATCATTGGCCTTCGATCGAGTGATTCTACAGGTGTTCAACGCTAGCTCACTGTTCACATTCCGTGGATTGTACCTACTATACCTTTAGGACCATTTTCATTATTATTGGTTTCTCTCGCACTTGTTAACAAATTTCATCATTGGTTGGTAATCAGGTGATTTTCTTGCATGTTGGACTTCAGTTCATATATTCGCATGCTTGAATTTGTACTTGTTTGGGTCGAGATGGAGTGCAAGACCATGGATTTTGTCTGATAAAATCTAGGCTATGGGATATTATGATTTATCATGACTTTATTACATGACTCTTTTTGATTGGTTGGCTACGACCATAACTGAGTCTATTTATTGATCCTTACTACTGGATGGCTACGTCCATGCCATGGATCTCAGTTCATATATACTCTATTATGGATGGTTGCACCCATGCAACATGTTCATGTCTCAGAGATATCAGTTGTACTTGTAATTGTAGGTTCTCCGAAAACGGTGTTTGGTTCTGTTGTCACTCCTAGAGACAGCCTAGAGTTGTGATAGACCAGTGCCTAGGACATCTTAATATAGCAAGGAGCATAGGATATAACAGAGGGAGTTATCAATAACAAGCTCCCATGCTACCTCTTGTAAAACAAGGAAAATTAATCTGAATGGGACCAGGACCTTCAGAAACTGACATAGAGGAAGGACTATTGCAGAGGCAATATGCAAAACTCCAATATAAAAGCAACATACAATTCAGAGACAGCTTACTGCAAAGCGGGCCGATTCAGAAATAATTTATCAGAAGGTGTATGTAGTGAATGAAATGTAGAGAAGATATTAGTTAACATTGAGCTGATACCCAGATACACAATACCACCATGCATGGGCTTACCAATCTAAGAATCCATACATAACAGTAGCGTTTTAAAAGCACCCTCCCAAAGAAACTAATATAGTAGAAATATGGTTAAGATGAATAATGGAACGGAATATCATGAATGAGCCATATTTAAAGCGCTTGACTGATCCGAGCATGGGCATCAACTAGGATGAATCCATACCAAAAATCAGTGAGCCACTCGCATTCCAAAACATGATACAGGAAACATGGATGGAATGAAATGATATATTAAAATAACACATAGGAGAAAGTTACAGACTTTGAAATACCAAATACCAGAATCCTCTTTAGCAAATGGAACTCCTCCTCACTGAGACCCTATGGGCTCTGAGCCTTCATACAAAAGTTTTACAAAATGTATACAAAAATCCTCTCACTGCATAATTTTTTGATAAAATCTGGAGCCCTCAATAATCCGTTCTTCAGGGGTTTTATAGAGAAAAAGAAAACTTAATAAATGAAGTAGGTGATGAACCATTAATTTGCATCATAAAGACAAGATGGCGGAAACGTGCACACCCATACTGCTCGATGACTTTGTAATGTTGTATGTACCCTGTGATCTTCTTTCTGAAATAAATGTTCTAGGTGAAAATCTCTTCAGGAACACGGTAGAGAAATAGAAACCTTATGGGCGGTTTGTCCTTCCTGGAGAGAAAATTCTGCTGAAATAAAACCTTGAGGGCATTGTTTTCTGTGCATTGTACCCTCTGCCTTCCCAATTCTGAATTAAGCTTTAAAATATTCAACGCCAAACGCTGAATTCCTCAATCATCCACTGATCTTTATCTGTTGTTCCATTAATGTTTTCATCTGTGAAATCGGCGCCTTGAATGTCCCTACAGAGTTTGACAGATTTTAACCCCGCTTTTTTAATGGAAGTCTTATCGATTTTCCTTCTCGGGGCTTTCTTCATAATTCGGTTCTGAAAACTGGTCCTTTGACGTGCTCTCTATCACAGTAATTGAGATTGTGAATCATAATAGTTCTCCGCCGCTGTAAACCTGCAAAATTCGTAAACTCATTAAAGAAAACCATGCACGGGAAGGTGAACAAAGTGGGTATAATGGCGCGACAGCACCGCGTGACGAGATGGTGGAAGGATGAGAGGTGACGGTGAAAAATGTGGTGGAACAATGGCGGACAGGTTGTCCAGAGCTAAAATGCAAAACATTAAAATATAACATATGAATAGAATATATATATGGCGGAGGGAAAAATGTGATAAACACGTGGGATGATGATGTGGAGGAGGACCGAGTCAATGGCAGGATATGTAGATGATCTGGACCGTTCGATTTGAAAACGAGATTGACGGTCGAAAACGCATCGGAGGGCAATGAGACGGTGGGCCAGGGGCACTGTTGACATGGACTAACCCTCGTGCAGCTTCGAAGTACGAAAACCATTGGATGAAGACCTTCAGATCGAATGGTTATCATGAATATCGCGCCGTGACTTTGATCGAACAATAATGCACGATGAACGGAGGTTTTTGAGCTTTACACTGGGACGCGTGGCAAACACTGTATGGAATCGCTGGCCAAACGAGAATTACCGCCCACCGCTGAAAGGCGGTGCGATACATACCACCCAATTTTGGAGTAGCGCGCTGCGAAGCCACTGGAGCGGGTGTTTCTGACCATTGATCTGCAAGCTAATCGAACGGTGGACAGATTATCAGAGCTGTGAACTGAGTGGGGTCCGGGCGTGATGAAGCATTGTGAATGTCGTCCGATCAGTATAGATCGACGGTTATAAATGCGCCCAATATGTATTAGCAGTAAGCGCTTATAGGGCCAACGCCCGGTTCTGGCTTTCGGTCACGGGGAGGAAAAGGAGCAGAGGGGCTAGGCCGAAAGGGGCTAAGGCCTGATATATTCTCAAAAGTGGGTTTTTCAACCTTTTTATGCAATTTTGAGGTTGAGAGAAGGCAACGATAGGCGGATAATGGATTTTTCAGGCCCACCAAAAAGGGATTTCTTGTCAAAGATTCAATGGTGGCTAAAATGATCAACATCGGCTCCATCTGGGGATGACACGTTCATCCCTGAATGTATCGAGAACTTCGCAGACCATCAGATACTCTTCTGTGTGAGCTCTGTCTCTCGGCACCTCTACCTTTCACTTCATGATTCATCGCGACACCCACATTATTTAAACAAAAACAAAAAGGAAACTAATATACAATATAATACATCAGGTTGTCTTTTCCTGAATCAGAACTGAAAGTAGGGCTTGAGAAATTGACCATTTACAGGGGCATCAAGCCAATCTCCCTGTTAATTTTCCAACTTGAAAGTATTTTTACCTCCCCGCTCCACAATCTTGAAAGGACCGAACCAAAGCAGATCGAATTTACTATGTTTTCCTTTTTCAACCCTTCGGATATCCCACCTAAGTACTAGATCACCAATTTGCAGGTTCCGGTCCTTAGCATGCTGATCAAAAAGGTATTTCATCTTCTCCTGATACTCTGTCAGCCTTTGATTTACCTGATTGCGTGTTTCTTCCAATTCCACCAGTTGATTTATTCGCCTGGTCATACCATCAGGCTCTTCCTGACTTTCCTGCATGAATTGAGCTACTGGTAGGTCTAATTGAATAGGAAATACTGCTACCCTCCCATATACCATTTCATATGGGGATTTTCCAGTTTCTCTCTTGCTGGTAATTCTATTGGCCCACAGACCAAATTTTAACTGAGAATCCCAATTTTTCCAGTTTTCATTTATAGCCTTCTTCAATGCCCTCAACACGGTTTTATTGGAAGATTCTGCCAGGCCATTTCCCTGTGGATAATACACCGTAGAGTGACTTAGAGTGATGTTATATTGCCGACAGAAACTCACAAACTTGGTTGACTTGAAAGCCTGAGCATTATCAGTCACTATTCTGACAGGGCAATCGAACCTGGATATGATGTTTTCCTCCATGAACTTTATGATCACAGTATCTGTGGCATTCCTTGCGGGTATGGATTCCACCCATTTTGTGAAATAATCAGTGGCAGTTAATATCCATTTATGCTGACCACTCGATGGGGGATGTATTTCATCTATAAAACCAATTCTCCATTGCCAGAATGGTTCATCCACGCGCACAAGAATCATGGGCAGAGGTGCCATATTCTGCCTTTCAGCAAATTTTTGACATTTATCACATGCTCTAACCTAGGAAAAAACATCTCCAAAAATCTTGGGCCAATAAAAACCAGCTTTCAAAATTTTATGAGCAGTGGCCCTCTAGTTGTAATGACCTCCATATGTCCCTTCGTGAAATTCAGCTATTATATTCTCTACCTCATCCTCTGTGAGACACAGGAGCAGGATGCCTGAGGGGTCTCACCAGTATAGTTGGCCATTGGCAACTAAGTATTTCTATGATTTCAATCTTAGCAATCTGTATTTAGCTTTATCACAGCTTGGAGGGCAACTGAGTGTGAGGAGATACTCTATGATCTCTTTGTACCACTGACCAGTGAGGTACTTTATATGTGTTTTTGGAGTAGCTACCCCAATTCCCTGTCGCTTTTCTTTCTCTTCAAATCCCTCACCTGCTATAATGGACAAATTTATGCCCAAAGCTTGATAGTTTGATTTAGATAACATTTTAGCAAGCCCCTGTCCTTTGATCAGCTTAGTAGGGCGGATGTCTAAGTCATATTCCTGTATTTTAGCAATCCACTTCCCCCTTTTTCCTTCACTATCCCCCTGAATAAGGATATCTTTTACAATAGCTACAGACACAAATGAAGTGATATGAGACTGTAAGATATATACACGGAATGCTTTGAGGGATTTTACTAGGGTGTATGCCTGCTTTTCTAGTATATTATATTTCAGTTCTGCATCACGAAGCACCTGACTGAAAAAGGAAATAGGCTGCTCATATCCATCTTCGTTCTTCTGTAATAAAACTCCTGCTACTGTATGGGGTGAAGAAAATGAAAAGATCATAAAAGGTTTGGAATAATCCGGCCCAGCTAGCACAGGGGCTTCAGCAAATGCATTTTTAATCCTGAAAAAGGCCTCTGGTGATTCCTGTGACCATTTTACCTCATTTTTCTTCTTCATCATGTCTGTTATATGCCTAACTATCTCAGCATAGTTAGGGATGAACCTCCTCAAAAATTTTATACGGCCAAGGAATACCTGAACTTCTTTTTTATTTCTAGGGAGATAAATACCATTTATAACCTCTACCCTCTTAGGATCTATCTTCACCCCATATTTAGTCACAATGTGCCCCAAATTTTTTCCCTCTTCTAATGAAAATAAAGACTTTTGAGGATTTAGAGAGAGACCATACCTTCTGCATTTCTCAAAGGTTCTACGCAAATGCTCAATGTGCTCGGTATCATTCTTTGAAAATACAATGATATCATCGAGTTAGACCACCAAGAATTTATCTTGCTCCCCAACAAAAGCAATATTCATCGCCCTCTAAAAAGTGGCCCCTGCATTAATCAATCCAAAAGGCATCCTGGCATACATAAATGTACCCCATGGCGTGGTGAAAGCAGTCTTCTTTTGATCTTCTGGAAGTACAGTCACTTGATTATAACCAAAGAATCCATCCATCATTGACATTATGGAAGCTCCAACTACCCTCTGCAAGATGTGATCCATCTTAGGCAGTGGATAATTATCCTTTAAGGATGCTCTGTTTAAATTTCTGAAATCCACACACAGCCTTATTTCTCCATTCTTCTTCCGAACAGGGACTAGGTTTGCCACCCATTCAGAGTACCTCAATGGTACAATTATTTTGGCCTTTAACAATTTCTTAATTTCCTTCTCAATGGAAGGGAGCAGTAGGGGAATTATTTGTCTGAGCTTCTGCTTATGAGGCTTTGCATCTCCCTTAAGTGGAATTTTGTGTTGCATTATATTGATATCAAAAGTTTTCAAGTCTTGATAGGACCATGCAAACACATCTTTGTAAGACTGAAATAATTTCTGATATAGCTTTTTATATTCTCCAGGGATCTTCCTGGACAGTTTTACAATTTTGGGGTCGGCCTCTGTACCAAGATTCAGGTCGTCTACCTGATTTTCCTCTACCACTTTGCTTGGCTACAGTGAGACATCATTCTTGTCAAATAATCTCTCTAGAGGCACCAACCCTCTAGGTATAATGTTTCCCTTTAACTGCAACACCTTGTTTCCTACCACTTTCTCCTCCCAATTTCTTTCTGAAGTATCTTCAGACTCAACCTCTTCTTCATTATCATCAATCTCCATATTGGAGAATTCTCCTACTGTTTCCAGGAATCTCTTCATTTGTTCTTCATATTCAAATACCTTCCAGTGTTTGATATTATCTAGGATTGATGGTCGATAACGCACCTCAATTTCATACCTCAAGAGAGGGTTCTGCGGTGGTCGGAATGTACTAGCAGCTACGGCAAGGGAATCAGCCATCTTATTTTGTTCTCTGGGCATGAATTGGATATTGAATGCCAAGAATAAATTCTCCACCATGTCCCAAACTTCATTCCTATAAGCCCTTAGCCTAGGATGTTTGGTCTGACATTGATTCCTGACTTGTCTAACCACCAGTTTTGAATCTCCCAGAACTTTTAAGCTTTGTATATTCATATTCCTAGATTTCTGCAATCCTAGCAGAAGCACTTCATATTCAGCCACATTATTAGTGGCTTCATATTCTAGCTTGAAGGACAATGGAACCCATTTTCTTGTAGGGGAAATCAATAATATTCCAGCTCCATTACCTTCCTTTGAGTTTACTCCATCAAAATGGAGTGTCCAGATTCCTGCTTCATGGTTCTCTCAAGGCTGCTCAGTCTTGATCTGACAGAAGTATGGTTCATGAGCATAATCTTGATCTTCTTCTAGCATCAAGCATGAAAAATATCCTTCCTTACTGTAGGCTGGTGAATTTATAGAATTGTCAGCCTTAGTCACCATCTTGACAAATCTAGTCTCCCTGTATAACCTCCTCTCTTGACCACCAAAAACTGGGAGGTGGCATATGTTAAATATAACTTGATTGACCCACCATTTTTTGTTCCCCAGGACCTTGACAGCAACATGCCAAAGCGAGCTGGGATGTCAGCCACCACAATATCCATGACCTCACTTTTTGCTGGGATTTGGGCCAAATTGACCACCAAATCCTTGATCATCCCCAAGAATTTAACTCTTTTGGAATCAAATGAATAGAGGTCCTTATATTGACGTGTGATTTGTAATCCTAGTTGTTCCATGACTGAAAGAGGCATAAGATTGTGTGAAGCTCCATAATCTAGCATACAGTTATGTAATAGCAGGTCATGGATCACTAGAGACACATAGAAGGGAGGAGTAGAAGGATCTATCTCCTCAACTTGTGGGCCAAACACAACCATGGGTCTTTCTTCTTGGAGGTTGAGACTATCGGGGATAAGTGCTGCTTCTGGAGGGAGCATGAAAGAGGTGGCTTGAGGTTGATATGTTGGCTATTTCAATAGTTCAGTCAAGGGGACTGGGATTTTGACCTTTTCAAGTTCCCTTTGTAGACTGAAAGCAGGAGGGGATTTTTCTATCACAACCTCTTTTGACTCTTTATTTTTAGTTGGGGGCTTGACTTATTTAGACACAGAGTTGACATTAGGGGGAATGACTGCTTTTGAAGAGCAAGGAATTTGATCACTAGACTCCAAAGGTTTGTTTAGAGGTCCCTTACCTTTGTCTGTGACTTTCTGCATTGTAGACTCCTTCTAAGCAGGTGCTTCCTTTTGGGGTAACTCTTCTTCTTGCTCTTGAGTACGAGTCCTCTTCCTAGAAGATATGAGATCATATCTTCTATTGAAATGTGCTTGCATGAAATCATCAAATTGTTTACAATAATGATCAAATTCTGCTTCTTCTGTGTCTCTGGTCTTTTCTTCTTCTTGCAATGAGCACTCAGCTCCACCATTCCCTTGCAAAGGGCATTCTTCTCCATCAGTATTTGAAAAGGAAATATTTTCATCCTCCAGTCCATAAGCAGCGTCTTCAGCGGAATCATCTACTGGACCTTCTAAGTACAATGGGTGTGGTACTTGATCTTGTTGTTCTTTTGTTTCCCTTGGAAATATTGGTAGGGTTGGTTTCCTATACTGAGTATTGTAACCTCTGTTTTGAGCATTGTGGAAGTTCTTGGGGGCTGAATTCTTGGCCTCCAACTCAAGCTTGACCAGTTTACCAGAAAGGTTCTTAATCATTTTGCTCATTTCTTCAATTCTGTCATTAGCTGAGTCTCTGTATTGGTAGGAGGTAGATACCTCCTCTTTTCCCCTTCTTCTAGTATCATGTTCGGATTTTCCCTTTGATTTACCAGTGGAGGCAAAATTTGCCTCGATTTCTAGAGCATCTGTCTGAGCATCATCCAGAGTAGCAGGCTTTCTTTCTCTAAGAGAGAAACCAAATTCTGAGTCAAAGGCTGCTATGAACACAACTTTAGTAGTGGTCTGATGAGGTTTCATATCAACAGGAAGGCTTAGATATAACTTATTAAATCTCTTGATAAATTTTGACACCCCTTCATTATGTCTTTTCTTAAGTGTGTTAAACTCGGTAAGACATTGTCCATGATCTTTCTTCTCCCCCCATTTTCTAAGGAAAGTATCCTCCATATTATCCCAACTGGTAATAGAACGACCTTCCAAAGTCTTAAACCATTTTCGAGCTTCACCATCAAGAGATTGCACAAACAGTCTTAAGACCACATCCAAATGTTCAACATTAAAGTTTTCTGCAAAAGAGCATAAAGTCTCAAGATGTTTTTGAGCATCAATCTCATTTTCCCCATTGAATCTGGGTAAAATCTTCAGATAATCTTGGGGCATATCATTCAACACTTGGTGTAATTCTAGGGGAGCATATTTATTCAACAATAAGGCTGGGACATTGGCCATTGGAGGAGGTGGGGGTACTGCAACAGTCTGATTTGTAAATGGAGGAAGAGGAGGAGGTGGAAGTGGAGTATGGATAAAAATAGGAATATACTTGACTGCAGCTTGAGGTGTTGAGGGGAACAATGGTCTGTTAACAGCAGATACTTCAGTGACTTCTTTGACCTCTTCAACCTCAGGAGTAGGATGAATACTGACTTTAAATTGGACACCTCCTTGAGGTAGACTATCTGAATAGTAATCGGTATCTCCGACAGAGGAGTCGGGAATTTGCAATTGAGAATCTTGAGAGGAGGAGGACGGAAAGTCTTCTTGAGAGAATTCGGGAGTCTCATAATGGATTGACTTTCTTTCCTTCCAATTTATTCTATGTATAATCTTTTCAGGGTCAGACACTAAAGGCGTCTTTGGCTTAGACGTATCTGACCTCAGGTGTGGCTTACGAGGAGCTAGGACTGCAAATAGATTTATCAAACAAATAAATGTGGAGTCGCCAAGGTGAGGGATCTACAACTCTCAACTCTCCATACTCACCTACTTGAAGAGTGAATTAGATTTTTTCGAGGCCCAGGGATTTAAAATTTCTCAACTTCGTCCACGGCAACGACGCCACAAAGATGTTGTCACTCCTAGAGACAGCCTAGAGTTGTGATAGACCAATGCCTAGGACATCTTAATATAGCAAGGAGCGTAGGATATAATAGAGGGAGTTATAAATAAAAAGCTCCCATGCTACCTCTTGTAAAACAAGGAAAATTAATCTAAATGGTACCAGGACCTTCAGAAACTGACACAGAGGAAGGACTACTGTAGAGGCAATATGCAAAACTCCAATATAAAAGCAACAGACAATTCAGAGAAAGCTTACTGCAAAGCGGGCCGATTCAGAAATACTTCACAAAAATAAGTTATCAGAAGGTGTGTGTAGTGAATGAAATGTAGAGAAGATATTAGTTAACATTGAGCTGATACCCAAATACACAATGCCACCATGCATGGGCTTACCAATCTAAGAATCCATACATAACAGTAGCGTTTTAAAAGCACCCTCCCAAATAAACTAATATAGCAGAAATACGGTTAAGATGAATAATGGAACAGAATATGATGCATGAGCCATATTTAAAGCGCTTGACTGATCCGAGCATGGGCATCAACTAGGATGAATCCATACCAAAAATCAATGAGCCACTCGCATTCCAAAACATGATACAGAAAACATGGATGGAATGAAATGATATATTAAAATAACACATAGGAGAAAGTTACAGACTGTGAAATACCAAATACCAGAATCCTCTTTAGCAGATGGAACTCCTCACTGAGACCCTATGGGCTCTGAGCCTTCATACAAAAGTTTTACAAAATGTATACAAAAATCCTCTCACTGCATAATTTTCTGATAAAATCTGGAACCCTCAATAATCCGTTCTTCAGGGGTTTTATAAAGAAAAAGAAAACTTAATAAATGAAGTAGGTGATGAACCATTAATTTGCATCATAAAGACAAGATGGCGGAAACGTGCACGCCCATACTACTCGATGACTTTGTAATGTTGTATGTACCCTGTGATCTTCTTTCTGAAATAAATGTTCTGGGTGAAAATCTCTTCAGGAACATGGTAGAGAAATAGAAACCTTATGGGCAGTCTGTCCTTCCTGGAGAGAAAATTCTGCTAAAATAGAACCTTGAGGGCATTGTTTTCTGTGCATTGTACCCTCTGCCTTCCCAATTCTGAATTAAGCTTTAAAATATTCAACGTCGAACGCTAAATTCCTCAATCATCCACTGATCTTTCTCTGTTGTTCCATTAATGTTTTCATCTGTGAAATCGGTGCCTTGAATGTCCCTGCAGAGTTTGACATATTTTAACCCCGCTTTTTTAATGGAAGTCTTATCAATTTGCCTTCCCGGGGCTTTCTTCATAATTTGGTTCTGAAAACTGGTGCTTTGACATGCTCTCTATCATAGTAATTGAGACTGTGAATCATAATAGTTCTCCGCTTCTATAAACCTGCAAAATCCATAAACTTGTTAAAGAAAACCATGCACGGGAAGGTGAACAGAATGGGGATAATGGTGCGACAGCGCGGCGTGACGAGATGGTGGAAGGATTAGAGGTGACGGTGAAAAATGTAGTGGAACAATGGCGGACGGGTTGTCCAGAGCTAAAATGTAAAACATTAAAATATAACATATGAATAGAATATATGTATGGCGGAGGGAAAAAAGTGATAAACACGTGGGATGATGACATGGAGGAGGACTGAGTCAATGGTAGGATATGCAGATGATCTGGTCCATTCGATTTCAAAACGAGATCGACGGTCGAAAATGCATTGGAGGGCAATGAGATGGTGGGCCAGGGGCACTTTTGACATGGACTAACCCTCGTGCAGCTTCGGAGTACGACAATCGTTGGATGAAGACCTTCAGATCGGACAGCTATCATGAATATCGCGCCGTGACTTTGATCGAACAATAATGCGTGATGAACGGCAGTTTTGGAGCCGTACGCTAGGATGCATGGCAAACACTGTATGGAATCGTTGGCCAAATGAGAATTACCACCCACCGCCGAAGGGCGGTGCGATACATCCACCCGATTTTGGAGTAGTGCGCTGCGAAGCCACTAGAGCGGGTGTTTCTGACCGTTGATCTGCAAGCTAATCGGATGGTGGACAGATTATCAGAGTTGTGAACTGAGTGGGGTCCGGGCACGATGAAGCATTGCAAATGTTGTCCGATCGGTATAGATCGACGGGTATAAATGCGCCCAATATGTATCAGCGGTAAGCGCTTATAGGGCCAGCGCCCGGTTCTGGCTTTTGGTCACGGGGAGGAAAATGAGCAGAGGGGCTAGGCCGAAAGGAGCTAAGGCCTGATATATTCTCAAAAGAGGGTTTTTCGGCCTTTTTATGCAATTTTGAGGCTAAGAGAAGGCAACGATAGGCGGATAATGGATTTTTCAAGCCCACTAAAAAGGGATTGCTTGTCAAAGATTCAATGGGGGCTGAAATTATCAACAGGTTCGAACACGTTCTCGTAAATCATTTCACTCCTTCCTCTCTCTCAGACTTCATGCTTTAGGGGGCATCTGTTACACAACATTTTTTCATTGTCCCTGCAATCCCCATCCCGCACATTAGAGGCTCATTTTAGTGGTCAAAATAAAGTGTCATGCCTCACAAATACCATCATTGCATCCCTTATCATAACTCTAACATTCCTTCTGTTGAATATTTCCTGAACAGACCACCAAAAACCCTTGTTTTTTCCTTAGCGCTGGTAGCCAGTTATACCCTCGCGCCGATGAGGCAGATTAACACTGGCCTTCGTGCCAGCTGACACTCTGTCTCAATTAGCCACCTGTTCCAATATGTTTATGGAAAGTTTTTTATAAGTAGAGGTGAAGTTTTGATCACAACAACTTCATGGTTGAGTCATGAGGAGTGGTTCGACTGAATAATCACGGCCTTCCTCCTTTGGCCTCTTGTTTCAACCTTTTGGGGAAACCTCCCAAGGGATAAGGCCTCCCTTACACTATAGTAGGGATCCCAACCTCCTCCTCCTCTCCCTCTATAAATATAGCCATTCTCTATTGTTGAAGCTATCTGAACTGAAGATAATATAGCAGAAACGCTGGAGAGATAGAACGGAAGAGTCCCTCATTAAGAGAGCTTAGGCTTTTGACTTCATCCCGTCTGAATTCCCTGAAATTCATCGAGGCGTGCTTCAACCAAACCCCACTGAAGGAGGTTGTGATTTCAAGGCTTATTTGTAACTCTTTCTTCTATTTAATACAGATGTATAACTATTGTCTAGTTCCCATCTTGCATTGATGTGTTCTATTTGATGCAATATTCTTAACCCTCCTTGACTGGTTAGTAATTATGAATGAGATTATTGTTTCGTGTGCTGCTCTTATTTTTTGATCTTGTGCAGGTATCCAAGCATCGTTGCGAATGGATCGTGATTTTCCGAGGCAGGAATTGAGAGGCTGCCACTACAACAGCTGTGACGATAGCGTTGGACTCCAGGTAGGTCGATTTACTGTTTCTATTTCATTCAGTAAGTAGGAACCTACACTCTAGTTTGTCCTGTTTTTTCTAGACCCGCTCTCGGCCTAAAGGGATCATCTCTGTCCACAGAGAGGATTTACCTTCATAACAAGAGTTGTCTGGTCTGAGGCTCTAGCTGCAGCAGGGAAGATCCAAAGATGGGAAGGGGGATCGTTCATGAAAGCTTGGAGGGTTTGCTGGCAGGAGAGTCAACAGGAAAATTGGAGGGCCCTGCCCCTGATAATATCATGGGGGATATGTCTTGCTAGAAAAAACACCATATTTAAGGCAAAAGAGTCTCAGGCACAGATCATTGCCATGGAAAGCATGGTCATCTATTCTCAAATGCCCGAGCCAAAATCTAAACATAATCCGAGGGTGGTCATTCAGAAAGTTATTAGAGGGGATATGACGTGGGAATTTTTTGATGGAGCATCTAGTGATGACAACAAATGCGAGGCCGGCATAGTGATTCACTTCAGTCCGGAGAACCGCAAGGAAGCTTCGGTGGGTCTGGGGAATGGGACAAACAAATTTTCCAAGCTCAAAGCTCTGCACTTGCTTCTGTGTTGGTTGATCCAGTTGGGCATACGTTCAGTTCAGATTTTTTAGGACTCCTTGAACATTGTCAAGTGGTTCAATAAAGAATTCACGTGCCAAAGTTATCTCTTAATTCCAATCCTAGAAGAAGTTTGGTCCTTAAATTTTTTTTTTACTTACATATATATCTGTCACATTTACAAGGAGCAGAAAAAAGCAACGAAACTCCTTTCTAAAGAGGGCCTACAACAAGTATTTGGCAACTGGAAAATAAAGGAAATAGGTTTGGAGGGCCAAGTTGAGTCAGACCGTGCCCCTTATATATGATTTTATTGTTTTATGGTTTTTGGATAGAGTTTTACTATCACTGCAGATCATTGTATATTTTTCATCTCTATAGTATATTGTGCCTCATGTGCAAGGCTTTTTATAGCTACTTATTACTCTCTTGAGACACTATTTGACTTTCAGACTCTATACTTCATGTTTTTTGGCCGGCCTCGGGTCCCGTTTAAGCTTGTTTCCTCATAAGAGGGAGCTCGGGACTCGATGGAAGGTGTTTTTGTGGCTTTCCTCACTTTTTGAGGTGTTTTCTTCATATGAGGAGCACTGGAATGGTGGGTTGGTGTGGAAAGGTAGACAGATTTCTCTTTCGAGCAAAGCTTAGGCATAGGTCCCTTACTTCTGTGGTTTTTGTGGTTTTTGGTTGTATGTAAAACGACTGCATGGATCTAGTTTTTTGTGTCTTGCATGAAACAGTATCAGATAGAATGCATATAGCATGTACTCTGTAAAAATTTTATTACATTTGATGGAAAGTTTCAATTTTTTCTTTGGAAAAAAAAATAGTTTACCTAGAAATAGAAAGGAAATTCAAGCTTCTCTAGGGAAGATTAATTTTTTAAGAGGATTTATACAAAACTATGTTGAAATAGTCAAGGATATCACTGATATGCTGAAGAAAGATCAAGAATTCAAATGGACAGTGCATGAAAGATATGCATTTACAAAAATAAAAGAAAAGGTTATTTCTGAAGCCCCGGTACTAGCCTGTCTTGATTATTCAAATCATTTTAACTTTTTCTCTTTTGCTTCTGATACTACCTTAGCTGTTGTTTTATTGCAAAATAATGATAATAGAGATGACCAGCCTATTTCCTTTTTCAAAAAAGTTATGCCGGATGTTGAGTTGAAATATAATATCATTGAAAAAAAATCCTTTGCTCTTGTGCAAGCCTTAAAAGCCTTCAGAACTTATGTCCTTCATTCTCCTATTACTGCCTATGTCCTGAATAATGTTGTCAATACTATTTTAACCCAACCTAATACAGATTGTAGGAGAGGGAGATGTATTTCAAAAATAATAGTATTTGATTTAGATATAAAATCTACCAAGTTGGTGAAGGGGCAAGGCTTAGCCAAACTTTTGGCTGAATCCAACTGTAAAGTTTTGGGAATAAATATTATCATGCAAGTTCTAGGAGAGAAGAATACACAAGAACCTTCCTCTACTCATATTCAACTCCTCTTGCACCATATTGATGAAAATTTCATGTTATCTGAATGGTATGCTGATATTATGCACTTTCTTCGTGATTTCAAGTATCCACCTGGATTCACAAATAACCAATACAAAAATCTCAATTTAAAGGCTATGAAATATTGTATTATCGATGCTAACATGTATTGGAAGGATCCATTGAACATTCTTCTTTTATGCCTATTTGAAAGTGAGAAAGAAGGTGTTATAGAGCAATTTTATGAAGGTATATGTGGAGGACACTATGCTTGGAGAGAAACAACATATTAAATATTAAGAGCAGGATTTTATTGGCCTCAATTATTTGCATAGGTGGGACAAAAAGTTAGAGCTTGTATTCCATGTAAATTCTTTGCTTGCAAGCAGAGATTAGCAGTACTTCCACTTTTTCCAGTTTTGATTGAAGCACCTTTATTACAATGGGGATTAGATTTCATATGAGAAATAATCCCAACATCCAGTAGTAAACATAGATGGATCTTGAATGCAACATACTACTTTACCAATTGGGTAGAAGCCATTCATATTAAAAATGCAACAGACGTTGTTGTTATCAAATTTATTGAAGAAAACATATTATCTAGATTTGGTTGTCCTCAACAGATAGTCATTGATAATGCACAAGCATTCAACAATGTTAAAATGATAGAATTTTGTGAGAAGTATCATATTTTATTGCATCATTATACCCCATATTATCCTCAAGGGAATGGATTAGCATAATCATCAAATAAAAGTTTGGTAAAAGTGATTAAGAAGGTACTCTCAAATCATAAGAGGAATTGGGATAGCCATATTAAATATGTAGTTTGGGCTAACGGAATTTCACCTAAGATCTCAACTGGTAAATCCCCTTTCCAATTAGTATATGGCACTGAAGCCATTTTTCCCACACAACTATATTTGACTGTTATGAAGTTTTTACAGGAATCATATGAGAAGCTGATGATTTTCAAAGAGAATCAATTAGATTCTTGAATTGAATCAAGACATAGATGAAGTTCAGTTTAAAATTCGTCAATACTAGAACAAGATGAAGATTTTATTTGAAAGAAAATCTGGGGAAGAGATTTTAGGCAAGGGGATTTAGTTTTAAAATGGGATTCCATAAGACAGGAAAGAGGAAAACATGGTAAGTTTGATAATATTTTGCTTGGACCATTCAACATTGCAGAAGTCAACAGAAACAATAATTTTTTCCTATAGAATTTGGAAGGAATATATTCTACATTTCCTGTCAATGGACAATATCTTAAGCACTATTTTTCGTATTGAAGTTACCACAGTCATAGTTCATTGTACATTACCAGTTTTATTTACAGTTCACTGTCAAAGTGTGATCTTCACCAACAAAGAATCCATAGCCTGAGGAGAAGGCACATGGATCTACTTGTTGTATGCATCTCACAGGGAGAAGTAGACCCTAGATGGAGCCAATGTTGTAACAACATTTTATTTTTACATGTATTTGTTATAAAATTAGACAAGCCCGCCTTACCATGCTTCAGTGTTTCTATAGATGAATAAGCAAGTGATTTCAATAGTTCCTTGTTTATTAGTTTATCAATGTGATCAATGGGTTGACGAAATTATCCCACGATTTTTATTAGTATTTTCAAAGGATGAAAAACCCTCCATTATCTCTTAATACAGTGAATTCTTAGCAGATATTATTCATGATCAATTCATGAAATTTTCTATTGAAGGAGCCTTCAAACATGCATCATTTCTTGTATATGTGTTCTTGTTCTATCAATCAGAAAAATTTCAGTTTCCATTGAAAAATCTAGATGAACATGGAAACCCTCAATCTGTGATTCATTGGACCTACTTAGCTAGGAATAATACGAATGAATTCTTTTTCAATAACTATACATATCAGTTTTTGTACACAGTTTCTTGTTTACTTAATAGTGATGTTATTCCTAGAATTCCCCTGAAATTAAAAGGATTCTTCATCTCAGTGAAAAAAAAAACACAGGAGATTGGTATCTATACAAAAATTATACATAAATTAGAGTGTATGGATGTGAAATTTCTCGATACAAATTTCCTAAGTTTGTGCCTATTTGAATTTTTGCATTGGAATATATCAGGCAGGTGATAAACATGGATGAGTTGTACTTTGTATCAACTAAGAGGAAGTCTCAGTTCAAGATTAAGGCTCAAATTGGACCTTTCATTTTTAATTCCAGAACAACAACAAAGGAGGCAGATTGTCTCATAAAGGAAATGAAATTTAAATTAAGTTTTACCTGTTCATATGATCCCTTGGGGATTATTTCAAAGCTAAGGGTGGAACAGAAAACTACCCCTTATGCTCATACTCCAAGAGAAGGAGAAGGGGAAAGAAAATACATGGCAGGAGGAAGAAGAACATGTTTTTACTTCTACAACATCACAAACTCTAGGTCCTTAGGAAAAGAAGACAAAGAGAGTAAGAGAAATTATTTCCCATTTATTTACAGAAATTTAGTAGACAGAGTTTGTAATGTACAAAAAGAAGAAGAAAATTCCTCTTTAGGACTCATTTCCCAAAGAAAGATCACAAACTACATTAATTCTGACAAGCCCTCATGCTACAATTTTTCCTAGAATTGAAGAAATTTTCTCAAGTTCCCCTACATCTTCAACTTCTCAAGATCCATTGGAAACAACTCAGACAGGAGAACTAGCTCATGGTAAAACTAAACCAAGCATTTTTTCTAGATATAAATAAATCAAGAAGAAAAATGAAGCACTAAGGCTACTACTTATATTGTAATTTAGAAAAAAACCTCAACATCTCAACACATACTTCTTTATGCCTTTGATACTGAAAAAGGACAGATGCAGATGATTTTTTGGAGCCCAAAGTTCCATTTCCAAAGACCGTAGGAGATTATAAGAAATAAATATTTGCCTTTGGCACAAAATAAATCCATCCTATTGACCAAATTTACTTGCATAAACAAGCTGGAGAAATGATGTATTCCACCCTGATAAGTTTAGCCAGGGAAAAATTTAAATTATAAGTTTCGATGAATAATATTTAGTCCCAGCTAAAATTAGAAAATATATATTCTCTGGCAAATGATATTAAGATAAAATATTTGGAGGAATTAGTAATAAAATGGGATATGATCCTAACAATGTTAAGTTTGTTGAGGAAATGATTAAGGAAAAATGTTGATATCCAAGCATTGAGGAAACAGTTTAAACTCCCTACTACCGAAGATATTAAGGCTAAATAAATTGGTGAATTAGAGAAGGAAAAACAGAATATGTTCAAGATTATAATTGGACAAAATACACAGATACAAAATTTGGAAATAGAATTAAAAACTTTATTAAAAGAGAAAGAACAACAAGAAAATCAAGCATCAGTCATTCCATTGGCAGTAATTCCGATCACAGGTACTTCAACAACCACTACAATGGGAGAGATTCATTCCACTGATCCAACAACTAATCTGGAAAGCCATGGGAGACTTGCCATTAGGAGGATAGGAAATTGAAAAACTGAAAGCACAACTTCATAATATTCAAGAACAAAAAATTAAAATTGACAATGCATATGTAGCAGAGATTCAAAAGAGTCACAGGTTGACTCAAAGAATAGATACGCTTGAAAATGAGTCTGCAATTGCTCAAACAATTGCACAAACCAAATAAAACATCTGGAAAGACATCAATGAATCCATGACTGATTTATGGCCCTCAATTAAAATTTTGTTTGAGCAATAAAAATTATTGGAAAAATCAAAGAAGGTAATAACAAAATTAAAGAAAGAATTGGGTCATAATTCAAGAGATGCAACAACATTAGTCAGAATTTTGAATTCAAAAAAAAAATAGGAACTTGAAGAATATGAAATTGATGACAGAATTGAAACTATTTTGGAGGTAAAAAAGATCCACATTAAAAAAAAATCTAAAGTTGCATCTTGAAAACAAATTCCATAACTTAGACGCTAGCCTCCAGAAGTTTCACAAGAAATTTAATGTGTTGCATCAAAAGGGACTTCCAGGTTTGAGAGGAATAGGAGATAAGTTTTTTACTCTTGAGGAATATCAGTGAATGTTGTATTCAATAACCATGGACAAAGCCAAGTTTCCAAGATCAGAGGAACTATTACAGGGAAGGCATTCATTGAAGGTTTGACTTTTGACTCGTTAATTCAACATGCGATCAAACATTTGTTTGTAATTAAGCCCACCTTTCAGAAGTACACTGAAGTGTAAGAGACTTACAAAAAATTAATTAAATCTACCATCCCTGATGAGGATAGATGGGAAAAGATATGTCGACTCATTGACTAAACAAACAAACAAGTTTTCAGCAACAAATTTGAGCTTTCAACAACAAGATGCAGGTTTACAGGAGAGAAAGGACAGATATTGGAAAGGAAAACAAAACAACACACTTTTAGGCCCAATCATCAGTATAATCCTCAAAATCAGTGCCAAAGGGCTTCATCAATTTTTATTTTCCTATATTTTAGATCTATTTTTGAAATTATTTTTGAGATATTTTGTAAACAAATATTGATATTTGAATCAAGATATTCTTAGGAAAGTTGTATAAATAATTTTTAGATTGAAGTATGAAGGGTTGAACCATTTTAATATACCATTAAGCATAATTGTAATCATCTGAAGTTTTTCTGGTATTAATGAAAGGATTTTGGATTTACCTTGAAGCAACTTGTGTTCCTATGAGTTTTCTTTGTTAAATTTTGTTTTCATTTTGTATTTTTCACATGCATTTGAGGTTAATGAAGAAATCTTGGTTAGATAAGATTGAGTATTAATCTTTGTAAAATCCCCTATGAAGTTCTTATCGATTACAGAGATTAGTTAATTAAGACTAATTGTCTTAATTGATTCCTCTATATTTTTAAATTGTCACTTCTTCTTAATTTTAAATGTATTTTTTTTTGTTGTAAACATATTTTACATGCATAATATATATATGGTTAATTAAATACTCTATTTGAATATTTAAAATATCATATATTCTCTTAAATTTTACCTTACACATCTATCAAATGTTAATTTCTGCTAAGAGGTGAAGAACCAACCCTTTTTTTATATCATGAACAATTAAGACTCTGCACCTGTTTAAGTAGTTTAGGACATTGATCATCCAAAAATTCAAAACAAACAAAACATTTTGGATGCTTTGGCATAATTCCTAACCTATAATTATCTACAAAGGTACAACACACCCATAGACCGCTATTTGGTTATTAATTATTATAATATTTTAGCACGGATTTTATCTTGTTTAATGGAGTCTTAAAAATCAAAGTACTTGTAAAAATTGAATTCTTGTGATGAGCATAATTAACATTCCTACCAACCACTCAAGTAAATTTAATTGACAGTTTAAATCAAAGTCATTAATAATAAAATTTCATAAATTATTACATAATTCTTAAATACAATTAAAACAAAAAATGTAGTTTATCTCCCCCAAGCAGGGTTTTGAGGAGCAAATGTGCCCCCCACCCCCCCCCCCCCCCTAATATGATTCCATATCACATGAAAGGGGGTTGCAGTTCACACTATACTTGGCGCATTGCATGCTTTTCAGTCACTTCATTGATCAAGGCATGAAGTTGGCACAAGGTTAAATGTCATTTGAATATTTCAAGCAACATAGGGAGGTACAAGTGGATTGGACACGATAATTCTATCAAATTAATAGAGCTGGAGGAAAAAATTGATAGTATAGGCTGCACACTTACCATTCTATCCAGGAGATCAACCAACATCTCCTTATCCTTAGATGAGGTTAGTGACCAACTATCACAAATGTCTGAAGATTCTGCCCAATAAATGTTATGATTCATTGGTCTTTTTCTTGCAACACCAATAGTATTTTTTGTCTTCTCTTGTCAATGTATGTCGAGGTCTAGCACAACTAGCCTATTTTTTTAATTTTATACCTACAATATGCTCTAATTAGATGAGTTCTTAGCTACCCCAAGACTCTGAACTTATGTTACTAGTATGGTTTCCCTTTGGGAAACCCAGTAGCAGAAAAATTGTGGTGTATGTAATCCTCATTTTACATAAGGAAATGTTCCCAACCTAAAAAAAAAAAAAAATTAGTTTATCCTTCAAAATATTATTATTAATTATTTAATTTTTATAAACTTTATGTTTTAGTAGATTATAGAACAGTGTTATGATGGTGCTATATATTTTAAATCCCAAAGGGTTAGCTCAAGTGGTCTAGAGCCAAATGTGAAGTTCTTTGATATTCTTGTTACCTATCATGGGTTCGACTCTCTTCAATTCCCTTGGGGAAAGGCTCTGTAATCAATGCCAATGATTTACATAGTTTACCATCCATGAAATGTGGAGAAATACTACGGGGTTTCTAGTGCATTCATTAAAATTATTTCAAGAAAAAAAAGAACAAAAAAACAAAATAAAAATAACTATATATTTTGGTTAAAGTTTTAAATATATGAAGGGCGTTGTTTATCAAAGCCATATTTTTTCCCAGATGACGAAATTCTTGTTGGAATATGGTGAAATTGTTTTCAATAAATCTAATCCTGAAATTGTTTGAATTTATTTTTTGATTGTGGAAATGGATTCAGTACCATCGAGAACCCCTCGGACACCTAAAATCTTGAAGCTTGACTATTGTAACAAATATTTCTAAAAATTTCTGCAAATTTTTTTTTAAATCTTGTCAAAATTTCAGTTGTTTTATGGGAAAAATTGTGGCCTTGTTAGACTACGACTATATGAAGTGGTTAAATTTTAAAAAAAAATTATATTAAAATGGATTTATATTAGTACTTGAAAGTTGAAATGTATCATTTAATAAATTTAAAATCTTTATAAATGTAAATAAATTTATTGATATAGAAATAACAAGTAAGTTATAAAGAGTTTATTATTTTTTTTCACAAGTATATTATATGATGTAATGATGATGATGATGATTAACGTTCACTAAAATTGAAATGGTCTATAGAACCTTAGGAAGTTAATAGGTTACCTAAAAACAAATTATGATTGTATTCTATGCTCAAAAAGAATTCAGAGAAATCTTTCAAGGTTACCACAGTTTTTCTAACTTAAAATATCGTGAAGGTTGGTAATGTGACACATATTTTGAAATTTAGAACTAATGTGAGTATAAACCGGATAATCTAAGAGAATCTGCTTTTCATCGTCAATTTCCTTATTATCATAAAGGTGACATACTTTTTCATCCCATGATGTTTTGAGAATTGGCCAATGCCTAGTTTCAATAATTTCCCTCTTTGCATTAGTCAAGATAGAGGGTTATTTTTTATTTTTAAGATTTGGGTTTATCACCTCCTTATAATATCTTATTTTCATTTCCCATTCTAAATTGTTATCACCCCATAATTTATCCTTAAATTTTGATGTAATATTTTATTTTTTAAATCATCTTCATCCCACAAAAAGATCTTTTCTTATACCCCCCAATAGTTTATCTCATACTAGGCATCCTTATGCGATGAATGCTCGAGCCGAAGGTGGTGTTTTTGGCTAGAGTTAGAAGTGATTTGGGAAACCTTTTGTCTTCCATGTTGTTTAACTTCTTCTTATACATAAAATACCAAGTCATAGTCATGATCTCAATGGTGGAAGGACTTGTTTCAATTGGGAGGATAAGATATGGTGTATTTCTTTTAATCTTGAGATTGTAGGTTATAAATTACATTTGGATATGCGCTATCTTCCTCCACAACACTCTAGAGATACTATAACACCAAAGCTCACATCCATATAAAATAACAAGAGTGATAAGAGTCTCAAAGAGGAGTTTCCTTTTATCCCATATCCAAAGTTCTTTGACTTACAATGGTTTTCAAGCCCACAATAAGCTCTCCATCCTCCATTTATCCTTAACTCAATATTGTATTTGTATAAAGGAAATTTCTCGAAGATATTGTTTCCATATAGGAAAGTATCATATATGATCTTTCTTGATTTAATTAACATGAATTTTATTTTGTCAATATTAACAGTGATACCCATTATCATGGAATATAAATCTTGGAGGATCCTTGGTTTCATTCCAAGATCATAATGACTCATAAAAAGAGGATAGTTACCTTCATTCCTCAAAATATGAATATCTTGTTCCAAGGAATTATAAGGACTATTTTTTCTTAAATAGGGAAGAGTTAAGAGGTGCAAAATATCAAATTTTGAATATAAATCCTCTTAACAAGAACGCTAGAGATTTCTACCAAATGTACTAATTGAGAGGATTTATCTTATGAAGCTGAATGTGAGGATACATATTATTTTTTATATAATAAGATATTCCTTCCTCCAATCCGTTTGCATGAGGATTCCTTAATCCATGTTGACCATAGGATGAATCCATATATGAGAGATAAGTTACAATAATCATATTTCCATGTTTTAAAAAGAAAAATAACATCAATTTCACTTGGGATCCAACATCGCATAGGACCTTTACACCATGGAAAGCCACAAAAAAATCAAAAAAAGGATCCAAATTTTTCAAATTCCTATTTATTACTCTTAATTTGGTCATTATCCCTAATAACAGCTTTACAATCGCTAATCATTACCCATTTGCATTCCTTTATAGCTTCCTTTAACTTTTACATATCCTTTCTTAACTCAGCTTGGTCTGTTGTAATGAGATACTTATTTATAGATACTCTGGTCCCTTCTTGATCTGTAAATTGTTGTAGATATTCCACTAGGAAATTCGTGACAACAAATCTATTAAGATATATTATAAAATTTGAAATATACACTATGAGGGTTTATTTCTCCTTAGATATATGGATTTATTAATTACTATTTATTGCATATGCATGCACATTATAATTATGCATAAAATAGAGAAAAATGAAATAAAACTCACAAACAACAAATTCACACAATATATAACTTGGGAAAACCTTTCAGGAGAAAACTAAGTTGGAAGGTGTGGCTACTTAACTCTTTTTCTCTTAATAGAAATTGGATGCAAATGCAAATAATCAAGACCCATGGCTCATGGGATGCTACAATGCACAAACCATTTGTATTATCTCTCACTCTCAGCTACTTTTCTCATGTATGGAACAAATTCATTTAAATAGAATGGACCCCTTTTTCGACCTAGTAGGTCAATTATAACATGGATCAATATCATATTGGTGGTTATGTTTGACTGCTCCTGTTGGAAATTGGGTTCAACGCTCCCCGTGTGTTTCGCGACATGGACTAATTGCCTCTCGTGGATCCTAATTCTGGCGATTGTAGTGGAGACTAATGCCTGCGGGTTTTGGTCTAACGGAAATCGTGATTCCAACAATTGGTATCAGAGCGACAGGTCTTGAGTTTGAAACTCACCCGGCTTGCGTTGGGAGGGAGATTGTTAGACATTGGGTTCAACGCTCCCCGTGTGTTTCGCGACATGGACTAATTGCCTCTCGTGGATCCTAACTCTGGCGATTGTAGCGAAGACTAATGCTTGCTGGTTTTGGTCTAACAACAATCGTGATTCCAACACCTCCAACTCTTAAATAGAGTTACAATGTGGAGTTTTCTAGAGTCTTCTTCATCATGATAATCTGGCTAACCTATTTTCCATGAATAATGGGGGTTTACGTAGCATCCTTTCAAATTATGGTGGTTAAAACATGAAGGTCAACTTATGAGTAGCATAACTTTTGCATACGAACTTTGATTGAGGTGATTCTTGAATTGTTGGAAAGGTATCTATATGTAGAATAGTTCCAAAAGTAACAACACTTAAGTGAGAATTTTTTACCCAAAAAAAATGTCATTTGATGCCTCAAATTTCTCCAGGAAGGTTTCAGACCACAAATTTTCAAACTTGGTCCTATCGGTAAGAATAGTTTTGTGAGTTTATTCATCCATTTTTTCCACTCTAGAAGCTTCAAGATGGATGAAAAACAATATAATGATCTAATTAATATCACACCTCCCCATTTTTTGGAGACTTTTGGCACAAAATCTTCTACTGAATGTGAGAATATTAGATCTACTAAACTAGTTATCTATCTAAGAAACCAATAACATATCAACATATAAATAAGAACAAAAAGAGAACAAGGAAAAATAATACAACAGATATACGTGGTTCACCCAATTGGGCTATGTCTATGGGAAGGTTGTGTTCTATTATCTCTATAAATCTCCTGCAATATTAATAAGAGAGAAACTACAAATAACCCGATACAAATAATTGTATGAGCACAAGCACAAGATGAGATGTGATAGTAATAAAAAAGGCTCCCTTAACCCTATTATATACCCGGAGATGTGGAGGAATTACTCTCATATATTGAATGTGGGATAGTATAATTCTCCAAAATAACACCTCTTTATATAATAAATGGGTACAAGAGTATACTATGCCATAATGAATATGGTATATAATGTGATATTATTTTTCATAACATTGTATTCAACTTCCGACATAATACAAAGAAATTATTACCTTCCAAGGAATATAATATATTCCAACAATCCCCCTTAATAATGGCTGGGAGAAGGGCCCATCCTAACACTACCTAACACTAAGGAAGGAAGGAGTCATTACTACTCCCCCTTGATGACAACTTCCCTCCTCCCAAGAAAAAAATGAAGATACAAATACTTCGCTTATGTCAAGGATTTGGTGAAGATACAAGTTGCCTGCTGCTTGGTAGGAAAATACTCTAGAGAAATAATGCCACCAGCGACAAGACCTCGAATATAATGAGGATCAAGGTCGATATGCTTCATTTTGGAGTGATATATCGCGTTATAAGCAAGCTAAATTGCACCTTGATTGTCACATTTCAACATGGTGGATGATTTTAGAATGAGACCAAGCTCGGTAAGAACATGTCGTAACCAAACGGATTCTTTAGTTACTTCTTTCGCTGCTCTATACTCTGCTTCACATGACGATAAAGAGATCGGACCCGAACCAAGTTGAAATATGTAACCAGTAGTTGACCATTGATTAGAACTGTCACCTGCCCAATCAGAATCTGTATAACCATAGAGTAAAATTGTAGCATTGCTCAAATAAAATACACCATAATGCAATGTCCCCTGTAAATATCACAGAATTCTCTTGGCTTCTGTTATCACCCGAGTAATTATTAGGTCATGGGATTTTGGTTTATAGTTAAAGAAAACTAGTGGTAACCAAGAACCTCTTTTAGAATTCAGGATCTAGCCTTCCTGAGTTCTGGAGTGGGATCTCTCCTTAAGATTTAGCTTTTTTTTGTAATGGATTTTAGGGTAGCTATGAGTGGACAATTTGGTTTGATTTTTTGAATATTGGTAGGAATAAAGGACTACAAGGGAAACCATAGAAATATCTACCTAACCATTGGGAAATGGAGTCAAATTTATAGCAAACAAGACTAGAAAATAAGGTCAAAAGAACAAATATACTAAGGGAAAGATAGATGATCTTTAGAGGGTTTTAAAAGGCTATTTTGATGAAGCGGTATGATTTGGACTAAGGGCAATTAAGAATCCTTAGATCACTAGAAAAAGGAAGAGGGAAATTGAGGTCAAACGAGACTAAAGAGCAATTAAGAATTCTAAAGTCTGGAAATCAACAGAAAACATAAACATGAAAACTAGTAAGAACAGAGAGCTTTTTACACTGATTCTGTAATACCTTTCCTAGTTATGTTGGAAATGTTGTCATTGATGGCAAAGGAGCACAAAGGAGCATCAAGGAGAAGAGGAAGCAAAGGCAGTGAAATGAGAGGTTCAATAAGAAATTGTATGAGTTTGTGTGGGCATGTATGAATAAGACTCTGTAATGGCTCATCTCCCCTTTATAATAATTATATGGTGACCGAATACATGGTGTAGTCTGGTCTGGGGTTAAAGGTTGGGCAATACCATTTACCCAAAAATGTATAGTGGAACTCCTCAAAGAGGAGACAGTTCTGTTTTGAAATTGTAATCAAAGAAAATAGCTGTAATACTCTACACAAAAGGTGGAGGTCAATTTTTATGTAATCACGGTTAAAGGAGGCTCGATTCCCTGAAGTTCCTGAGCTACTATATTGTGGAGGAAGTCGAAATCCTAGTCTCTGCGTGGAAAGTGATATTAATATAAGCCTGTGTGAGTATTGCGAAATGGAAGTCGATGAAGTGTTATGGCATAACAGAGTATGAGCGCAGTTTGAATATGAAATCGAGAACAGAATCGATGGAAAGGCATGGCGCATTGAGGAGTTATCATTCTCCGTGTAACAGTTGTCTAGGCCTGTAGAGATGAGTCGTTGGTAATTGCAGTATGGACCAAGAAACAGTGTTGATGAATTGCACATGAAAGGTAGAGTTCATATATATAAAAGCACTGAAGAAATAAAGCTGAGTGGATAAGGAGGGACGTTAATCTCTGTTCGAGAATTCTGAAGCGATGGCATGATTCTGAAATGAAACATTAGAACTGTGCGACGGATCGGTCTGACTACAAATGAAACATTCTTAAAGAGCACGACGAAACCCTGAGGGAAAAGGAGAGGAACCATGAGCACTGTGAACAGTGACAGTGGGTTTGCGAAACCAAACCCATCCATATCGCACCGCCTTTGTACGGAAGTGAAACCACTCCAAATCAATGCGATATATGCTAGGAGCTGACACGTGGTCTTAAGTGGGTTGGAGAAACCACTCCCATCGCTCCCTCATCGTGCGATAACTATCGGCGATGGAATGAACGTGATATATCCGTGCGCTGTCTGATTTGGAGGAGGGTTCATCGAATGAAAATCACACTCAAAATAGCACATAAGAAAACTCAAGGGACAGAGCGATAAGCAGCTGGGCCCCAGTTCATCACATGGCTTCTGAGAGTTAAATTTCATATCGTTTAATCGTGTGATTGCTGTAGGATCGGAGGGTTGGAGCGCAATAATACATGAGCCGTTGGATGTGAATGGGAAATGAACTGCTGTGATCGACCACATATATGTGTTAAGTTGTGGGCCTGAGGCAATTACATAGGTTATTGTTTGGGGTTTAAACCTTAGTCGAGGCGTATATTAAAGTTATAACAACTGATGCGATGATATGAAGTTTTAATAAGTCGTGGCTCGAATCAAAATCGTAATATATGATGTAATGCCATATAGTGATGATAAATGTAATATGAAGTGTTAGCAGGGATGTAGTAATAAGGCACCAACCATATAACTTGAACATATGCACTGTATATGACTGATGTGCACGGGTTAAAGGAATAAAAAGGAGAGGTATACATATGCGTTATGCATTCGTTAGCGATTGAAAAGTTTTAATGTTAAAGAAGTGAGCATAGTATTTTGATTTTTATTAACCAAAGTCAAAGTCTATATTAACGAATCTTCATATGAGCGCCTATACAGAAGTTATTAAAGGTTTGAAGCTGAGAAGTAGAACCTCCACAATGAATAGAGATTGCCCAGATTAGACAGATTGTGGACCCTTTTTGAATGATTAATTGATGCATGAGACTTTGAGATTTACTGGTGAGCTAAACTTATAAAACAGGCATATATATAGCAGATACACAACTACAGTGGGCTTGGAGAATATGTACAGAGGTAAACAGAGACTGCAGAATTGAAGAGGTATGAAGCAAAGGGATTTAAAATTGCAGTGAACAGGTGTACATGCACAGGTGCTTAGAGTTGCAGTAAACAGAGGTATGCAGGACAGTTGCATGACAGCAACAGAAAGGACAAAACCAGCAAGCCAAGGGCTGAGTAAAGTTTATATTTTGAAACTAAAAATGTAAATGTTTTAATTGTTTTATATTGTTTGTGATGCAAAGGCAAGTATCCGAAGGAAAAGAAAAATCCCACTGTAACATTGAAATTTGTACATATTGTTATATTTTTTAAATGAGTTGGACAAAGGAATGAGAAGGTAGAAGCCAAAGAGTCATGGTTGTTCACTCCAAATTCCTTGTGGAATACAAATAGTCATGTGATGAACTCTATATATAATATCAACTTGATATGCATAGTGTTTAGAGAGGGTGAGTATAGAGAATGCAAAGTATGGAAAATTGAGGCAGAGAAGATAAGGAAGAGAGGAGCAGAAAGAGATGCTACAGAACAGAGGTGATATCTGAGGTAAATCAGTAAACATTTCATTTGATAAATTGAGGAAGTTGGAGCTTCCCTATCAAGTTGAAGCTTGATAGCTGTCAATTGTAGCTGACTGAGGTTGGAGCCTCTTGTAGGTTGGTGCCTGCAGAAAAACAGTGGTGAGAGGGAGTAGGAGCTTTCCTTTGCATCACAACAATAATAAGATGTGGTTTTCTCCCTTTAAGGGTTTCCACTTATATCTGTTGTCTCTATCTGTGTTTCCTGTGTGCTGAGATGATTTACCAAATCTGCTTAATGTTTGCTGCTCTCATAATAAGGTTGATGTCACATTAATTTAATACTTGCCGCAACATATTAAGACTGTTCATATACTAAGGTTGGTTATAAAAGTAAGTTGTAAATAAGTTGGTGAAAAATTTAAAAAGCTCATGTATGTGTTAAACTGATTCAACCCACCCTCTCAGTTTAACTAAGAATTCAACAATTGGTATCAGAGCAGGTTCCTTTTGTACCAGTTTAACCACTGAAAGGATATCCTAGGCCCCCAGGATGGCTAGTCAAGAAGGAAGCTCAAACAATAAAGCCCCTTTCTTCACTGGTGATAATTATGCCTTCTAGAAAATCAGAATGAGAGCATACATAATGTCTCTTGGAATAGAGGTATGGGCTGCTGTAGAATTTGGATATGCCCCAAAGGCAACTGACCCAGAAAGAGAAGCTAAACAAGAATTTGTAGCAAATGCAAATGCCATGAATGCAATCTTAAGTGGACTTTGTGAGGCTGAATTTATCAAAATAATGCACAGTAAGACTGCCAAAGATATGTGGGACACTCTAGAGAATATCCATGAGGGAAATAAAAAGGTAAAGACTGCCAAACTTCAAATATATAGAGCCCAGTTTGAAAATTTAAAAATGAATGATGATGAAGATGTTGGCAACTTCTTCTTAAAAGTTGCAGAAATTGTTAACAATATGAAAGCTCTTGGAGAAACCATACTAGAAAGTATAATTGTGCAAAAGATTCTAAGATCTCTTCCATCCAGGTTTAATCCCAAGGTGTCTGCAATAGAAGAAACAGCTGATTGGGAGACCTTGACTATGAACCAGTTACTTGGAAATCTAACAGCCTATGAGATGAGACTCCCACAGAAGAAGCTAAGTACGAGGGAGGCAGCCTTTAAAACAGAAAAGAAGAAAGAAGAAAAGGAAGATACATGTTCTTCCTCTGATGAAGAAGAGGCTAAATTTGTCAAGAAACTGGATAGAGGCTTAGGTAAATACAAAGGTAAACTTCCTTTCAAATGCTTTAACTATGGAAGAGTTGGACACTATGCTACTAAGTGTCCTCAGAAGAAAGTAAAGAATCAGGCTCAAGAATCAGGGAAAAATACATCAAAGAACTGGCAGAAAGGAAAGAAATTTAGTAGAAAATCCTTCTATGCTCAACAAGACAACAGTGCATCTGAAGACTCAGATGAACCCACAAGTGAAGAAGGAACCTCTAAATTTTTATTGATGGCCATAGAAGAACTTGAAGGACTCCTGCTAGAAGATGAAGAAGAAGAAGGTGAAGTCGACCTTGAGGGGGAGCTAAAAAGTGCCCTGGAGGAGATTGATAGACTCAAACTAAAGTGTAGAAAAAAAAATGACATTCTCCTCAAGTATGTACGAGAAGAACAGAATTTAGAAGTTCTCATGCAGCTAAAGATAGAGATTGAAGAAGCCAAGAAGATAGAAGACATGTTACTTAAGCAAATCAAGGAGAAAACTCAGGAACAAGAGAAGTTGGAAGAAGAAGTAGTATGTCTCAGGAAGAAATTAGAAAATTATCAAAGGAAAGTGACTATAAATTCTTCTCAAACAACAAGCTCTGGTAAGTTGAACGAAATTCTGGATGCTCAAAGATCTCCTATGATAAAAACTGGAATAGGCTATGAAGGAGAATCAAGTAAAACCAAAGAAAAATAAAACAGAGAGATTATTTTTGTAAAAGCAAAGAAGGATGATGAAGCAGCTCAAATAATTCCTACAAAAGAAGAAACATGTAAGGAGGGAGATAGAACCTAGAAGAATCCTCTAATAACAAAGAATGAAAGAAATACTCAGACAACAGAAAAAGATTCATATACCCCTGAGTATGTCAAATTTTGAAGCCATCAAAGGATATTCTTCCCTCCTATGAAAAGTGCGATCTGTTATGTCTGCCACAAGCTGGGACACATTGCTACATATTGTCATTCAAAGAGGAGTAATTCAAACCAGCAAAAGAGGCAAACAGTGAAGAGACTGTCTCAAGCAAACAAATGGAGAAGACAACCTTACATTAGGTATGCAAATAGTTTCTATGGTTACTATTTTAATTGTAAGTAATTTGGCCATAAAATCATTGAGTGTAGAAAATATGGACAAAGATTGATGTTTAACACCTCAAGGGGGTTTATGAATCAAAGAAATTTTGTTCATACTCACAATTCTGCAAAAATTATGATCAAATGTTGTGTATGCAATAAAATTGGACATATGCCTTCCAAATGTCCTCTGAGAGGATGTGATTCATCATCTCACAAAAGATACCAAACAAAAGGATGCTTCCAGTGGAAAAAGAAGGTGAATAAATGTGACCTGGCTCTAACTGCTCAAGACCTAAAAAGCTAGTGGTATTTGGATAGTGGCTGCTCAAAACACATGACTGGAGACAGAAGCAAGTTTATAACTTTTGATGAAAAGAAATCTGGAAATGTTACTTTTGGCAATGATAAATCAGGAAAAATAAAAGGAAAAGGCTCAGTCAGCCTAGATAATGGCAGAGGAAAGGCCCAAGATGTACTATTTGTAGATGCGCTGAAATCAAATTTGCTGAGTGTCAGTAAAATGTGTGATAAAGGTTGTGAAGTTATTTTTAGAGCACAATATTGTGAAGTTAGATCAAGCACCACAGGTAAGACTCTGCTCAAAGGAGTTCGAACAGAGAGTAATGTTTACATTGTGAAAGAGGAAGATGAAGCATGCCATCTTAGCAAACTTGAGGAGTCATGGTTATGGCATAAAAGGTTGGGACATCTCAGCTTCGATCACATCATCAGACTGAGCAAGAAGAAAGCTGTTAGAGACATGCCAGAAATAAGAAGGCCTTCTAATACCATATGCAAATCTTGTCAATTGGGCAAACAGATCTACACATCATTTAAGTCCAAAGATGAGTTATCAACAAGAAGACCACTCCAGCTTGTGCACATGGACCTGTGTGGACCTGCAAGAACTAAAACACCAAGTGGAGAATCCTACTTCATGTTGATAATAGATGATTCTCTAGAATGACTTGGGTTGCATTTCTCAAGAATAAATCGGAAGCTCTGCAAAAATTCAAAATATTCAAAGCTTTAGCAGAAAATTAGACAGGATGCAAGCTAAAATGCATCATATCAGACAGAGGAGGTGAATTCACAGATTATGACTTTGCAGACCTATGTAATGAACATGTCATAAAGAAACGATTTACTATTGCAGGGACACCTCAGCAGAATGGAGTAGCAGAGAGACAAAACAGATCTATACAAAAAATTGCCAGAGCCATGATGCAAGAGAGTAATATTCCTCAAACCTTCTGGGCAGAAGTAGTAGACACATCCGTGCATATCCTTAACAAAGCTCACTTAAGGCCAAGTAGTGACAAGACTCCCTATGAACTATGGCATAGTAAACCTGCTTCAATCAAACATCTTAGAATATTTGGAAGAAAGTGTTACATAAAGAATAATGATGAAAATCTTGGGAAATTTGATGCAAGAGTAGATGAAGGTATATTTCTAGGATATGCTTCCAAAAGTAAAGGGTACAGGTGCTACAACAAGACTCTTCGGAAAATTGTAGAAAGCATTGAAGTGATATTTGATGAAGAACTTCCAAACAATACAAGAGGTACAGACTGCAGCAGTCCTTCAAATCACCATGAAGAAGAAAACCAAGATGATGATGAAACAAGCAAGACAACAGAAGATGCTGAACTAAGCTCTAAAGTCCCCTCTAGATACACTCAGAAGAACCATCCTAAAGATCAGATCATAGGAGACAAGAGAGTAGGGGTCCAGACAAGAAGACAGCTAACTGAACAGACATAAGAGGTATACATAGCCATGCTATCACAAATAGAGCCAAAGAATTTTGAAGAAGCCAGAAAGGACAAGTATTGGGTGAATGCTATGAATGAAGAATTGGACCAAATTGAGAAGAACAATACCTGGGAACTAGTTCCTAGACCGACTGAGAAAAATTTCATAGGCTCAAAATGGGTATTCAAAAATAAAATGAATGAGCAAGGACAGGTAATCAGGAACAAAGCCAGACTTGTCTGCAAAGGATATTCACAAATCGAAGGACTTGATTACGATGAAACATTTGCCCCCATAGCTAGAATGGAAGCTATCAGAATGTTTCTTGCCTTTGCATGCTACCAAGACTTCAAGGTATTTCAAATGGATGTGAAATATGCATTTCTGAATGGAGACCTAGAAGAAGAAGTCTACATGGAACAACCAGAAGGCTTCTCATTAATAGATAAAGAAGACTATGTATGCAGACTAAAGAAGGCTCTATATGGACTAAAACAAGCTCCTCATGCTTGGTACTCAAGGTTGGATAAATACTTGCAAAAACAAGGCTTTAAGAGAGGAGGAGTAGACAGCAATCTATACATAAAAGCCCATGAAAATGAACTCCTGATTGTTGTAGTATATGTTGATGACATTATGTTTGGAAGCAATAGAGATAAGCTAGCAAAAGGGTTTGCTGAGGAGATGAAATCATATTTTGAGATGTCTATGATTGGAGAGCTCAGTTTCTATTTAGGACTTCAAATTCAGCAAAAGAACACAGGTACATTTATCTCACAGGAAAAATACTTAAAAGAAATGTTGAAAAAGTTCAAAATGGAAGACTGCAAACCTGTGTCAACTCCCATGATCACAGGATGCAAGCTATGTGCTAATGACGGATCTGTTGATATAGATCAAAGACTCTACAGATCCGTGATAGGAAGTTTTTTGTACCTGACAGCATGAAGACCAGACATCATGCTAGTAGTAGGACTTGTGGCTAGATATCAAGCAGCACCAAAGAAAAATCATCTTCTAGCAGTCAAAAGAATATCCAGATATTTACAAGGCATAGTACAGTTTGGGCTATGGTGTCCAAAAGGAAAAAGCCTCACTTTGACAGCATACACAGATGCAGATTGGGCCAGTTGTATGGATGACAGGAAAAGCACAAGTGGAGGTGCATTCTATCTAGGAGAAATTCTGGTGGCATGGCTAAGCAAGAAACAAACATCTATTTCTCTATCTACAGCATAAGCAGAATACATAGCAGTAGCAGCATGTTGTACACAAGTCATGTGGATGAAACAAACCCTCCAAGACATGAAGGTAGGCATTGATGAACCTATCTCTATCAAATGTGATAATTCAAGTGCTATAATCATATCAAAAAATCATGTGCTTCATTCAAAAACTAAATATATCCCAATCAAGTATCATTTTCTCTGAGAACAAGTAGCTCAGAAGGTAGTAAAGCTGGAGTATGTACCAACAAAAGAACAGATAGCAGATATATTTACCAAACCTCTTGCTAGAGAACCATTTGAATATTTGAGAGATAGACTAGGGGTGGTATCTGTAGATGCTACTCTCTAATATGAAGAGAAAGCATAGTTTCAGGGGGAGAACAGAAACAAAAATATCATTCCAGGGGGTGTCAGCTAACAAAGGAACCATGAAACAGGTCCTCAGGATCAAAGGATTATGGAAAAAGTACATCCAGCATAAAAGAGTCAATGAAAAGGCTAAAGGATCAATATTTTTGTTTACTCTTGAAACATTATATTGAGCATTGAAGCAATATCTTTTTCTCTATAATTGAATGCCTTTCGTAAGTCAGCACTTATATATCTTCAAGGCCTCTGACTTAGGATTATTCATAAACTATGTGAATTTTGATTGCTGAGACTTCAATCAAACAACTTTAAGTTGTGTGGAAGATCATCATGATAGAACAGTTAAAATATCTGAAGTATGAAGGACTATTTGATCAGAAAAGATAAATTGAACATTGACATACATACCTCCTTTTGTCATGAAGAAAATTGCATGATTGATAAGTGAGTTTGACTAATACATTGAATGTGTCTAGCCTCAAGGGTTCGTTCTTGAAAGTGCAGTGTGCAAGCAGTAAAGTTGGTATTTGGTCTCTTAAATTGAAAGATCACCTAATCTCACAATAAGTTGTAAACTTTGGTTTGATTCATTGTTCACAACAACAATAAGGACCTTTCAGCTATTAACTGTAATATCATTATCAACATCCTAGCTCATATCATCACCAACAGGCAAGAAAAGTGAATCACAGCTATAAAAGATATATTGGCATCATTACCATAATTGAACAGGTGTGGTACTGCATATGTGTATTTCAGAAGAAGACATACTCCAACTACAACTTCCTCAATAGATATGGATTTCAGATGAAGATTATAATATAGACAAGTTCAAATATTCTCAAAAGTGTTCTCTCAACAACTCGTGTACACCAGTTTGGAGCAGTAGGGTACAAAGTTAGAAGAAGAAGGCCTAAACACATCTCAGAGAGAGGAAATGAAGAGATAGAAAGCACACGAGAAAATGTGCAACCCTTTGCCATTGATGTCAAAGGGGGAGGAAAAGCAAGTAACAGAAGATAGGATCTTCTAAAAGAAGCTAGGCAGAGGAAGACTTGGAGGAAGCATTGGATTATTGGTGAAGGTGTTGCCATCAATTCCAAAGGGGGAGACTGTTGGAAATGTTGTCATTGATGGCAAAGGAGCAAAAAGGAGCAGCAAGGAGCAGAGGAAGCAAAGGCAGTGAATTGAGAGGTTCAATAAGAAATTGTATGAGTTTGTGTGGGCATGTATGAATAAGACTCTGTAATGGCTCATCTCCCCTTTATAATAATTCTGTGGTGACCGAATACATGGTGTAGTCTAGTCTGGGGTTAAAGGTTGGGCAATACCATTTACCCAAAACTGTATAGTGGAACTCCTCAAAGAGGAGACAGTTCTGTTGGAACTTGTAATCAAAGAAAATAGCTATAATACTCTACGCAAAAGGTGGAGGTCGATTTTTATGTAATCACGGTTAAAGGAGGCTCGATTCCCTTAATTTCCTGAGCTACTATATTGTGGAGGAAGTCGAAATCCTAGTCTCTGCGTGGAAAGTGATATTAATATAAGCCTGTGTGAGTATTGCGAAATGGAAGTCGATGAAGTGTTATGGCATAACAGAGTATGAGCGCAGTTTGAATATGAAAGCGAGAACAGAATCGATGGAAAGGCATGGCGCATTGAGGAGTTATCATTCTCTGCGTAACAGTTGTCTAGGCCTGTAGAGATGAGTCATTGTTAATTGCAGTATGGACCAAGAAACAATGTTGATGAATTGCACATGAAAGGTAGAGTTCATATATATAAAAGCACTGAAGAAATAAAGCTGAGTGGATAAGGAGGGGCGTTAATCTCTGTTCTAGAATTCTGAAGCGATGGCATGATTCTGAAATGAAACATTAGAACTGTGCGACGGAGCGGTCTGACTACAAATGAAACATTGTTAAAGAGCACGACGAAACCCTGAGGGAAAAGGAGAGGAACCACGAGCGCTGTGAAAAATGACCATGGGTTTGCGAAACCAAACCCACCCATATCGCACCGCCTTTGTACGGAAGTGAAACCACTCCAAATCAATGAGATATATGCTAGGAGCTGACACATGGTCTTAAGCGGGTTGGAGAAACTACTCCCATCGCTCCCTCATCGCGCGATAACTATTGGCGATGGAATGAACGCGTTGTGCGCTGTCCGATTTGGAGGAGGGTTCATCGAACGACAATCGCACTCAAAATAGCACAGAAGATAACTCAAGGGACGGTGTGATAAGCAATTGGGCCCCATTTCATCGCATGGCTTCTGAGAGTTAAATTTCATATTGTTTAATCGTGCGATTGCCGTAGGATCGGAGGGTTGGAGCGCGATAAGATATGTGTCATTGGATGTGAATGGGAAATGAATTGTTGTGATCGACCACATATATGTGTTAAGCTGTGGGCCCGAGGAAATTACATAGGTTATTGTTTGGGGTTTAAACCTTAAACGAGGTGTATATTAAATTTATAACAAATGATGCGATGATATGAAGTTTTAATAAGCCGTGGCTTGAATCAAAACCATAATATATGACATAATGCCATACAGTGATGATAAATGTAATATGAAGTGTTAGAGGGGATGTATTAATAAGGCTCCAACCATATAACTTAAACATATGCACTGTATATGACTGTTGTGCACAGGTTAAAGGAATAAAAAGGAGAGGTATACATATGTGTTATGCATTCATCGGTGATTGAAAAGTTTTAATGTTAAAGAAGTGAGCATAGTATTTTTATTTTTATTAACCAAAGTCAAATTCTATATTAACGAATCTTCATATGAGTGCCTATACGGAAGTTATTAAAGGTTTGAAGACGAGAAGTAGAACCTCCACAATGAACAGAGATTGCCCAGATTAGACAGATTGTGGACCCTTTTTGAATGATTAATTGATGCATGAGACTTTGAGATTTACTGGTGAGCTAAACTTATAAAACATGCATATATATAGCAGATACACAACTACAGTGGGCTTGGAGAATATGTACAGAGGTAAACAGAGACTGTAGAATTGAAGAGGTATGCAGCGAAGGGATTTAAAATTGCAGTGAAAAGGTGTACCTGCACAGGTGCTTAGAGTTGCAGAAATGTAGGTATATGGTGATGCTTGCATGATGCCATAAAGGACAAAACCAAAGAAGCCAAGGGCCGAGTGAAGTTTATATTTTGAAACTAAAAATGTAAATGTTTTAATTGTTTTATATTGTTTGTGATGCAAAGGTAAATGTTTTTTTTTTATTCAAGGAAAAGAAAAATCCCACTGTAACATTGAAATTTGTACATATTGTTATATTTTTTAAATGAGTTGGACAAAGGAATGAGAAGGTAGAAGCCAAAGAGTCATGGCTGTTCACTCCAAATTCCTTGTGGAATACAAATAGTCATGTGATGAACTCTATATATAATATCAACTTGATATGCATAGTGGTTAGAGAGAGTGAGTATAGAGAATGCAGAGTATGGAAAATTGAGGCAGAGAAGATAAGGAAGAGAGGAGCAGAAAGAGATGCTACAGAACAGAGCTGATATCTGAGGTAAATCAGTAAACATTTCATTTGATAAATTGAGGAAGTTGGAGCTTCCCTATCAAGTTGAAGCTTGATAGCTATCAGTTGTAGCTGACTGAGGTTGGAGCCTCCTGTAGGTTGGTGCCTGCAGAAAAATAGTGGTGAGAGGGAGTAGGAGCTTGCCTTTGCATCACAACAATAATAAGATGTGGTTTTCTCCCTTTATGGGTTTGCACCTGTCCTCCAAATTATTCATTATGTTTCTCTTATTCAAGACCTTTTTGATTTGGAGTATACTTTCAGTTCTATCCTGAATTTTTAACTCTTCAAGTTCTTCCCTATGTTTTCTATTCAGAAATGTGATAAGTCTTTAAGCTTGAGCAGGTTTAGAAGCCAGTTCTTCTTTTGTTTTCTGTATTTCTAACTGTGTTGCTTTAGGTAACTTTTTTTGCTCATAAATTATTTGGATTGAGGGCCATTGCAAATGTATGCTCTGAATGATGTTATTCCAAAGATAATTCTTAATATAAGATACCTGCTCAATGAGTTGTACCTGTTGTTGAAGAATCTTAACCTGTTCCTGCAATCTGTTAGCCCTTTGCTCATGTCCTTTGGAAGTGATTAAGGCATCTCTGTTGGATGTTTCCAGATTTCTGATGGTACCTTTTAAACTGATTATCTCTTTATCTTTTATGGACATGTCTTCCATGGCCTTGACTATGGCAGTTGTTTCCCCTTGTTGTATTTATCTATGATGTTGATGAAGAAGAAGTGGAAGAGATGTCTTTAGAAGTAATTGACACTGCAGTTGCCAATACTCATTTCGGTGCCAAATGTTCTACCAATGTTGAGGGAATAGTTGTTCTTACAGTTGGGATAACTGTAGGAATGGAAACTTGCTGAGCTTTCTTCAAATTTTCATTTTCTTGCATTAGAGATTCTATTTGGTTTTCCATCTCCTTTATCTGGGCTGTCATTTTCAAAACAAGTTGCATAGTTTCCTCTTTCTCTGTCTTTTCCTAAAGCACTTCTTTTGCCTTAGGGTGCTCACTCTGTGGCAATTTAAGTTGTTCTCTTAAGGCTACAATATCATCATTCTTCTGCCTTATTAATTTTCTAGCAACTTCAGTGTTAGAAGGATATGCTCCTATTTCAATTACCAAATATTCTAAGGATTTTATCCTTAAATCCTTGGCATGTAATGAATCCTTATACAATTTCATTTGAGTTTGTAGGTTGGATACAGTCTTTTGGAGCATAGTAGCACTCATTGTTTTGCTTACTACTTTTGAATATAACATTTTTTATGCACTCCTGTGGAATTCTATCTGATATAGCTCGTGAATAGTATCAGCATTTACTACAAATTCTGTTTTTCTGTAGTCTGAGGCTGATTTTGGATGTGCTACCACTAGTTGAAGAAAGGACATGATCATTTATTGGTTGCATAATCAAATGTTGTTACTAGTCTGTCCTTATCTCCTGGTTTTTCTTTTATAAGTTTAGAATAAACTTCATTTTTTATTTCTTCATTCTTCTCCCTAATTAGTTTGAACCTCTTCTGAATATCAGAATTAGTTTCTTCAGTTGTTTTAGAAGAAGAGGGAGCTTCTGTATCCATTTCTATTTCAACCATTTCCTTTCCTTTACTCTGTGTTTGTACCTGTTCATTCTGAATTTCCCTGAGTGTTTCATTAACAATTCTGGTGGCTTCATCATCTGCGTGCTGGTCATTAGTATCATCCACATCTATGACTCCTTCTTTTTCTAGAGTAGTCATTTTGGCCTTTTTGTTGTAGATTGTTTTAAATTTGTTTTCAATGATTGTCTCTGCCAAATATCCTTCTTCTTTCCTTGGTCTTTTGTTGGATCCCTCTGCTGGTTGGTTAACTGTAACCACCTGTGTACTATCCATTTTATTTTTCTTTAGATTCTATGTTTGTAACTCCTGATCATCATCAATTAAAGTATTGGCAACCCATTCCAACTGATTGGCATATTTTTCAATTAGTGGCTTAGTTTCATGGAGGAATAGGGGCAATTTGCATTTGACCCTAAGATTTCTCAGAATACCCTGAGGGTCATAGTTCCAGTAAAAACTTTGCTGAAAATTGAAAGTTGATAGTTTTCTGGTAACCTCTTTCAAGGCATGTTTGCTGTTAACTATGAAAGAGCCAATTTGACTTTTCAATTTGAATTGTGCCTTCTTTTTGGATGCTATAAAGTTTACTGCATCTGCATTCAAAATCAGCCTTATGTATTCCAGAGAAAATATCCTGGTGGTTAAAAACTTTGGCAATTTGTATGGGGCCAAGATTGCACCATATATTCTAATCTCAGTGTGATTTTTGTATCAATACCAATCACCCACTTTACATTTTTCAGAAAACCGTAAAATCCTTTTGATATCTTCATTTATTCTTGGTGGTTCTGCTTTATCCAACAAACTGATAACAGGTCTGATAAATAGGTCATTGAAATCACTGTAACTGTACTCACTACTATTCTTTCTCAGAAGAGAGGTCTAAAATATTACTGAAAGTGGTTTGCCTTCCATATCCATCTTCTATAGTGCAAAGGGAAAATTATCTGCTTGAGAGAACAAAAAGAGATGTAACAGATATGAAGTATATCTAAACACTCCTTCATCAGGTAATTTTATTAGCTGATAATGAATATTGTCAGCAATAAATTTGGCAAAATCAAAGACCAACTCTGGTTGTTGTCCAGGAGACAAAGTGGAGAGGAAGCCTAAGATGGAGGCATCTGTGAATTCATCATTAACATAACCTAAAATAAATGATAGCATGGAAATGACCTGTCTGGAGCCTTCAGGAAAATCAAAGGTATCATAAGGAGGGTTCACGAGGGGAGATCAACGGTTTAATTCTAATCCGATAGGAAATGGTGGGGGTAGGGAAGGATTTATCGGATTTTTTTTTTACCATTAGATTATGGATGCTTGGAGATCGGATGGTTAATAGTCAATGCGATGGGGGAAAGATAAGGGGCTGAGTATTGTTCTTCGCGTTTGATGAGAACCGTCGGATTAATGAGATGAGAAGATCGCATGGTCAATATTAAATCCAAAAGAGATGAGGGTTTTAATAAGAGTTATATATACAAAGACTCTTATGTATGGAATAAAGTGACGGGGAGGGGTTTCAAAAGGGTCTAGACCAAGGTTACAACTGTGATAAAAGAATATTTATCGGGAAAGTAGAAATGGTTAAGGTTTTAACCATTGGGGTTAAGGGTAATCGGGGAAGGGGATGTATTGAACAGAGGGATACATGTTATGAAGTTTGGTTTAAATTAAACTTCGGGAATTACATTTTTTGTTTTAAACATATATAAAACATGTTTAATGATTTTTTGTGTATTTTTATTATATAGTTAATTAAATCAAATTGATTTAATAACCATAAGGGGCGGGATATTTACATAAAGTTATTTTTAGCCAAAGGGGGTTTAATGTGGGTTTTATTTAAACATGTGAGGATAATAAACTTTGGCTTAAAGTTATATTAATGGGTTTTTGGGGGTATTTAATAAAAGGGAGTTATATTAAATAGGAGAAGGTTATTTTCTAGGGAATTATTAAATAAGTTAAAGTTAATATGACAAGGGAAAAATGGATACTCAAAATGCATTAATATAACTAAGAAAAGTGAAGATTAAAGGTAAATTTGCATTATAATAATTGTATCACTTCAACTTAGGATAAAATGCCATTTTGAGGGTTTTATGCTTCATGAGATGCGGGAAGTTAATCAAAATGGGGATCATTAAGTAAAAATGAGGTTTTTACTTGTGATTTTTTCATGGAAATGAATGCATGAATGGAAAATGATGTGATTTTTGGGATTAATATAACAACTTAACATTTTCAGCTTGTCAGCCATAGAGCCTTGGGTCCGGTCCCAACAAAAGTCAAGGAAATGACTTGAGCCTTTCTGACTGATAGTTTAGAATGATAAATGGCTATAGGGAAGGGAAGTTAATTATTTACAGCCCTGGTGAATAATATTTACAATGATGCTTCTCACCTTCTTCTACCTACCCAATTTAACTGCTAAAAAATTTTCTTCCATTTTGATTAGGTGCATTTGAGCTAGCAACCTTTACAACATTTATTCTTTCTGAAAGCAATCAAACTATCTAATTCTACACCTATTTCATCCAGGAATCCAGATTAAACTGTTGGATTCACTTATTCTCTACCTAACTACTGAATTGGCATGATTAAACTTTATGAAAATTCTTTATTCTCTATCTACAACAAGTGAAATTAAAACATGACAAGTCAAGATTAAACTGTTTAACTCATCATGGATTATGGCATTTATTGACACTCTGCCATAATCAACTGCAAAAGGTAAAATTAGTGCATTTAGGCTTGCACACTTTCATGTTTTATTCATCTTTTTCTATTGGGGTCTATTATTTTTTCTAAGTCCTTTGATTATTCTTTTTAGGACTTTTTACCCTCTTTTTGATTATTTTTCTTTTTCTTTTATATATATATATATATATATATATATATAGGAATACAACTTTCAGAAGGCAAAGTATGTGCATATTTACAAGATTACCATTAGTCAAGTCAAAATTATGAATCCTATATTTATAGGTCACTAAAATCGGCTTCACTTTGGGATGGCATTTCCTTGTGAAATGTAAAGAAATTTGAGATCAGTAGCCTTCATCTTTGACCTTGGTGATCCCGTAATTGTCTTATGTTTTATGAAACAATTCATATTTATGACATCTTATACTGCAAAGCTTAGGGCCTTCTCTTCGAGCTTCAACTTTGTAGATAGAATATCCAATCCAATATACACACTTGCAATGAATATTTACAATGAAAATTAAATCAATCTAACTGTTGAGTGACTCAGAAGAATAGTAGTGTTTCAGTATCCTACCATTCACTGGTCCTTCTTGAAGTTTAGTTCCATCCAAATTCTCGATGAAAAATGAATTATTACCTCTGTAACCATATATCACATAGGGTCCTTGCCATAGAAAGTCAAACTTTCTATGTTTTCCTTTATCCTCTCTTCGTGAGTCCCATCTAAAAACTCGATCTCCTATGAAAAAATCATCTTCTTTAAATCTTTTATCAAAAATATTTTTGATTTTGTCATGTAAAACTTGTGATTTTTCATAAACTTCTTCTCTAGTTTGCTAGAGATGTATGGTTTCATTGATTCTTCGTTGAATGTCATTTGTTTCCACCTGTGATTCCTGGATAATCTTCATGAGTGGAACACCCAAGGAATAAGGGAAAACTGCATCTGTTCCATAAACAATCTGATAAGGTGAAGTTCCAATAGACTTTTTTGTGGTAAGCCTATCAGCCCATAGGGCATAGACCAGCTTTTTGTTCCATGTCTTTTTGTTGTCTTGGAGTAATTTTTTGATGATATTGATTAAGCTTTTGTTTGATGATTCGGCTAAAACATTACCTTGGGGATAATATGTTGTGGAATGACCTAAGGTAATATGGTATTTATGACAGAAATAAATCATTTTCTTGGATTTTAATGCTGCTGCATTGTCAGTAATAATCTTATGTGGGCATCCAAATCTTGATAAAATATTACTTTCTATGAATGAGATTATAACTGAATCGGTAGCTTGCCTAGTAGGAATGGCTATCCACTTGGTAAAGAATCTGTAGCAGTTAAAATCCATTTATGTTGGCCTGAAGATGGAGAATGGATTTCACCAATGAAATCTAAACCCCATAGTTGAAATGGTCTTTCAGTTAATATAGGCTTAAGAGGTAAAGGCAATAGTTTCTTTTTTCCCTCAAAAATTTGGCATTTGTGGCAAGAGGTGACAATTTTTTTAACATTAGAAAATAAATTTGGCCAGTAAAAACCAACTCTCAGTATTTTGTCAGCTGTACTCTTCCAATATAGGTGGCCTCCACAGTCACCTGCATGAAATTCCTCAAGAATTTTGTCAGCCTTAGATTTTAATAAACAATTTAGTAAAATCCCAGTATTTTCTTTCCAGTAAAGTGCATTGTTTAAGATACAAAACCTCATTTCTTTCTATTTGATGAATCTTGCTTTGGTTTTAGTTAGCCCATGAGGAGCTTGTAAATGTGTTAGTACAAAGATAATTTCAGAGTACCATGGTGAGTCTAGATAGGCCTCACTAATCAATGGAGTTGCCATCTCCTCCTGGTCATCTATTTGTGCAATGAAATTAATGTCTAAATCATTGCAATTTGATTCAGCCATCAGTCTGGCTAAACCCTGTCCTTTAATGAGCTTAGTTGGTTTGATTTCCAGATCGTACTCAAGGATAGTGGCTATCCACTTTCCTCTCCTACTATCAGGTCCATCTTGTGTCAAAATATATTTAATTACTGCATTAGGGACATATGCAATGATGTGTGAATGAAGAATGTAAACTCTGAAATCCTTGATGGCTTTAACCAATGCCAAAGCCTGTTTTTCCATTATATTGTATTTCAGAGGTGCATCTCTGAGGGCTTTACTAAAGAATGCAATTGGCTGTTCTAAACCTTGATTGTTTTTTTGCAGAAGAACTACAGCTATGGTGTGTTTAGATGCAAATGAAAAGATTATGAAATCTTTTTTATAATCTGGGCTGATGAGGACTGGTCTTTTGTCAAGGCCTGTTTTATGGATTCGAAAGATTTTTTGGATTTTACTGTCCATTTTATTGCAGAGTCCTTTTTAAGCATATTGTTGAGATCTTTTGTGATTTCAGCCACATTAGAGATAAATCTTCTTAAAAATTTGATTTTACGCAAGAATGCTTGAAGTTCCTTTATGTTCCTTGGTGGTTGAATATTTAAAATAGCTTCAATTCTTGCAAGGTCTATTCTAATGCCTTCTTTGGAGATTATGTGACCTAACAATTTTCCTTCTTCTAGTCTGAAAAGAGTATTTTTAGGATTAAGAGATATACCATATTTTCTACATTTGATAAAGACTTGTCTCAGGTGATCTAAGTGTTCATCATTTGTTTTTGAAAAGACAATAATATCATCAAGATAGATAACTAAAAATTCATGGATCTCCTTAGCAAAGGCAATATCCATTGCCCTCTGAAAAGTAGCTCCTGCATTTTTCAATCCAAAAGGAATTTTCACGTACATGAAAGTGCACCAAGGAGTAGTAAATGAAGTTTTATTTTGATCATCTTTATGAACTAGAATTTGATTATAACCAGAGAAACCATCTAATAAAGAAATTATTGAAGAACCTGCCACCCTCTGCAAAATATGATCCATTTTAGGCAAGGGGTAATTGTCTTTCAAGGAAGCTTTATTAAGATTTATGAAGTCTATACACAATCGAATTTCTCCTGTTTTCTTTCTGGTAGGCACTAAATTAGATACCCAATCAGAATACCTGACTGGTGCAATTATTTGTCCATCAAACATTCTTTTAACTTCTTTCTCGATTAAGGGTAACAAGATTGGATTGATCCTTCTTCGTTTTTGTTGAAAAGGTTTTCGATTTTCTTTCAAAGGAATCTTGTGTTGAATTATGTCTTTGTTGTAAGTTTTCAAATATTCGTAACCCCATGCAAAGACATCTTGATATTATTTTAAAATTTCTATGTATTTGACCTTTTCTTCTAATGATAAGGACTTTGATAGTTTGATCATTTTTTGTTTTTCATTTGTCCCTAAGTTATACTCTTCTATATCAAACCTGACCGGTTCCACTTTTGGTCTTTTGGGCACATCATTGGAATCAAATAAGTCTTCTAGGGGAGTCAAACCTCTGGGTAAAATGTTATGTTTTAAATCAATTAAATCTGGTTCATCTTCCATCATTTCTTCTATATCTACTTTTTCCAATTCATCTATGTCACTCTGAGTAAATATAGTAGGTCTATCAAAATTATGTACATCTAAATTTTCTAAATCATCTATTTGACAAAAATTTGAATCTATATTACAAGGTGAATCTATACTACAGTCATTATCAATTTGGCATTTCTGAAACTCTTTCTCATTGTTCAAAAAGTGATAAATTTGTTCATCTTCTGAGAAAATTTTCCAGTATTTCACATTATCTGGGACAATAGGTCTGTGTTTGATTTCAGCAGTGTCTTTTTATAATGGTGAAAATGGAAGTTTGAAAGTGCTGGAAAAGGTTGCCAAAAAATGGGCTTGCATGTTCTGTTTTCTAGGGATGATAGAAAATTTGCTTTCTAACAAATCTTCAACCAAATTTGTTGTTGTATCCCTGTATTTGGCCAGTCTGGGGTTGTGAACAGAATATTCTGCGTTTATTTTCTTGATAACTAACTTTGCATCTCCCATGACCAATATTATTTGCCCTCCCAATTTTCTAATGATTTGAAGACCTAAGATTAAAGCCTCATATTCAGCCATGTTATTGGTACATTTGAAATTCAATCTAAAGGCATTTCCTTGGGATTGGCTTGTTTCAATGTTGGTAATCCATACACCAGCTCCATCTCCTGATTTATTCACTGATCCATCAAAATCCAAATTCCATAATGCCTCATGACCAATGTAATCATCCATTATTTTAAGCTTCTTATCAGTGAGTTAAGTTTGGTTATTATCATGATCAGAGTTACTGAGAATAAAGGAGTCAAGATCAGTAGGAGTTGAATAGATTGGGTAATTGGAGGTCTGTCAGCACTGCTGATCATAAACTTCATTAAGGTTTCTCTGTAAAGCTTTTTGGGTTGTCCAAATATCGAGATAGTGGCATAACTCATGTCAAGTTGTAGAGATCCCTACAACTTTGCTCCCCATGAGCGAGAAAGAAGCATGTCATACTTTGGCGGGATATCAGCTACCACAACATCCATGATCATGCTTTTACCAGGATATTGGACTAAGTTTACACACAGATCTTTAATCAATCCTATGCATTGGACTTTAGATGAATCAAATGAATACAAATCTTTATATGGTCGGGTTATGTCTAGATTCAAGGTTTCCATTATTGCTCTAGGCATTAGGTTATTCGAAGCTCCAGTATCTAGCATAGCATTGTGTAATATCTGGTCATGTATAGTAAGACTTAAATAAAATGGAGGTACTCACCCATATGAATGCTTACCATCTACATTTGGACCAAAGATTAATTCAGGTCTATCATCACTCATATTAATTGTATCTTCATTTTCATTTACATTCAATGTTTCAGTAATAATAGATCTATACAAGTCATTTTTAGCCAATTCAACTAAGGGAATAGCTATCTTTAACTTGGATATTTCAGATTGCATGTTAATGTTGACTGAGATTCGATGGCTTGAATTATTTCACCTTTTGGAACTGTGGTTTGGGATGATTTTTCTTGTGTTTCAACAGTTTTACCTTTAGTTTGAGATTTTCTTTTATCTTTTGTTTGAGTTCCTGATTTTTTCTATCTTTGATTGTTTTTTTAGGAACAGTTTGAGTGTTAACAGATGCTTTGTTAGAGTTGGAATTCTCAGTAGAAGATTTAGGATTTGATGATTTTGAATCAGCTGACTTCTTTTTTGGATTAGTAATTGTCATTATTTTGGTGGCCTTTGTGATATTATCTTTTTGGGCATCTTTGGATGTTTGGGCCACCTCATTAGTGATATCTACAATCTTAGGACTAAGCTGTTTTTTAGGACTAGGTGGGTTTGAATTTTGTTTACTTTCTCTGGGAAGAATCTGCAAAAATTTCATTTTGGGAGCCTCAATATTCTTTTTTTTTTGGCTTTGATGGGATGGAGCATTGTTCTTTGTAGTAGGTTCATTGGTTTTCTTGCTCCTAAGGTTATATTTACTATGAATTTCATTGATCACAAATTCATAACCTTGCTTATAATCAAAGGATTCACCAAATTCCACTTTGGACTGTTGTAGTTCAAAGAGTTCCTGATCCTCCTGAGTGAGGAAAATTGTATTGCTCTCATCTATCCCCATAACTATGTTGATGTCTTCCTCATCTTCAACACTGTTTTGAGAACTTTCTGCAAAGTTTTCTTGGAGTGGGGTTCTTATGTTCTGATCTGGGGAAGTTTCTTTACCTTTCTTTGGATTGTTTTTTTTCCTATAGTTGGGATTCCTGATTTGGGATTGATTCTCCCATTGTGGTTTTCTTTCAATGTGGTCTAGTCTCTCAATTAATTTTTCTAATGTTTTGTTGATAAAATCAAATTTTCCATCTAAGTTTGAAGCTTCTTCTTTGATAGTAACCCTCCTCTCGTTTCTCATTTTGGCTTTCTTGGCAAGGATATTGATTTATACACCTACAGCATTTAGTTGCATTTTTTCTAGGGTCTCTGCATCTCTTTCTCTAAGTTGGTAGGCCATGTCTACATCAAAACAATCAGGGAATTTGAGTAGCGCGGGATACGGAGTGGGTTTAAAGTCTGCAGGAATAGAATTGTAAACACTGTTATATCTGGTGCAGAAATCTTGGACAAATTCATTGGGGGCTCTTTTAACAGCATCAAACTCAGATAATATTTGCATGGGATTTTTCTTTTTTTCTCATTTATTTAGGAGAGCTCTGTGAAAGGCAGCTAGGTCTGCTATACTACCAGCACCTAAACTTCTAAAACATGTTTTTACTTCTCCAGTTAAGCTTTGTGCAAACAACCTCATTCTGACATCAGACTCATCTATTTCATAAATTTCCCAAAAATCATTCATTCTGGTGATATGTTGTTGTGCAGTAATTTGTGAACAATTGTCAAATAACGGGATATCCTTTTGATAATTTTGGGGCATGTCATCAAGATTTTGAGGTAAGACTAAGGGAGCATATCTGGCTACCATGGCTTGGATTTTTGCTAAACTGGGAGGTACAATAGTAGTGGCAGGAATAGTTCTAGTTACAACAATGGATGTACTTGAAGAGATTGGAAAAGGAGATGAAAAAGAACTGGTATGCCTAGGGAATACAGATGAAGTGCTTATCAAGCTAGTGGGTATAGTGGTAGTGGATGTTGTGGACTAAGTAAATGATGGAAATACTACTTTGGTCTGCAAAGGCAGCTCAGGGATGAATGGTTATGTGGATGAACTAGCAGTGGATTGAGGATATGATGAATATATGATCCTATGCTACAGAGGAAACTCGGGACTTATAGGCTCTTGAGGTGAACTGACAATAGAATCTGTAAATGAAGTAGCAGCATACAGAGTAGAATATGATGCTGGAAAGACTGTGGTGTATAATTGGGAAACTGGAGGTTTGAATTGAGACAAAAAATTGGCTAACTTAATAGCTTCTTCAATGTCTTTTATCCTTGTTACATTTACCCTTTCTACTGGACTTTTACTTTCAGTTTTGTCTGATTTTATAGGTTTTGAAACAATTTTTTGTTTCTCATTCACAAAATAAGTAAAAACAGGATCTAAAATAGTTTCCTTTAAATCAGTTTTAGACTTGGTTCGAAATAGTGATGTTTCAAACTTCAAATCAAATTCAATGTCTGATAAGCTTACTAATTCTTTGGGTAAAGAATCAGCTCTTTTCAGGGGTACTTCAGTTTCTGAACTAATAGTTTGTTTTTTCTTTTTTCCTATCTGGTCTGGATTGTCTACTATATTTGCAGGGTTGGGATCAGGGTTGGATCTAGTATAATAGACCTTCTTAGGAGCCAGAATGATTATTGTATAAATACCCACAACCTTTAAACTTGATCTTAAAGAAGAAAAGATAATGTTTAAAAATATTCCTTCAAGATTAAACTTAAAACTGGAGAGTGGTTAGATCCCTAGTATGGTCGCCAGTATGTTATCACCCTAGTAATTATTAGGTCGTGGGATTTTGGTTTATAGTTAAAGAAAACTAGGGGTAACCAAGAACCTCTTTTAGAATTCAGGATCTAGCCTTCCTGAAATCTGGAGAGGGATCTCTCCTTAAGATTTAGCTTTTTTTTGTAATGGATTTTAGGCTAGCTATGAGTGGACAATTTGGTTTGATTTTTTGAATGTTGGTAGGAATAAAGGACCACAAGGGAAACCATAGAAATATCTACCTAACCATTGGGCAATGGATTCAAATTTATAGCAAACAAGACTAGAAAACTAAGGTCAAAAGAACAAATATACTAAGGGCAAGATAGATGATCTTTAGAGGGTTTTAAAAGGCTATTTTGATGAAGTGGTATGATCTAGACTAAGGGTAGTTAAGAATCCTTAGATCACAGAAAAGGAATAGGGAAATTGAGGTCAAACAAGACTAAAGAGCAATTAAGAATTCTAAAGTCTGGAAATCATCAGAAAACATAAACATGAAAACTAGTAAGAACAGAGAGCTTTTTACACTGATTCTGTAATACCTTTCCTAGTTATTCATTTAAGATGGAAAATAACACAAGATGTATAAATGAAACTTAAAGAAATAAACAATGAAAACTGGAAGATACAATACTCATCTCATCAGCACGAGGATCATTAGTTATGATGTCTATTTGCTTCAATTTCCAGCCTACTGCTTCAACTTAACTCACATAAAATACCAATGTTTCAACAAAAAAGTCTATAGTAGTCTTGATAATTTTATTCCACCCAAAATACTTCGAAAGATGAAGTATTTATACAAATAAATTTCTTACAAAATATCTCAAAAGGTTGAGATAATATCTCAAGAAAAAATAGGAATTATTATATAAGAAGAGGGACAACTACAAAACAGATGGGCAAGCTGTCCTCTTTTACAAGAAAAATAGAAAAATTTATCTACTCAAACAGATTTTCAGTTTAGATGGAAGTATTTTTGGCACTTGGCTCTTCCTCTTTCATGTTCTGCTCTGATACTCTTTTACTGTTTACTGCTGTAAATTAAAAATAACTAGCAGTAATACCTTGTTTTTACTTATACACTTTGACCACTGATACTCTTTGACCACTGATTTTTCATCTTGATATACTTTGACTGCAAACTTTCATAGTAAATCAGTGAACTCCTGTCATCTGCCTTTGTATACTTTGCAAAATTGGGCTTAACCATGAAAATATGTTTGATCTCATTTTGCAAAAAGAATAAGTTTTCAAAATATTCCAAAATGACTTTACCAGTAGGAGACCCTTGAGGTAAGGTTTGTTGACCTGCTCTTTGGCATATGCCTTGATTTTGTTATCATAATCTTTTTGTGGCACTAAATTTTCATTCAATGCATGAATATATGGTAAGAATGCTTGTGAAAATACTGTGTATTTGGCCTCAAATCTTGTGATTGCCAAGTTCATATCTTTGCACCTGTCCTCCAAATTATTCATTATGTTTCTCTTATTCAGGACCTTTTTGATTTGGAGTATACTTTCAGTTTTATCCTAAATTTTTAACTCTTCAAGTTCTTCCCTATGTTTGCTATTTAGAAATGTGATAAGTCTTAAAGCTTGAGCAGGCTTAGAAGCCAGTTCTTCTTTTGTTTTATGTATTTCTAACTGTGCTACTTTAGGTAACTCTTTTTGCTCATACATTATTTGGATTGAGGGCCATTGCAAATGTATGCCCTGAATGATGTTATTCCAAAGATAATTCTTAATATAAGATACCTGCTCAATGAGTTTTACCTGTTGTTGAAGAATCTTAACCTATTCCTGCAATCTGTTAGCCCTTTGCTCATGTCCTTTGGAAGTGACTAAGGCATCTCTGTTGGATGTTTCCAGATTCTGATGGTACCTTTTAAACAGATTATCTCTTTATCCTTTATGGACATATCTTCCATGGCCTTGACTATGGCAGTTGTTTCCCCTGTTGTATTTATCTGTGATGTTGATGAAGAAGAAGTGGCAGAGATGTCTTTAGAAGTAATTGACACTGCAGTTGCCAATACTCCTTTCGGTGCCAAATGTTCTACCAATGTTGAGGGAATAGTTGTACTTACAATTGGGATAACTGTAGGAATGGAAACTTGCTGATATTTCTTCAAATTTTCATTTTATTGCATTAGAGATTCTATTTGGTTTTCCATCTCCTTTATCTGGGCTGTCATTTTCAAAACAAGTTGCATAGTTTCCTCTTTCTCTGTCTTTTCCTGAAGCACTTCTTTTTCCTTAGGGTGCTCACTCTGTGGCAATTTAAGCTGTTCTCTTAAGGTTGCAATATCATCATTCTTCTGCCTTATCAATTTTCTAGCAACTTCAACATTAGAAGGATCTACTCCTGTTTCAATTACCAAATCTTCTAAGGATTTTATCCTTAAATCCTTGGCATGTAATGAAGCCTTATACAATTTCATTTGAGTTTGTAGGTTGGATACAGTCTTTTGGAGCATAGTAGCACTCATTGTTTTGCTTACTACTTTTGAATATAACATTTTTTATGCACTCCTGTGGAATTCTATCTGATCTAGCTTGTGAATAGTATCAGCATTTACTACAAATTCTGTTTTTCTGTAGTCTGAGGCTGATTTTGGATGTGCTACCACTAGTTGAAGAAAGGACATGATCATTTTATTGGTTGCATAATCAAATGCTGTTACTAGTCTGTCCTTATCTCCTGGTTTTTCTTTTAGAAGTTTAGAATAAACTTCATTTTTTATTTTTTCATTCTTCTCCCTGATTAGTTTGAACTCTTCTGAATATCAGAATTAGTTTCTTCAGTTATTTTAGAAGAAGAGGGAGCTTCTATATCCATTTCTATTTCAACCATTTCCTTTCCTTTACCCTATGTTTGTACATGTTCATTCTGAATTTCCCTGAGTGTTTCATTAACAATTATGGTGGCTTCATCATCTGCATGCTGGTCATTAGTATCATCCACATCTATGACTCCTTCTTTTTCTAGAGTAGTCATTTTGGCCTTTTTGCTGTAGACTGTTTTAAATTTGTTTTCAATGATTGTCTCTACCAAATATCCTTCTTCTTTCCTTGGTCTTTTGTTGGATCCCTCTGCTGGTTGGTTAACTGTAACCACCTGTGTACTGTCCATTTTATTTTTCTTTAGATTCTTTGTTTGTAACTCCTGATCATCATCAATTAAAGTATTGGCAACCCATTCCAACTGATTGGCATATTTTTCAATTAGTGGCTTAGTTTCATGGAGGAATAGGGGAAATTTGCATTTGACCCTAAGATTGCTCAGAATACCTTGAGGGTCATAGTTCCAGTAAAAAATTTACTGAAAATTGAATGCTAATAGTTTGTTGGTAACCTCTTTCAAGGCATATTTGTTGTTAACTATGAAAGAGCCAATTTGACTTTTCAATTTGAATTGTGCCTTATTTTTGGATGCTATAAAGTTTACTACATCTGCATTCAAAATTTTCCTTATGTATTCCAGAGCAAAGATCCTGGTGGTTAAAAACTTTGGCAATTTGTATGGGGCCAAGATTGCACCATATATTCTAATCTCAGTGTGAGTTTTGTATAAATACCAATCACCCACTTTACATTTTTCAGACAACTGTAAAATCCTTTTGATATCTTCATTTATTCTTGGTGGTTCTGCTTTATCCAACAAACTGATAGCAGGTCTGATAAATAGGTCATTGAAATCACTGTAACTGTACTCACTGCTATTCTTTCTCAGAAGAGAGGTCTAAAATATTACTGAAAGTGGTTTTCATTCCATATCCATCTTCTATAGTGCAAAGGGAAAATTATCTTCTTGAGAGAACAGAAAGAGATGTAACAGATATGAAGTATATCTAAACACTCCTTCATCAGGTAATTTTATTAGCTGATAATGAATATTGTCAGCAATAAATTTGGCAAAATCAAAGACCAACTCTGGTTGCTGTCCAGGAGACAAAGTGGAGAGGAAGCGTAAGATGGAGGCATCTGTGAATTCATCATTAACATAACCTAAAATAAATGATAGCATGGAAATGACCTGTCTAGAGCCTTCAGGAAAATCAAAGGTATCATAAGGAGGGTTCACCTTGGGAAGATTGACATGATTGGGCATGAAATTTTGAACGATTTCAAACTTCCTAGGGAACTCTAGGTCCAAATACATCTGGGTAAGGTCTTCAATTGACAATGACACTACTCGTGAGTCATGGCTTAGCTGGAGCATGTCATTTATTGTTTCAACAGTTATGTAAAATAAGACCTCACTATCTTTGTTAACCATGCACCTTTGATCAGGAATATAATGCATCTGACACGACCTAATGAAATCCTGAGCAGGATGGGTGATGGGAACAACATACTTGGGCAATTTGGAATCCCATACTGGTATGTCATTGGCCAATTTCTTTTCAAATTTCTCTTGACACTAGTTATGCACTTCTAGAAGATCAAATTCAAGGGTGGCATCAGCAATTCTGTAATCTAAGTTAATCAAAGGATTGCTTTCTTCAGTGGTGACAGGAGGTTGTAAATATCTGACAACTTTAGTAGAATCAGCAGTTAAAACAGGAGTAGGTTTATCAATTCTGGGAGGTTTGGGATTTGGAAGCTTGCTGGAGGTAGGCTTCTGAGATTTAGGACCTCCAGTTTTAGGAATTACTTGCTTTTTAGTCATTTGTGAAGAAAATGAACAAGATTAAACTGTTTGTTCAGCTTTTTATGAAAGCAGAGGGTCAATTAAGCAGATTTGAGAAGAATTCGGAATCTGGGCGAGGGTTTATGAGGAAAAAGAAAATTTATATAGTGCAGAAGGCGAGAAAGGGGTTTTCAATGGTTTCTTCAGCAATTCTAAGGCATTTCAACCGCAGGAATATCTTTTAGATGATTAAAATCCTTAATTAGGAAGCGGCCAATTTTGGGAAAATTTTGACTGGGTTTCCCTTGTTTCTTCAAGGTTTAAGTACTCTCAGATGAGTACTTTTTGGCTTTTAATTTCAAAATTAATTTGATTTTGTTTAAAATTTGAAATTGGCAGGTTTGAATTACTGATAAATACCTTTGACTAGGTATTGTTGCAGTCGTACGGGATGACAGGTGGTACCAGTCTTCAAATTGGCTGCATTGGTTTGATATCAGGCATTGGGAGTCGATGATAGTCATTGTTCAGATCGAGAATGACTTTAGGATGGCAACTTGGTTCAAATTCAGCTTATCAATGGTGTCTGCAATTGATACTAAGAGGGATAGGGTGCAAAGATATGAAAAAATGATAAAAAACTAAGGTTAAAACCTTAGTTTTTATGGATCAAGCGAGTATTAATTACAGGTCACGTCGATATGGCAGGATCGGTTTTCATTTGAAATCAAAAACCGGTAATGGTTTTCGCATTGCTTTCGAGTAGTAAGTGGTTTTTGGCTTTAGCAATGCAATCCAATATATTTCGGACACGTAGCGGGCGGCAGTTTCTCAAAACAACTTTTTTTGCAAAATATTTTGGGAAATTTGGTCGATCACTTTGAAAATGCGAAACGAGTCGTGCGCCGTCGGATGTGGCAGAGTGGAGCGAACGGTCAGGATTTGAGTGAAAGCTGTGGGGTAAATGTAGTGGGGCCAGGTATTATAATCTGTATCGTTGATTTGACGAGGGGAGATCAACAGTTTAATTTTGATTCGATAGGAAATGGTGGGGGCGGGGAAGGATTTATCGGATTTGTTTCTGACCGTTAGATTAGGGATGCTTGGAGATCGGATGGTTAATAGTCAATGCGATGGGGGAAAGATAAGGGGCTGAGTATTTTTCTGCGCGTTTTATGAGAACCGTCGGATTAATGAGATGAGAAGATCGCATGGTCAATATTAAATCCGAAAAAGATGAGGGTTTTAATAAGAGTTATATATACAAAGACTCTTATGTATGGAATAAAGTGACGAGGAGGGGTTTCAAAAGGGTTTAAACCAAGGTTACAACTGTGATAAAAGAATATTTATCGGGAAAGTAGAAATGGTTAAGGTTTTAACCATTAGAGTTAAGGGTAATCAGGGAAGGGGATGTATTGAACAGAGGGATAAGTGTTATGAAGTTTGGTTTAAATTAAACTTCAGGAATTACATTTTTTGTTTTAAACATATATAAAACATGTTTAATGATTTTTTGTGTATTTTTATTATATAGTTAATTAAATCAAATTGATTTAATAGCCATAAGGGGCGGGATATTTACATAAAGTTATTTTTAGCCAAAGGGGGTTTAATGTGGGTTTTATTTAAACATGTGAGGATAATAAACTTTGGCTTAAAGTTATATTAATGGGTTTTGGGGGGTATTTAATAAAAGGGAGTTATATTAAATAGGAGAAGGTTATTTTCTAGGGAATTATTAAATAATTTAAAGTTAATATGGCAAGGGAAAAATGGATACTCAAAATACATTAATATAACTAAGAAAAGTGAATATTTAAAGGCAAATTTGCATTATAATAATTGTATCACTTCAACTTAGGATAAAATGCCATTTTGAGGGTTTTATGCTTCATGAGATGTGGGAAGTTAATCAAAATGGGGATTAGAGCATCATTAAGTAAAAATGAGGTTTTTACTTCTGATTTTTTCATGGAAATGAATGCATAAATGGAAAATGATGTGATTTTTGGGATTAATGTAACAACTTAACATTTTCAACTTGTCAGCCATAGAGCCTTGGGTTCGGTCCCAACAGAAGTCAAGGAAATGCCTTGAGCCTTTCTGACTGATAGTTTAGAATGATAAATGGCTATAGGGAAGGGAAGTTAATTATTTGCAGCCCTGGTGAATAATATTTACAATGATGCTTCTCACCTTCTTCTACCTACCCAATTTAACTGCTAACATTTTTTCTTCCATTTTGATTAGGTGCATTTGAGCTAGCAACCTTTACAACATTTATTCTTTCTGAAAGCAATCAAACTATCTAATTATACACTTATTTCATCCATGGATCTAGATTAAACTGTTGGATTCACTTATTCTCTACCTAACTACTGAATTGTCATGATTAAACTATATGACAATTCTTTATTCTCTATCTACAACAAGTGAAATTAAAACATGACAAGTCAAGATTAAACTATTTAACTCATCATGGATTATGGCATTTATTGACACTCTGCCATAATCAACTGCAAAAGGTAAAAGTAATGGCATTTAGGCTTGCACACTTTCATATTTTATTCATCTTTTTCTGTTGGGGCCTATTATTTTTTCTAAGTCCTTTGATTATTCTTTTTAGTACTTTTTACCCTCTTTTTTTTTCTTTTTTCTTTTTTTTTCTTTTTTTTTTAACAAAATATGGGAATACAACTTGCGAAAGGAAAAGTATGTGCATATTTACAAGATTACCATTAGTCAAGTCAAAATTATGAATCCTATATTTATAGGTCACTAACAGCTTCTTGCCAATAACTTTCACGAGGTTGCTGCATGAACCGAGAAATCATACTGGTGGCAAAAGAAAGATCTAGTCTACTGTGATTTCAATATATTAAACTTCCAACAAGCTGACGATAAAGAGTAGCATCAACCAGTGGAGTGGTACACTCAATAGTTAACTTTACACTGGATTGAAATGGTGTAGGAGCAAGTTTACAATTACTCATATGGAAATGAGCCAATATATATGTCACATACTTACGCTGAGAGAGAAAAATACCATTGGCCATATGCCAGATCTGAAGACCCAAGAAATAGTGCAATGTACCGAGATTTTTCATCTCAAACTACTTCTGAAGAGCAATTTTTATATATTGAATTAATACAAGTTGGCTACCAATGATAATTAGATCATCCATATATAAAAAAATAATGAGGACATTATCACCAAAGTTCTTAACATACAGATTTGGATCAGATATACAACACTTAAAACCATTATTCAAGAAATATGCATCTATTTTATCAAATCAAGCCCTAGAGGCTTGTTTGAGACCATATAAGGATTTGTGTAATTTTCATACTAAGCTTGAGGATTCAACAGGAATAAAACCAGGAGGTTGTTGCATATAAATTTCTTCTGTAAGATCACCATTTAAAAATGCACTTTTAACATCCATTTGATGAATTTCCCACTTAAAAGATGCAGCAAGTGATAAAATGGTTCTTATTGTGTTCATTTTAGCAATAGGAGCAAAAGTTTCATTATAATCAATACCTTCAAGTTGATTAAAGCCTTTGGAAACTAATCTAGCTTTATACTTTTTGATATGTCCTTCTGCAGTGAACTTAGTTTTATAAACCCATTTAAAACCAACTAAATTATTTCCTAAAGGAAGAGGAACAAGAGACCAAGTCTTGTTTCTCAAAAGAGATTCATATTCAGTACACATAGCTTGTTCCCAATGAGGATTACCCTTAGGTTGAGTATAAGTAGTAGGATCATTTGTGGCCAAAACTTTGGTCATAAGAGCAAAGTTAGATCTATTTCGACAAGTGTCGGAAGGATTTACAACCTCACTACCTCCAGATTCAAGGGTTTTCCGAGCCCAAACTGGAAGAATAGAAGGAACATGAGTCACTTCAGGAGCTTCATGAGTTTCAGGTGGAATACTTGAGTGAGAGGAAGAATCAAGAACAATAAGAGGCACATAACTGGAAGAAGGAGTAACAAGAATAGGAGTAACAGGTGGTATTGGTAAATTCAGGGTAACATGAGTTTCTACAGACTCAGGCGGGAAAGAGACTTCATGAAATTGAACATCCCTTCTGATTATGACACTTTGATTAGAAGTATCAAACAACCTGTAAACCTTGGAATTCTCATCATAACCAATGAAGATACACTTGTGAGATTTGGGTTCTAACTTTTTCCATTTTTCATTAGGAATATGAGCCCAACATTCACAACCAAACACCTTAAAATTACTAATATCTGGTTTACGTCCATTCCATTTTTCCTCGGGGTTAACATGCTTAACATATTTAGTAGGAACTCTATTTAAAATAAATTAGCACAACAAATGGCTTCAGCCCAAAATTTCTTATGCAGACCTTTGGAATAAAGCATACATCTATCTATTTCAACTAAAGTTCTATTTTTCCTTTCAGTAATACCATTTTGTTGAGGTGTGTAAGGAACATTCTTTTGAAGTTGAATACCATGTTTAGATAAATATGCATCAAATTATTTCTTAACAATTCCCACCCCCCACCCCCCCCACCCCCCCTTCACCATTAACCAACCTCCATTGATTCTTACACCTGAGAACATCAATCATTTTCCTTTTCTATGCAAGACAGTTAGAGCTGATAAGTTCAAGAACAGAACCTACTTCTAAAGTCATAATGATAAAAATTTTGACAATAAATATAAACCCAAATATAAGAAATGACAATAGAAAAAGTGTATAGAAAACTGTAAATTTCTGTAGTTCGTTTGTCGTCACCAAAAAACCTGAAAAAAAAAAACTACCAATCTCAAATCAGTGATAACTTTGCTTCCGGGACTCCGTTTGAGCTCATTTTTTTTTTTTAAATTGGGTAGGTTGGTAAGAGGAACCCAAATATCTACTCTTTTCTGGGAAATTTTGCACAAAATGCAACATATCTAAAAAACAAAAAACGTTAGGTAAGAAAACAAAAAACACTCAATAATGCTCTGAATGCTTATTATAACCAGTTTTTGGAAATGGCACAGCCACTCAGCATCCACCAATGCGGCCAAAATTTTGATCTGAACCCTCAGTCTGCCAATCTTCTGCCTTGTAAAAAAAAATGTCGTAACTGTCATAACTGAATATTACAACTAGAAGATAGATCTCCTTGAGGAGGATTCAAAAAACATATAGATATTACAAAAAAAAAATCAAGAACCCCTTGAAAATCCAAAAAACATATAGATCTTATAGAAAAACAATCAAGAGCCCCTTGAAAAAAAATCTGCAAAAAAACTACACAACAAAGTTAGGGTTATGAGAAAAAAAATCTCAAATATGTAGAATCATGCCTAGATCTGAAGAGAAGCCTAATGGCTACCAGATAGAAATAAAATCTACAAAAAAATGAGTGCACAGATAATAAAAAATGAAGATACACATTGATGGTTAAATTCAAAGAAGATGTTAGATCATAGTAACCATGGCTTTGGTACCATGTGAGAATTATTAGATCTACTAAACTAGCAATCTATCTAAGAAACCAACAACATATCAAAATATAAATAAGAACAGAAAGAGAACATGAAAAAAGAATACAATAGATATACGTGGTTCACCCAATTGGGCTACGTCCATGGCAAGGTTGTCTTCTATTATCTCTAGAAATCTCTTGCAATCTTACAAAGAGAGCAACTAAAAATAACCCGATACAAATAATTGTATAAGCACAAGATGAGATGTGATAGTAATAAAAAAGGCTCCCTTGACCCTGTTATATACCCAGATATGTGGAGGAATTACTCTCACATATTGAATGTGGAATAATATAATTCTCCAAAATAACACCTTTTTATGTAATAAATGGGTACAAGGGTTACTATGCCATAATGAATATGGGATATAATGTGTTACTCTTTCACATAAGATTGTATTCAAATTCCGACATAATACAAAGACATTATTACCTTCCAAGGAATATAATATATTCCAATGCTAAATTAGGTGAGGAAATATTTACTCTACTTTCTCTTGGTTGCACCATATAGCCTTGCCTAAAAGTTCTTTTCAACCTAATATGTGAACAGTCATGCTACCCTTGTCTTGTAGTTCTAGACCTCTTCTACAAAACCATACCCTCTATTAACTTTGCCTGAGCATCTAGTGCCAAATCCTCTATAGAAGGTAGGACCGATTCCTCTTCTTGATCTAGCATGGAAGGCCAATAGAGTTCCAAATTTTCTACATTCACCATTGCATAAATGTGCATGCATGGGAGTAGAATGAATCTATAAATGTAATATCCCACTTTTTCTCATATATAAAAAGAGACCATATATCAAAGCCTTTATTTTCTTACTAGGACCTTGTAACCTCTCATTGTTCAATTGTGATCATACTTTGTATCCCACCTTGAATGACCTCTCTATTTTGTGTTGATCATGCATGAAATTGTATTTTTCCTACGAATTTTGTAGTGTCTCCTAAACTTGTTGATGGGTCTTCCTGATCTTCTCAACAAATTATCCTACACTTAAGGCATCCTTTCTAAGATTCTCCCTCACTCATCCTTGTTTCCCATATGTAATATCCAAAGGTGAAGGTATTGAATATCCAAATTTCAAGTTTTAAATGGATGATTACGAATAGAAGTGTGGATTGCTTTGTTATAAAAGGGTTTTATATATACCAAATTTTCATCCAATTTCTTCAAATGCTTTTGATTGTAACCCTTCAAAAGCTACACTAAATTATTTTTGACTACTTCTATCTACGCATTTGTTTATGAATGGAATGTTGTAGATCTCTTTAATTTCATGTCCATATTCTCCCACAATGTAGTCCAAAATGCACTGAGAAATATTGTAATCTTTTATGAAACAATACTCCTTGGGATCCCAAAGTGCACCCAAACATGTCCAAAGAATAATTTCATCGCTTCTTGTCCACTGACGGTCATTTTACAAGGTATTAGAATACAAAACTTGTTGATCATGTTAAACTACCATGGATAGGTAGTCATGTCCCTTCCTTCTTGTTGGTATACCTCTCACTGAGTTCATGGAAATGGTTTCCCAAGTACGAGTGGGTATAGGTAAGGGACAATATAAACCTTGTTTCTTGTTACTAGGATTGATGGTACAAAAAAACATGCATCCTCTTACGAATGTAGCTACCTATTCTTTCATCTTGGGCCGATACACATTCCTTTGCAAGTTGGAAATTTTCTTCCCTACACTAAAGTTCCCTGCAACTATAACACCTCCTCCCACATTTACCCACTTTTACAAGCTCTCTAGGGTAAACATGCGCTAAGTGTCACTATGATATAACCCGAGCTCCAAGTTCCAGTTATAAAAGTGGGGCCTACAATCCGAAAGCTTACTGATACTTTTAGGAGCACCAGATCATCCAAAAGTTAGCCCATAACCTTTGATGATCATATCCTGAGATGGAACTTATTTATCACAATATTAACACCCTAAATGCGCCCATAACACAACATGCATGTGGATATGAGGCTCCAACCACACCCATAACCGTGACTCAGTGCGGTTATGACCAAAATTTCTTTGTTTTGTGCTAGCGGTTGCAAGATATATGCCACTTTTTCAGGGATGGCCTTCAGGCCACTGCCCATAAGTGCTCAAAAATTTTCAGAATCATGTCTAAGATCATAACAATGCTAAAAAATCAATATTCAATAAATATATTGACCAATACATGCCTAATACTTGATACACATTTTGCCAAATAAATGGTAAACATAGAAGCTACATGTCATGAATGCATATATCATCATAAAATTATGAACTTCATCTGAGAATCACTAAGAAGGATCTATGCCCTCTCAAGCTAGTTGCAACAACACTTGTTATCCCATGCATTCATCAGCCATTCGATAAATTTTCAAATCATGAACAAGATCTGTAGTGAGAGAACATCATAGAACCATGCATATAACCTACATATAACCAAAATAGAAACCATGAAAAATAAACCATAAGATCAACATAATAACCAGTACCTGTGCTCATAGATCACAATAGGAAAATAGTTCATATTAACATATACAAATTCCAACCAAGTCAGGGACTTCCACTTACCATCCAACCATATATTGGGATGAACCAAATATCTCTTTCGATCAATCACCCCATCCCATATTCTAAGCATGAATGTGGGATCATATGGGTTAAACCAAAATAGAACCAACTAGGGCTTCTAGAGGCCAAACCACCTCAACCCTCAACCATAGTGATTTCACCTAACCAGTCAATAAATAAATAATACCAAACTAGATCAACCTCTTCCCAAGTTTTCCAGGGCTCTAGGGACTCCTATCTCAACTCACAACCTTCAGGGACCCAATTTGTTACAGGGCTCCAAAGAACTACCATCTCAACCCACATCATACAAGGACACAACTTGTTCTAGGGCTCTAGAGATTCTATCCCAAACCACAACCATAGGGAACCTAAGAACTAATCAAAAAATCCAAATGGAAAACCCACTACATCATGGCTATCTAGGAAATGGCAAGACAAAGATGAAAACATTGTCAATCTATACAAATATTCATGCCAATGACAACACATAACCAATAAATAACATGTATATACCATGCATCCAAAAACCAGAAAGCAAATCACACATGCAACCTGTTACCTGCAAAGTATTATTGCTACTGATCCAACCTTCTTTCCCACCATTTTTTTGTTTGTCCTTTGCTTGCTTTATCCAAGTCCAAGTGAATGCTATAATGCTCCAAGAATGCTCTAAGTGTGCAAGAGTGTAAGAGAGAAAAGCTAAAACTGACAAAAAAATGTGAATTGTTTCTTTGATGCCTTTTTATCATTGATGTCTCATTTTCCTTTCAGTTTCTCTCTAATTTCCCTTGCTTGCATATTTGTGTCTCTTCACCTTCATTTTCTCCTATTTTCCTTTATTTTCACAATTAAATGCCAAGTATTGCCTCTTTTCATTTTCCAATGCCTTTTCCAATTTCCATAGCCATTAATAAATGACAAATGATTCCCATTATAATGTTTTCCCACCATTCAACTAGGAATATGTGTCGCATGACCTTGGTCTTATTTTATTTACATGGAAACTAAACCAGGGGTTGTTATAGACCCCTCCTCCTTGAGGGAACATTGTCCTTGGTTTTCTAAGATGATTATAACCAACAAAACATGTTACCCATGGAGATTTATAATACAAATCGATGCAACATTTACAACATGCCAAATTGCTGAAAATTCATGACCATCATACTGCTTATTGGAGCTTTATAACACAACTCGATGAAATTTTACAACATATTGCTTATTGTATATTTATAACACAACTCATTGTCATGTTTATAATACACAGACACACACACACACACATATAAAACCAAAACACATGTACCAAACAGATCTACTCAATAAACGAATAAGGAAGGATACAAGGCCCACATCTGATCAACCATCTCCCATGTAGCTTTATCAGGCTCAGAGTGCTTCCACTGCACTTTAACTTTCTCTATTGCTTGGTTCTGAAGCATGAGTTATTTCCACTGCAAAATGCACTGAGGTTCTGGCTGGAACTCTCCCTCTGGTTCCACCTACAATACAAACCAATCAATCACATGATCAACATCCTTGACATATCTCTTAAGAAATGAAACATGGAAAACATCTTGGAATTTCACTATTGGCGACAATGCAAGTATGTAGGCCACTGGTATAGTAATATTAAGGATGTCAAACGGCCCATAATACCGAGGTTCCAACTTGGCATATGATCCAATCCTCAAGGAGCTCCTCTTGGGCTTGATGCGCAAGTACACATTCTCCCCAATATAAAACTCCTTTAATGCTCCATGTTGATCTGCATAACTCTTCTTCTTGTCCAGTGTTGCCTTCAAGTACTCTTAATAACCTACATCTCCTACTCCATCTCAACCAACATAACTGATCGAATTGATACCATGTTCATTGGACCACTCCAACTAATAGAAGTATCACAAGTCTGCCAATAAAGAGGCTTGAATGGACTCATCCTCAAGGACTCATGATACCCATTATTATATGAAAAATACACCAGTGGAAGATATTGTTCCCACTTCCTCTATTGTTGCATGACATACATCCTCAACATATCCTCGAGAATCTTGTTAACCCTCTTTGTTTGTCCATCTATTTGTGGATGATAATATTCACTAAAATCTAACTCAGTCCTCAAGCCTACAAATAACTCCTTCCAAAACTTGGAAGTGGACTTGGAATATCTATCTGATATGATATTCTTTGGAACACCATGAAACCTCACTATATCCCTGATGAAGATCTGATCTGCCTCACTAGCTAAATTTGTAGACTTCACTGCAATGAAGTGAGCTACCATGCTCAACCTATCAACCACAACCATGATGGAGTCATGTTGTCTCGACTTTCTCGGAAAAATTGTAATGAAGTGCATGGAAATGACCTCCCATTTCCATTTTGGAATCATACTAGGATGCTATAGACCAGTTGGATTCCACTTTTACCTGTTGAAAATCTAAACATCTAGAAACAAACTCAAGCACATCTTTCTTCAAATTCGGCTAATGATATAAATTCTTAAAAATCGTCAAAGTCTTCTAGCATCTCAAATGGTCTAAATATGGCTTGACATGAAACTCTCTCAAGATAAGCTTTTTCAACTCACTACCATCTAGCACATAAATCTTGTTTCTGAATTTGACCAAGCCATTTTTCGTGAGGTGATAATTCTCATCCCTATCAAATTCACCTTGCTACTGCAACCTCTGCTTCAACTACTGGAAACTATCATCATGTTTCCCTCCATGCAATATCTTATCCTACAAATATATCCCATAAGAGCTCACAACTGAAATATGATTTACCTGCACTCTCCTACTAAGAGCATCTGCAACCTTGTTCTCCTTGCCTTTTTTGATGTATTTGATATCAAATTGAAACTAATTAAGGGTATCCAACCATCTAGCTTGCCTAACATTCAGATTAGGTTCATCAAACAAGTACCTCAGCCCACTGTGATCACTCATCATAATAAGCCTCCTGCCAAGAATATAGTGTCTCTACATCTTCAATATATGAATGATAGCTGCCAACTCAATATTGCGAGTCACATAGTGTTGCTTGTGTCATTCAACTTCCTTGACTCATAGAAAACAACATGTCCTTCCTGCATTAGGACTCTAACAATTCCTTCCTTAAAATCATCTATACATGCCATAAAATCCTTATCAGGATATGCACTCTTCAAAGTTGAAGCATTTGTAAGCAAATTCTTCAATTTCCCAAAGCTATCTGCACACTCCTCAATCCATTCAAACTTATTTCCTTTCCTCTGCAACTATGTGATAGGATATCCAATATTTGAGAATTTCTTGATGAACCTCCTGTAATAAGATGCTAGTCTCATGAATGATCTGACCTCATTCACATTCCTATGGGTTGGCCACTCCATGATAACTTTAATATTTTCAGGTCCATTGTTATCCCTTCCTTGGAAACAACATGTCCCAAGTACTAAATATGAGACTGAAATAAACTGAACTTGTTGATCTTGTAATACAAATGCTGCTCTCTCAACAATCTCAACATTGTTGCCGGGTGCGTAGCATGCTCCTCCTCATTCTTGGAATATACCCATATTTCATCAACAAAGACTATCACAAACGTGTCCAGATAAGGATGAAACACATTCTTCATCAAAAAAATGAAAGTGGTTGGAGCATTAATAAGATAAAAATGAACCACCACAAACTCATAATGTCCATACCTCATGCAAAATGAAGTCTTGTAGATGTCTTATTCTTTGATGTGCACCTGATAATATCCTGATCTCATATCAATCTTTGATAATATTGTTTCTCCCTTCATCTGATTAAACAAGTCATCAATCTGTGACAATGGATACATGTTCTTGATGGTCACCTTGTTCAACTTCCTGTAATCAGTGCACAATCTGAGAGCACCATCCTTATTTCTTAAAAACAACACTGGTGCACCCCAAGGCAACACACTTGGCCTTCTGTATCCCTTATCAATAATTTCCTTAAGCTGCAACTTCAATTCCACCAACTCTGGAGTGTTCATCCTATAAGGTACCTTTGATACTGGTGTTTCTCCTGGAATCAACTCAATAGAGAAGTCGACTTCCCTATGAGGTGGTAACTTTGGAATATCTGCATAAAAAAATCCTGAAACTACTTCAAAACAAGATAATTCTTCAGAACTTCAACATGCTCAGCATCCTTCCTTTTATCACTAGAAATATGCACTACAAATAATAAACATCCTTTCTTGCAACTATTCTTTGCTTGCATATCTATAACCATCCTCACTGATGTAGTCTTATTCTTTCCTTGCAAGGTTCTCCTTTCTCCATCACCATTCAAGCACTCGATAGCCTTGTCATAGAAATTCACCTTAGTCCTATGAATGAACAACTATTCCATGCGAAAAATCATATAATATGACCCCCAAGGAAACACATTTAGATGTGTTGATGTAGGCATACTATTCAGATCAAATGCATAAGATATCACCCAATGATGAACTCTTCTCTTGGTCCCTATAGCCAATTGCACCAACCAAGATTTTGCATCCAATTCTTAACTCAAGAAACACTTCTCCACTAGGTCAAGATTGAAATAACTATAATTTGATCCAAAATCAATAAAAATAGAAACAAATTGATCACAAATCTTACTTTCCATCTCGATAATGGATTCTTGGTGGTTTGCTTTCCTCTTATCCACTGTTGCATATATTTGAAGAATACTCTGACGAACATCTCCAACTATATGTGCCTCCTTAACACTGTAAGTTTGAGGCCTTTCACCATGGTGCGATAGGAAATCTCTCCTATGATGCTCTCCACCAGAATTACAACACCTGAAAGGATTTCTACCATCGCCCTTATTCAACTCTTCAGGCTGAGACCATGTCCTCTTTAAGTTGCATTGAAATTCCTGTAAGGTTCCACATTCTCCTTGTCACATGCATCTTTAGGTCTTCCCCACTTCTGAGGCCAATTTCGTTTTATATTTTCATTTCCTTTCTAATCATGCTTAATCTCAAGCTTACACTTTGATTGCTCATAACAATGCTTCAGTTTTCTAAAGGCTTCCTCCAATGACCAAGGCTCATCAAACTCAATCCAGTCTTTGAATGCTACTAGCAGCCCATTGATGAACCTTTGAATATTTTCTTTCTCATCCTTAAGATAAGGCACATATATCAACAATTCCAGGAATTTAATAGTTTAATCACCATCTGTCATAGAACCCATATTCATCTCATATAATTCCTTGGCCATTTCATCATAATATCTTTCTGATAGGTACTTCTTGAATATTTATTCAAACGTATCCCAAATTGAATCCTCTTCTCTAATGCCTCAGACATGCTTCACATCTTCCCACAAGATATATGCTTTCCCTTTGAGACTAAAGGTAGTTATCTTGGCTTTCATGTTCTCTGAACAATCATGCAATCTGAAGAACTTCTTCATCCCAAACAGTCATGCTTATGCATCTTCTTATTTATTCATCTCTCCATCAAATGTAGAAGGCTTGGATTTCTTTAACTCATCTGGAAAATATCCCTTCTCACTCCTCCTAAAAGGAATCATGATGGCATTGATGGCAATGGCGTCTCTCAGAACTAGAACTAGAATGGAATCCATATGTACAACCCCTCCTGTGAGGTGTATCCAAATATCTTCCATCTTTGAATATATCATCTATGTCTATCCTATGTCCTCTATGTGACCTCTTCCCATATGCCCCATTAGTATTCTCCTCTTGTCCATAATTGATCCCCATATGTCATTGTTTATGTAAATATTAAAGCCTTTGAATAATCACCACATTGACTTCTGCTTATTTTTATTGAGCCTTTGTAAATCTTTCTTGTGCCTCATTCAACCTGTTATTATCTGCCTTGCAACTTCTAATATTTTCCCTCAGACTCCTCGATGTACTTTCCAATTCTGGGGAATACTCTTCTCCTTGATGCTAAACTAGCCTTTCCCATTCCACTTAATTCACAACAAGCCTGTAAGTGGAGTCATGTGAAATGTAGTCCACCATTTTTCTCTTCGTATTTGATCTTCTATTTCCTGCAAACATGCCATGTTAGATAAACTAAATAGAAGACATAATCAAATCACACGTTATTTTATCTCAAGGGATGGTAACACATCTGCACAAGTCAATTCAAATTAGGACGATATAATATCACAAGCATACCAAGTCATACATGGATAATATCACGATATCCATAATAGTAAATAGCTAACATGCATACATTATTAACACATAAACAACTGACATGCATGCATAACAATCACATCTACCCCAAGGTCCAGCGTTGCAACCTTGATCTAATACCACCTCGTAACAGCTCCTCCCACATTTACACACTTTTACAATATCTCTAGGGTAAACATGAGATGAGTATATGACCCAACTTACAAGCTCCATTTAAGGAAGTGGGGCCTACAAATCGGAAACCTATTGATACCTCTTAGGGGCACCAGATCATCCAGAAGTCAACCTGTAACCTCTGATGATCAGATCCTAAGCTGGAACTTATTTTTCACAATATTAACACCCCAACCACACCCATAATACAACATGCATGTGGTTATTAGGTTCCAACCACACCCATAATCCTAGGCCCTATATCCATCCAATTATGACCAAACTTATTTGTTCTATGCCAATGGTTACAAGATTTGTGCTACTTTTTCAAGGATGGCCTTCACGAAACTACCTAGAAGTGCTCAGAACTTTATAGAATAATGTCGAAGATGATAAAAATTATAAACAATCAATAATAAAGTAAGATCTTGACCAAGACATTCCTAATACATGATACACATTTTGTCAAACATATGGTAAACATATAAGCTATAGGTAATGAATCCATATCTGTTCATAAAATTCTGAACTTCATCTAAGAATCACTAAGAAGGCTCTATGCCCTATAAAGATATCTACAACAACACTTGCTAGCCCATTCATTCATCAACCATTTGATAAATTATCAAATCATGAACAAGATCCATAGTAAGATAACATCATAGAACCATTCATATAACCAACATATAACCAGAATAGAAACCATAAAAAATCAGCCATAAGATCAACATAATAACCACTAAACGTGCTCATATATCACAATAGGAAAATAACTCATATTAAGATATGTAAATGCCAACCAAGTCAGGGACTCCCATGTACCACCTGACCATATATTGAGATGAACCAAATGTATCTTTCAGCTAATCATGCCATATTGCAAGCATGAATGTGGGATCCCATGGGTTAAACCAAAATAGAGCCAACCAGGGCTTCTAGAGGCCAAACCACCTCAACCATCAACCACAATGATTTCACCTAACCAATCCAGGAAACAATAATACAAAACCAAAATTATCTCTTCCCAAGTTGTCGAGGGCTTCAGGGACTCCTATCTCAACCCACATCCTCCAAGGACCCAAGCTATTACAGAGCGCCAGAGAACTACCATCTCAACCCATAGCCTCTAGGGACCTAAAAATGTTCCAAGGCTACAAATATTCTATCCCAATGCATAACCATAGGGAACCTGGGAACCAATCAGAAAATCCAAATGGGAAACCCACTACATCATGGCTATCTAGGAAATGGAAAGGCAAGGTTGAAACCACTGTCAATCCAAGAAAATATCCATGCCAATGAAATCACATAACCAAGAAACCACATGCATATACCATGTATCCAAAAACCATCAAGGAAGCCACACATGCAACCTGTTACCTACAAATTATCCCTTGTTGTAGTTGTTGATCCAAACTTATTTCCTGCTTCCCACCAATTCTTTGATTTTCCTTTGCTTTCTTTCTCCAAGTCCAAGTGAATGTTATAATGCTCCAAGAATGTTCTAAATGTGCAATATTGTAAGAGAGAAAAGCTAAATCTGTAAAAAAGATGTGAATTGTTTCTCTAATACCTTTTTATCATTGATGTCTCATTTTTCTTTCATTTTCCTTCATTTTCTCTCTAATTTCCCTTGCATGCATATTTGTGTCTCTTCACCTTCATTTTCTCCTATTTTCATTTATTTTCATAATTAAATTTAAATTATCACCTCTTTGCCTTTGCCAATGCCTTCTCTAATTTCCATAACCAATAATAAATCACAAGTGATTCCCACTATAGTTTTTTCCCACTATTCATATTGGAATACGTGTCCCATGACCTTGGTATTATTTTATTTACATGGAAAATAAACCAAGGGTTGTTACAACAACCTTGGATATGTGAGTCTTTCTAATCAACTACAATTGCTCACCTTTAGGAACACATAACTTAACTAGCCTGTAGGCTGACCCATCATGGAGATGGTAGTCAAATTTGTTGTCATCATCGCGCAAATGACTTTGGCTCTACAAATTTTGAAACACCTCATTAATGTCCTCATATCTGAATATGGCTCTCTATATGCATCATGGTTAAATGGCTCTATGTGCATCAAAGTTACCAAAGTTGTGATCTTTTATGTGGGTGGCCTTGAAAGTTTATTGGCCAACTTGTTTGTGTTTCCCTTCTTATACTTGATCTCTAATGAATGGTTTGTTCTAGCTTGATTTGGGCATGTAGATATTGTAATGGTTAGTGATACGTGTGGATTACTCTCTCCTTTCCCATCAGATAATGTTTCTACTTCTTCACGGCTTGCACCAAGGCATAGATCTCCTTGTCGTAGGTAGGGTAGTTAAGAACCGCCCCATGAAATACATCATAATGGTAGCATACATGCATTCCTCCCTGCATCAAGATTGTTCCCATAACATACCCACTCGCATTTTTCTCCACTATAAAGGGATTCCACAAGTTCATTAATTCCATAATTTATGCTTGATTGATATTTTTCTTTAACTCCTCAAAGGCCCTCTTCTGACCCTTTCCCTATTGGAAACTATTGCCACTCATTGTTACGGCATGGAGTGGTGTTGCTATTGTTGAAAATGAGGCTATGAATTTCCTCAAGTAATATGCTACCCCAATGAAGCTCTAGACTATAAAAACAATAGTAGGCATCAAAAACTTCATGATGGCCTCCATCTTGGTAGGATTTATCTTCAACTCTCCTCTACTTATCACATACCCTAGATACACTATTGATTTTTTTGCAAACTCACACTTCTTGAGATTTTCTAGAAGCTAATGCCTCTTTAATTTCTCTAGCACCTGCATCAAATATGATATGTGCTCCTCCAAGTATCACTTTATACCATATAATGTAGATAGACAATAACAAATGGATCTATAAAAGGGAACAATATATCATTCATTAACCTTATAAACTTAGTTGGTGCATTGCATAGGAAAATGGTATGGCTAACCACTCATACAAATTGATTGGTTTTGAAGGTGGTCTTCCAAGTATCTTCTTCTTTGACTTGAACCTAGTGATATCCAGACTTTAAGTCCAGCTTGGTGGAGTATTTGGATTGTTGCAACTAATACAATAGATCATCTATCCTAGGAAGGGGGTACTTGTTCTTGAGTGTATTTTTGTCTAATTCCCTATAATCAATACACATCCCCCAAGTACCATCCTTCTTTGGCACAATGACAATGAGCGACCCAGATGGCAAGGTATATGGTTAGATGAAATTTTGTTCTAGTAGTTGTTGCAATTAATTCTACACTAGAGTTGCTTCTGTAATGAATTCTTGTATATCCCAATTTTTGGTAATGGGGAGTCCAACAATAGTTGAATATCATGCTTGAATTCTCTCTTGGGAAGTATCCCTTTAGGCTCCCAGAACACACCCTTGTATGCATGTAACAACTCTTCTAGTTGTTGTTTATGTTTATTAATACACCCTTTCAGGGATTAATTTTCTCTCATAGACTCTTTAGAAACCAATTTTCTCTTAAAAACAATAAAACATACTTCTTGCTAGAATTAATTATTTTCTTGGTTTGTTGGCACTTATCAATGAAAATTTTGAATTTCCCTTATGCGTGTTGATGGTGAAGGATTTTCCATCCTTTATGAAGGATTATTTTTTGGATCTATACATGAATATTGCACCTCACATGTACATATAGGGACTTCCAAATACCACTCAACATACATCAAGGGGAACTACATCTAGTTCTACTTCATCAATAAAATCAACACTAATAGAAAATCCAATTTTGAACTATTTGGTTACCTTTATTGAAGCATCCTTATTTACCCATCCCAATGGTATGTGCTTGGATGATCACGAACTTTCAATCCCAACTTGTTGACCAACTCTTCTACAATGAGATTTTCCCATGATCCTAAGTCGAATAGAGAATCAATATTTATCTTCTTGACCTGTATATTTATATGGAAGAGTGGTATTTTTATTTTATTCCTATTACTGAAGGCTACTCAAATTTTCTAACTTCTCCATTGATGTAAAAATAATCTTCTCATCCATGCCTAAGCTACTTTCCCCTTAGTTTCTCGAATTAATGTCCATGATATTCTTCTTCATAGCATATTTCTTTTTTTTCTTTGGATTAAGCTTTGGATACGACTTCCAAAGTTTATTCTCTATGTGGATATCAATGTTATATTAATTTTCGGGGTATTTTCACTATTGTGTTGTGGCTATTGTCTTTTTTCCTTTCCCCTTTTCCACTTCTTTTTCCCCTCCTTGGAAGCTTTTTGGTTCTCTTTTCGCACTGATCCACTTGATTTTCCTTTCTTATGTCCTATGTTTTCTAGGTATGGTGTTTATGCACAAGCATTTTCCACTAATATGGGCTTGAAAAACATCACTTCCTTTCGTAGATGGTTGTGTACACCCCCAAGATACTTGAGGAGTACATCTAGGTTATTTGGGGAGATACCCAGCATTATGTCCATCTTTCTAACTCTATGGTGTACTCTTATACATTGTCCCCCTGCTTCTACTTCAAGTAATGCCACTGAATTCATTTTTCCTCCACATAAATGATAGGGTAAAATTATGACTTTATGAGGGTTTTAAAATCCTCCATCCTAGTCAATAGAGGATCCCTCTCCAACCTCAAGGTCTTCATGTTGATTTCCCACCAGGTCAAGGCATGGACCTCTAAGTTCATCTTATAAAATGAACTCTTATGTTCTTCATATATATGATAAAATTGAAAATAAACTTCTAATTGATTCAACCAATGATTTAACTTTAGAGCATCAATATTTCCTTTATATAATGGCTTGATGTCAACCTTCTCTTCCATTTTGAATAGTGATTGTGAATGGTTGATGACAATTTAGTTGGGTTGATACTTGTTGGGTTTTTTTTCTTAGATTCCTTCTATTGTTCTTATTGATTTGTTTCTTTCCCCTCTAATATGACCTCCATGTTAGAGCTCCATCTTCTTTCAATAACTCAATCTTATTAGTCAGGTCCGCCATGAGGAGGCTCACATTACAGTCTATATATATATGATTTATGCTTCCAACCCCAGTGTTATCCTGAGGGTTATTAATAGATTCATCAGCCATAACTAGGGTATTGTAAAATTTGGCTTAATCAATCTAGATCCCATGTAACTACTCACAATATATCCAAAGAAACTTGTGTTGAAAATGGCACCAAGAATTATTCTATTTTAATTTTCCCTTGAATTAAATTAGAAGAAAATTGCAATTCCACATCTCATGACAGCTTGTACGAGTTAACTAAGTTAGTGTGACTTAGTTGTTTCAATTAATTCGATTTGAAGGTCTAACTTGAGTCATGTAGAGTGAATCCTACTTTTGAGGATCCCTGGTTGAGTTTATTTTAAGTTGTAATTAATTAATTCAATTTATCTGAGTTAAAGTTAGTTGAACTAGTTCCAACTGTTGGAGGAACTAGTGGGATGTCTAGTAGTTGGGTGTGTACTTCATGATCAACCAATTAACTGATAAATCAGCTATAAGTAACACATGCATGTGTGAACTGATAGTTTCCTAGTTGAGATTGGAGTTCAAGGGAAGTGTATTATTAGTTGTATAATCATCCAAATTGTAGAGGTGGTGCATGCAGTCAAAGGAAGGCATATGATGTATTGCATAATTCCGATTGAGGATTTCCCTAATTAATAGGGGGATCATTCCCAAGTAAATAAAGAAAGGAAATAGGGACTTGGGAAGGCAGAAAATTGGTTAAGTATTGGCCTAGGGTTGTCTAGGAAGTTGTGATATAGATAGAGATAGTGCAGAGGTTGCTCAAGCACAAGAAAAGCATTGTAATATTCTCATATTTTATGACTAATGCAATATACATATAGCGATGCTTTTAGCTGTGGATTTCCCAAGGAAATAATTGTGTAATGTGTTGATTGAATTCCTTCTCTTGTCTTCATGGTTTCGTATTGTTTAAATTGGTTTTCAAAATTGTTAGAGTAGATTCAAGTCTATTGTTTTATAAAATTATAATTAGCAGTTTGAATCTACAAGTAATTTCTACATGGTATCAGAACTAAAATCACTATAGAAGAGAAGAATACAAGTTGTGCTTGCAGGAAAAATGATTTTTTTCATATCTATTCTCCAGAGATAGAAGCAGGATTAGGATGGAGTTCTATGGTCTGAGGCTTGAGTATTCCCTTGAGGGTAGTTCGAATTACATTTCTTGGAAGGACAGGATGGAATCAGACATGGAAGATAATGGATTGAAGGAAACATTGATAGCAATGTTCCAAAACTAGCAGCAATAGATGAAAATGCACTAGCAGAATGGAAGAAGAATGTAGCCAAGGCAAGAAGGATCTTACTGGTAGGAGTTTGAGATAATATTGTCTCGAACCTCCATGGGAAGGAAAATCCATATGAAATGTGGAAGGCTTTGATAGACTTGTTTGAAAAAAATAGTGACCACAAGAAGTTGGCACTGAAGAACAAGATTCAGAAAATAAAGATGGAAAAGGGCGACACAATACCACAATACTTGAGCAAGTTCACCCAATGTCGGGATGAGCTTGGGAGTGTTGGTGTTACATTTGATGAAGATAATCTGGTCAACCTAGAACTTCTAGGCCTTCCCAAGAGATGGCACATCTACCAATATTTGGTAAATGGGAGGGAGAAGCTACCAGAGTGGGAGAATTTGTGGTCCAACTTAGTGTAATAAGAGATAAGGCATAACACCATATATGGATCCTCATCCAAGCATGATGATGAGGATATTTGTGCCTTTGATGGAAATTCAAATAAAGGGTAAGGGAAGGAATCCCAATCCAAAGGAGATTATGGTCAAGCAAAAGAAATACTTGTCAAATATTAAATGTTTTCACTGTGATGAGCTGGTACATTATGCCACGAAGTGTCCGCACAAGAAGGCCGACAAGAAGCTCTCAGGAGGAGCAATAGGTGAAGTTATTGCTTCACAATTTGAGTTGGATTTCACCCTCATTGCATGCATGGTGAAATCGGTGATGGGAAATGTGTGGTACTTGGATAGTGGAGCCTCATTCCATATGACCGGAACAAACAATTCTTCAGCAAATTGGAGGAGAAGAAACTCCATATGCATATCAAGATGGGAGATGAGGGAAGGTAAAGCACGACCAACATCGATACTATTACTTTTCATAGGGAGTGTAGTTCTCCTCTCACATTGAAATATGTCATGTATGTTCCAGGTCTAAAGAAGCCTTTATCACATAACCAAGAGACAAGTGAAGAAGATCGGAGTTCGGGTGAAGAACCTATACAAATTGGATGTAGAAGACTATGATGCTTTGAGCACAAAAGAAAAGAAGGTGTCGAGCTAAGACATCGATGAATTATCGGATAAGTGAATCTTCCATTTGCACCATGGATATTTGAAGATCACACAGAATATTTATACAGGACTTCCCAAGGGTGCACTAGATCAACGTTATACATACAAAGGGTGTACATTGGGAAAGTACACCAAATACACCTTTCATGATAAGGACAATTGAGCACAAGCGATCCTTGAAAGAGTTCACCAAAATGTGTGTGGATTGTTCTCAACAACCTCCATGACAAAGCACAAGTATTATATGATATTTGTAGATGATTTGTAACATAACTATTGGATATTCTTCATGCAAAATAAATACCATATGTTCCCAAAATTTTTTGAATTTAAAAAACTTGTTGAGAAAGTCAAGGGAGGAAAGTGAAGGCTCTCAAGAGTCATAACGATGAAGAATATGTGTGGAATGATTTCAAGAAATTTTTGCATCAAAAGGAATTTTCTAGGAGTTAATAGCACCCCATAAACCACAACAGAATGGGGTTTCAGAAAGAAATAACATAAGTATTGTGGGAGATTCAGGGGTTAGGTTGCATGGTCAAGACCTATTGTTTCACTTTTGGGCTGAAGCATGCAACACAATTGTATATGTGTAGTACATGAGTCCTCATCAAATTCTCAGGATGAGTACACTAGAAGAAGATTTTTTAGGTAAGAAAATAGATGTGGCACACTTTAGTATCTTTGGTTCATCAGTTTACTATCATGTTTCTTGCTATCTCTTCGTAATTTATCTAGGTTGAAGAGATAAAACTAGAGGTAACCACAAAACCACTTATGAGCTAGAATCTAGCCCTTCTAGCTCTAGAGAGTGCTCTCTCTATCTGAAATGATAAATTACTGTAATATTAGGCTAGGTATGGTGCTTATTAAGGCATAAATTTTCAGATATTTGTTCGTAGGAAAGGAGGCAGATCCATTGGGCATGGATTCATGTCTACCTGATTAGGTTTCTAGTGATGAAATGAAGAGTAAGAGGAGCTTCTACAGGGGCAGGATAGTTAGTATATTTGGAGTTTTCAATTTAAATTCTTTGTAGGAGGGTGTGTTATCACTCTAGTAAATTTTCTATCAGAAATATTTAAAACTTTGTAACTTACTATAGGTAACCAAGAACCTCTTTTAGAATTCAGGATCTAGGCTTCCTGAGCTCCGGAGAGGGATCTCTCCAAAAGATTTAGCTTTGTTTTGGTAAAGGGTTTTAGGCTAGCTATGAGTGAGAAATAGGACTGATTTTATAAGTGTGGTAGGAATAAAAAGTATTTCAAGGTAAACCAGAGGGATCTACCAGAACATTGGGCAATGGAGTAAATTCTCTAGGCAAACAAAGCTAGGAAATAAGACTTAAAGATGCAAATGTACTAAGGGCGGGATAGATGACCTTCTCAGGCTTTGAATAGGCTTTGTTGATGGAATGGGTGAAATCTGAACAAAAGGGCACTTAAGAATCCTTAAGTTACAGAAAAGAGGATTGAAGGAGGAGATCAAACTGGGACCTAGAGCAATTAAGAATTCTATAGTCCAGTTATCAAGCAAAAAACATAAAAATGCCAACTAGTTTAAAACAGGGAGCTTATTATCACTAATCTTGTTTAATTTATCCTTAGTTGATCATTAAAGAATAGAAACACATCAAATGAATGTATGTAAACTTTAAAAAGGATAACACTGAAAACAGGAAAAATACGAGACTTATCTTGTCACCACAAGAATCCTTAGTTATGATGTCTCTAATCTCGTTTCCAGTCTGCTGCTTCGCTAATTGACTCACACCAACTTCAATATGTCCAGCTAAATGACTATAGTAGTCTTGAGAAATTTTATTCCACACAAAATACTTCCAAGAGTGAAGTATTTATACAAATTCTAAACTAAAATATCTTGAAAAAATATCAAGATTGGTTCACAAATCTCTCCAACTATTTTACATAAATAGAACTTAAGTAAAGGAAACTCAAACTAATGCATATATTTGGCACTATTTTTTATGGATAGGTGATGAAAAAGAGGAGAATTTGAATTTTATCCAACTCTTAATTGATGATGAGAAATCCAAGTCACTAACTACTTCCTTTCTTTGTGCATTTTGCTCCAGCAATTCTGCAAACTTGGGGTCCAATGATGTATTTTTATTTCTCAATCCGAAATAGATATGTAAAAAGTGAAGGAGGTTATTATAGATAAATATGTTGGTCAAATAAATCTCTTTCAGTTTCCTAAAATTCCTCTCCAGCTGTGCACAATAGGCTCTGCAAAAATATGTGTAAAACCGAGTTTTACAGAGTCTGAAACATAGCCTGTAAAGATGTGCATGTATCTCTCATTATGAAATAGTTGTACAAAACGTGAGATAGGTTTTTGTAGATAGGTCTCTTAGGAACAAAAACCTCCTTTATTTTTGTAAAAGGTATTTCTTATTGGCCACAATATTCTCTGCAACATTATGACTTAACAGGAATTTTCTGCAAAAAGTGCTCTTCAATATTGTTTAATATTTCCCAATACATAATGGTTGTTAGAAAAGTGAGAGAGATGTTTTTAGATGGCCCTCTTAATAACATAAATCTCCTTCAATTTTTCAAAATTCATGTTGGATTGGTCACAATATGTTCTACAAAACAATGACTTAAACATGAATTTCTGCAAAAATGTTCCTTCTGGTTGTGTTTTCATTTTTTCACCTTTTTGTTCTTTTAACTGTTTTACTTACACTTTGGATAAAATTCATTGTTGGTGAAAGTATTTTCATCTCTTTTTACCATTTTACTGCCTCTGTATTTACTTTTACTGTTTACCTTTGACTGGTCTGTAACTTTGTTTTGACTTTTCACTCTGACTTTTACCTGATACACTTTATCCATTGATACTCTTTAACTGTTATGATTTTCTTTATCCCTGTGAATTCTGATTTCATTTTTATCATTCACTGTGAAAATTTCATCATTTTGATTTCTCCCTGATTTTATTTTACTCTTTCTTTGTATACAAAACTGTTTGTTGAATGAAGCTTTTGAATTAAAATCTGAGAAATTGGAGCAAACAATTTTGTCAACTAGTATTGAAACTGTTGGCCCAATTTCTTATTCTGACAATAACCTGAAAAAATAAAACAATTTGTTAATGAAACAAAGGTCTGCAAGGAGGTGATTGAAGTCTCTTGAAAAACTTGTGGAATTAGATCAATCTGTGGAGGTTTAACTCTATTTTTTAGGCATTGTTAGGCTTACTTCTGCAATTTTAAACAGTTTGCAGGAGTGTTTCACTTTAACAGAGGGAATTTTGAGCAATTCTTAGGTAAAGATAGTCTCAATGGGTATTTTAGTGCTCAATTAGGAATCTGAGAGATGAAAATTTGGGTTAAGACAGGAAATACGGGTTTCCTGAATGGTTGAGACTATAAAAGATGACTTGTTAGGAGATCTGTAGGTTCAAAGACCTTTTTAAGCCATGGAAATGTTTTTTCAAGGGTTTATACTGAAGATTGAACTTAAAATAGAGGCATTTGCGAGATAATAGCAGTTTCTGAGGAATTTTTCAAGAATTAGGTTGTCGAAGGGTTTTCTGGTAGTATCAGCTTCAAACTGGATGTTGTGAGTTAACGGAAAACATCAAGAGTCTTTTGAATGCCGTCACTGTGGTGAAATTCTGCTTCAGGGGAAAAAGTGGCTAGCGATGGTTATAAATTTAATTCACAATTCACAGAGTCTGGGCACATTTTCATAACAGCCAAGGGGAAATAATACATAAAACAAAGAAAAACTAAGGTTAAACCTTATATTTTTTATTATTATACGTATCATTTAATGCAGGTCACGGTCAATGGCCAGAGCGGTTTTATTTTGGACTAGGTGGTTTTCGCGCGACTCTGAAGCGGTAAGTGGTAATTCGCTTTTTGAATGCGATTCAATCATATATTGACACGTCGACATGGGGTGGTTTTGGAAAACAACCCATATCGCGCAGATTTTACAAAACATCGATCGGACACTTTATGTGCGCGATATGAGATATCGGTCGTCAGATTTGGTTTTTCAAAAGCGAAGGGTCCAGATCAAAAGAAAAGGTGCGAGGAAAGGCTGAAGCCATCGGATTAACTATGGATCGTCAGATCTTGAGTTTTAATGAAGATCAACGGTTGACATTTAACGCGATGGGAAAGGTATGGCTTATGCAAATGGAACTACCGCACTTGTTTGGAACCGTTGGATTAAAAGGAAATTGGAGATCGGAGGGTCAAAATTCAACCCGATGGAGTAAAGGGATTTGGTTAAGTTTTATGTATAAGTAGACTTTTTCCAATGAAAAAAGCGATCGGGAGGGGTTTTAAAAGGGATTTAACCAAGGTTAATAATTGGGGTATGGGATATGTATCGGGAAATTGGGTTAGGTTATATCTTTAACCTTGGGTAAAGGGAGTCGAGGAAGAAAAAATAAGCAAAGGGGATAGACTTTATTTGAATTTTAGTTTAAACAAAACTTCTGGTTTTCAATATTTTTTGTTTTAAACATATATTTAAACATGTTTAAGGGTCTTATGCATATTTTTATTATACAGTATTTAAATCAAAGCGATTTAACTACCATAGGGGGCAGGATTTTATATAAAGATATATTTTAGCCAAAGGGGTTGTAATGTGGGTATTTTATTTAAACATGTGGGGATTAATAACTTTGGCTAAAGTTATAATAAATGGGTTTTTGGGGCTATTATATAAAGGGAGTTATATCATATAGGAAAAGGTTATTTCTATAGGGAGTTAATATGAAAAATGGGATAAGGTGTACTCAAAATACATAATCATAACCAAGTAAAGTGAGATTTAAAAGACAATTTGCATCATATTAATCTCATCACTTTAACTTATGATATAATGTAGTTTTGAGGGTTTTGTGTTTTCAAATGATGTGGGAAGTTAATCAAAGGGAATTATAGTACCTTAAGTAAAAATGAGGTTTTACTTAGTATTATTCAAGGGAATGAATGCATGAAATGGAATAATGATGTGAGTTTAAGGGATTAATACAGACATTTTACATTTTCCACTTATCAGCCATAGAGTCTTGGGTCCGGTCCCAACAAAAGTCAAGGAAATGCCTTGAGCCTTTCTGACTGATAGTTTAAAATGTTTAATGGCTATGGGGAGGGGAGGTTAGTTATTTTCAGCCCTGATGAATGATATTTACATTGATGCTTCTCACCTTCTTCTACCTACCCAATTTTACATGCTAACATTTTTTCTTCCTTTGTAGTAAGGTGCATTTGAGCTAGTAACCTTTACAGCATTTATTCTTTCTAAAAGCAAGTAAAACTATCTAATTATAAACTTATTTCATCCATGAATCCAGATTAAACTGTTGGATTCACTTTATTTCTCTACCTAACTACTGAATTTTCATGATTAAACTGTATGACAATTCATTATTCTCTATCTACAACAAGTAAAATTGAAAAATGACAAGTTAAGATTAAATTGTTTAACTCATCATGGACTATGGCATTTATTGACACTCTGCCATAGTCAAAAGGTAAAAGTAGTGGCATTTATACTTATACACTTTCATTTATTCATATTTTTCTTTTGGGGTTTCTTATTTTTTCTAAGTCCTTTGATTTTTCTTTTAGGACTTTTTACCCTCTTTTTAATTTTTTGATTTTTTAAATTTTTTACTAAATATGGGAATACAACTTGCAGAAGGCAAAGTATGTACATATTTACAAGACTACCATCAGTCAAATCAAAATTATGAATCCTATATTTATAGGTTGCTAACATCGGCTTCACTTGGGGATGGCATTTCTTGGTAAAATGTCAAGAAATCTGAGATCAGTAGCCTTTATCTTTGACCTTTGATGATCTTATTAAGTGTCTTCTATCTTTTTCAAACTGAAATCTGATCTGAAACTAAAACAACACACAAAAATTTTCAAACCAACTTAATGAAAAACTAGCTAAAAATCGAAAACTAAAAAAAAAAGAATGCTCAAAATTCTGAGCTTATTGGCACTCATCTACCTACTCAATCTACTGTTCAACTTCTAGTTAAGTAAAATGAAATAGCCAATGCAACCATTCAAGAATTATGTACTTTGATAGATTTTGTTGCATTTTCTTGTTGATTATCAAACTGTACTTCTGCAACCTATTAGAAATTTGTCAACAAATGAGAGGATAAGGAAACACTTGATTTCCTTTGTTGACTCTAGAAACTGTACAAAAGGATCTTCCAAAATATATACACTGATGTTTAACTGATCTGAACAATTGTACATCTGTTCTGGATGGCCTTCATACCATGAATATGAAATTTTATTTTCATCTTTATCTCCCTGTAAACTTTCAGATAAGATTTGTGATGATATTCCTACTGATTGTAATGTTTGACTGTTGAAACTTTTATCATCTTGATTCTGAAAATCATTGTTAGTTAATAGATGAATGCTTTGAATGCCTTCAATATTCAACATATCTGCTATTGGATCCTAAAAAACTTGGGAAAATTGTTGCAACCTATGGCATATAGGTTTCCATGGGACTTCATAAACTTCAACAAGTTTCTCATCCTTTTCTTTAAATATGTTATACCACATTTCCTTTAAAAGCTGAAATAGTTCAAAACATAGTGGTATGGAACTTTCTTGTATCATTTGATCATTTATTTCAATGGAATTTGATAATTGTAATTGTGAAACTGAAATATCTTGATCAATAGTTTCATTATATTCTTTGTTGTCAATCACAATTCCTAAAGATTGTTGATTATTGATGGCATGATAGTTGTCTCGAATGAATTGAAATGAAGCAAAACAAAGAGGTAAAGAACCTTCACTTATTTCCACATTTTTTGCTCTTTCTTCCTCACTCTCATGGCTGATCTGTATTGGCTGATCACTGTCTTCAATCTGCTGAAACTAAGTTTCTTCATCCCACAAACTAGCTTCTGATTGCTCTGTAAAGTTAGCTTGAGTTTGGAGAACATAACTATCATCATAATGATCATACTTAGGAAAATCATCAAAAGAAGGAATGTCATCAAACATACACATTATATCAACAAATTCCTCTTCCTCATATTGATTTGTAATTTCATTTTCTGATCTATGATAATTGGAATTAGTAGGAATTTTTTCATAGCTATCAACCTCTTCTATTTCTTCATGGTGATTTTGAATAAAAAATTCATCTTTCATAGTGATCTCTTGTGTTCTTTCATCTAGTTTTCTTACCAAAAGGCTAAGTTTTACCTCTGCAATGTTTTTATTTTCCTCTTCTTTTGCTTTCAACTTTTCCTGTCTAATTTGTAGATTAACTTCTACATCAACTGCAATGTTCAGCATCTGTACAAGTGTTTTTGGGTCTCTTTCTCTTAACCGAAATTCTATTTCTAGATCAAAGGCACTTGGATAATGCAAGAGAGCTGAATCATGAGGAGGTCTAATATTTTCTAGCATTGAATAATAAACTTGATTAAATCTGTCAGAAAATTGTTGTATTGTTTCATTTGGATGTCTTTTTAAATGATTATATTCTTCCATGATCACAAAAGGATTAACTTTTATTATCCATCTATCAAGGAAAAGTTTGATAAACTGCTAGTAATTTGAGATGCTAGCATTAGGCAGATTTTTGAACCAACTCTTTATTCTATTTTGCAAAGAAAGAGAAAAAAGTCTAATTTTAACATCATCTTCATCAATCTCAAATAAATCCAAATAATTCTCAAAACATTGAATATGTTTTTGGGTAGTGATACCATTCTCTCAATCAAATATAGGAAGATGTTTGTAGTAAGTTTTAGGAAAATCATGGAGTATATGAGATAAAATAAGGGGCTTATATCTATCTGGAACTTTATATGGTATAGGAATATGTACAGGGATTGTAAGATCATTCTTGCTTATTTGAGGCTTATTAATTGGATAATGATCATCATTAGATTCAGAAGAAAGCTTCTCAAAGAGATTAGAAGAATTATTATTTACAATTTTTAAAGGAAAATAACTAAAAACTAATCTAAGATCTTCTATAAAATACAATATACATTGAAAAAAATTCTTAATGAGAAAGAACATGATGTCTTGGATTAAGATCCAAGTTGAAAGCCTGATCTTTCCATATTTTTCTTTGAGGTTTATTCCTCCAATGGAGTCTTGATTGTGAAATTGATTTGGAGTCGCCAGGTGGATGATTTTAACCTTTGTGTGTCTGATCACTGTCCACCATCATAGATTAGATCTGAACCTATAAAATATTTCTGAAGAAAATCTTAGTTCCTCAGCGGAGTCGCCAATATGTTATCACTCTAGTAAATTTTCTATCAAAAATATTTAAAACTTTGTAACTTACTAGAGGTAACCAAGAACCTCTTTTAGAATTTAGGATCTAGCCTTCCTGAGCTCCGAAGAGGGATCTCTCCTAAAGATTTAGCTTCGTTTTGGTAAAGGGTTTTAGGCTAGCTATGAGTGAGCAATAGGATTGGTTTTATAAGTGTGGTAGGAATAAAAAGTATTTCAAGGTAAACCAGAGGGATCTACCAGAACATTGGGCAATGGAGTCAACTCTCTAGGCATACAGAGCTAGGAAATAAGACTTAAAGATGAAAATGTACTAAGGGCAGGGTAGATGACCTTCTAAGGTTTTGAATAGGCTTTTTTGATGGAATGGGTGAAATCTGAACAAAAGGGCAGTTAATAATCCTTAAGTTACATAAAAGAGGATTGAAGGAGGGGATCAAACTAGGACCTAGAGAAATTAAGAATTCTATAGTCTGGTTATCAAGTAGAAAACATAAAAATGCCAACTAGTTTAAAACAGGGAGCTTATTATCACTAATTCTATTTAATTTCTCCTTAGTTGAACATTAAAGAATAGAAACACATCAAATGAATGTATGTAAACTTTAAAAAGGATAACACTGAAAACAGGAAAAATACGAGACTTATCTTGTCACCACGAGAATCCTTAGTTATGATGTCTCTAATCTCGTTTCCAGTCTGCTGCTTCGCTAATTGACTCACACCAACTTCAATATGTCCAGCTAAATGACTATAGTAGTCTTGAGAAATTTTATTCCACACAAAATACTTCCAAGAGTGAAGTATTTATACAAATTCTAAACTAAAATATCTTGAAAAAATATCAAGATTGGTTCACAAATCTCTCCAACTATTTTACATAAATAGAACTTAAGTAAAGGACACTCAAAATAATGCATCTATTTGGAACTATTTTTTATGGATAGGTGATGACAAAGAGGATGATTCGAATTTGATCCAACTCTTAGTTGATGATGAGGCATCCAAGTCACTAACTGCTTCTTTTCTTTGTGCATTCTGCTCCAGCAATTCTACAAACTTGGGGTCCAATGATATCTTTTTATTTATCCATCCGAAATATATATGTAAAATATGAAAGAGGTTATTATATATAAATATTTTGGTGAAATAAACCTCTTTCAGTTTCCTAAAATTCCTCTCCAGCTGTGCACAATAGGCTCTGCAACAATATGTGTAAAATCGAGTTTTATAGAGTCTGAAACATAGCCTGTAAATATGTGCATGTATCTATCATTATGAAATGGCTGTGAAAAAAGTGAGATAGGTTTTTGTAGATAGGTCTCTTAGGAACAAAAACCTCCTTCATGGTTTTAAAAGGTATTTCGGATTGGCCACAATATTCTCTGCAAAATGATGACTTAACAGGAATTTTTGGCAAAAAGTGTTGTTCAATATTGTTTAATATTTCCCAATCCATAATGGCTGTTAGAAAAGTGAGAGAGGTGTTTGTAGATGGCCCTATTAAGAACATAAACCTCCTTCAGTTTTTCAAAATTCATGTTGGATTGGTCACAATATGATCTGCAAAACAATGACTTAAACATGAATTTCTGCAAAAATGTTCCTTCTGGTTGTGTTTTCATTTTTTCCCCTTTTTGTTCTTTTAACTATTTTACTTTCACTTTGGATAAAATTAATTGTTGGTGAAAGTATTTTCATCTATTTTTACCATTTTACTACCTCTGTATTTACTTTTACTGTTTACCTTTGACTGCTCCGTAACTTTGTTTTGACTTTTCACTCTGACTTTTACCTGATACACTTTATCCATTGATACTCTTTAACTGTTATGATTTTCTTTATCCCTGTGAATTCTGATTTCATTTTTATCATTCACTGTGAAAATTTTAACATTCTGATTCCTCCCTAACTTGATTTTACTCTTTCTTTGTATACAAAACTGTTTGTTGAATGAAGCTTTTGAATTAAAATCTGAGAAATTGGAGAAAACAATTTTGTCAACTAGTATTGAAACTGTTGGCCCAATTTCTTATTCTAACAATAACCTGCAAAAATCAAACAATTTTTTAATGAAACAGAGGTCTGCAAGGAGGTTATTGAAGTCTCTTGAAAGACCTGTGGAATGAGATCAATCTGTGGAGGTTTAACTCTGTTTTTTAGGCATTGTTAGGCTTACTTCTGCAAGTTTAAACAGTTTGCAGGAGTGTTTCACTTTAACAAAGGGAATTTTGAGCAATTCTTGGGTAAAGATATTCTCAATGGGTATTTTAGTGCTCAATTAGGAATCTGAGAGATGAAAAATTGGGTTAAGACAGGAAACAAGGGTTTCCTGAATGGTTGAGACTATAAAAGATGACTTGTTAGGAGATGGGTTTATACTGAATATTGAACTTAAAATAGAGGCATTTGCGAGATAATAGCAGTTTCTGAGGAATTTTTCAAGAATTAGGTTGTCGAAGGGTTTTCTGGTAGTATCAGCTTCAAACTGGATGCTGTGAGTTAATGGAAAACATCAAGAGTCTTTTGAATGCCATCACTGTGGTGAAATTCTACTTCAGGGGAAAAAGTGGCTAGCGATGGTTATAAAGTTCATTCACAGAGTCTGGGCGCATTTTCATAATAGCCGAGGGTAAATAATACATAAAAAGAAGAAAAACTAAGGTTAAACCTTATATTTTTATTATTATACGTATCATTTAATGCAGGTCACAGTCAATGGCGGGAGCGGTTTTATTTTGGACTAGGCGGTTTTCACGCGGCTCTGAAGCGATAAGTGGTAATTCGCTTTTTTAATGTGATTCAATCATATATTGACACGTCGACATGGGGTGGTTTTGCAAAACAACCCATATCGCGCAGATTTTACAAAACATCGATCGGACACTTTATGTGCGCGATATGAGATATCGGCCGTCAGATTTGGTTTTTCAAAAGCGAAGGGTCCAGATCAAAAGAAAAGGTGCGGGGAAAGGCTGAAGCCATCAAATTAACTGTGGATCATCATATCTTGAGTTTTAATGAAGATCAACGGTTGAAATTTAACGCGATGGGAAAGGTATGGCTTATGCAAATGGAACTACCGCACTTGTTTGGAACCGTTGGATTAAAAGGAATTTGGAGATCGGAGGGTCAAAATTCAACCTGATGGAGTAAAGGGATTTGGTTAAGTTTTATGTATAAGCAGACTTTTTTCAATGAAAAAAGCGATCGGGAGGGGTTTTAAAAGGGATTTAACCAAGGTTAATAATTGGGGTATGGGATATGTATCGAGGAATTGGGTTAGGTTGTATCTTTAACCTTGGGTAAAGGGAGTCGAGGAAGAAAAAATAAGCAAAGGGGATAGACTTTATTTGAAGTTTAGTTTAAACAAAACTTTTGGTTTTCAATATTTTTGTTTTAAACATATATTTAAACATGTTTAAGGGTCTTATGCATATTTTTATTATACAGTATTTAAATCAAAGCAATTTAACTACCATAGGGGGCGGGATTTTATATAAAGATATATTTTAGCCAAAGGGGTTTTAATGTGGGTATTTTATTTAAACATGTGGGGATTAATAACTTTGGCTAAAGTTATAATAAATGGGTTTTTGGGGCTATTATATAAAGGGAGTTATATCATATAGGAAAAGGTTATTTATATAGGGAGTTAATATGAAAAATGGGATAAGGTTTACTCAAAATACATAATCATAACCAAGTAAAGTGAGATTTAAAAGACAATTAGCATCATATTAATCTCATCACTTTAACTTATGATATAATGTAGTTTTGAGGGTTTTGTGTTTTCAAATGATGTGGGAAGTTAATCAAAGGGAATTATAGTACCTTAAGTAAAAATGAGGTTTTACTTAGGATTATTCAAGGGAATGAATGCATGAAATGGAATAATGATGTGAGTTTAAGGGATTAATACAGACATTTTACATTTTCCACTTATCAGCCATAGAGTCTTGGGTCTGGTCCCAACAAAAGTCAAGGAAATGCCTTGAGCCTTTCTGACTGATAGTTTAGAATGTTTAATGGCTATGGGGAGGGGAGGTTAGTTATTTTCAACCCTGATGAATGATATTTAAATTGATGTTTCTCACCTTCTTATACCTACCCAATTTTACATGCTAACATTTTTTCTTCCTTTGTAGTAAGGTGCATTTGAGCTAGCAACCTTTACAGCATTTATTCTTTCTAAAAGCAAGTAAAACTATCTAATTCTAAACTTATTTCATCCATGAATCCAGATTAAACTATTGGATTCACTTTATTTATCTACCTAACCACTGAATTGTCATGATTAAACTGTATGAAAATTCATTATTCTCTATCTACAACAAGTAAAATTGAAAAATGACAAGTTAAGATTAAACTGTTTAACTCATCATGGACTATGGCATTTATTGACACTCTGCCATAGTCAAAAGGTAAAGTAGTGGCATTTATACTTGCACACTTTCATTTATTCATCTTTTTCTTTTGGGGTTTCTTATTTTTTCTAAGTCCTTTGATTTTTCTTTTAGGATTTTTTACCCTCTTTTTGATTTTTTGATTTTTTGAATTTTTGAATTTTTTACTAAATATGGGAATATAACTTGCAGAAGGCAAAGTATGTACATATTTACAAGACTACCATTAGTCAAATCAAAATTATGAATCCTATATTTATAGGTTGCTAACAGGGTGATTGGAAGACAAATGGAAAATAACAACAAAGCATCAAACACCCCGATGAATTATAACTATCATTTAGCAGAAAACATAGAAGTCTAGGAAACTGAATTAAAGCACTATTTGAAATGAATTCTGAAATAAATATCTTTGTTTAGATAAACTAGAAGACACATATAAAGCATGATATTAATAGAATATAACTTACAAAGAATAATAACACATCTCCAAGGAAAACTAACATAAGAATCCTTGTAAATTTTACTTTTGTCTTCATTCACTGTAAAAATATATCAAAAGAGTGCAGTACACAATGTTATTTCTCCTCAACCTGACCAACCCTTTATTCAATTACATTCATATCATAAATAGAAAAAAATGAGTCAGTTCCCACCTCTAGAGGTCGAATTCCTCATTGGGATTTATGTTTCTAACTTATTCAATGAAAATAGAACATATTTATGAAAACCAGAAATTGTTACCTAGATATTTTCTAAGCCTTCTTACATTAAATCCTCAACCTAAATCGAGCTCATGAGTCACTAGATGCTTTATTACAATTACTAAGATCATAAAAACAGATTTCAAAATATTTTGACTTAGGTAAATTGGTTAAAAATATGATTTTCTAGAAGCGCAACATTGGTGCTACGCAACCTCCTAATTCTCCAGAAGATTAAAAAAAAAATGCAACATGAAAATACAAAGTTCCATGGTTGAGATGCCTCTGTTTGATATCTGAGATACCTGATGAATCCAGCATGTACATGAATAATTTCCTCCATAGAAGATTTATTTCGCCATATAAGTCTTCCAACTTTGAAAATTTCATGATTAGCCAAAAATGCAACTCTAGTTTGAAAAGCGCAACACCATATGTTTTTCATGGTTGGAGTGATAGTGAGGTATTTGGAAAATATGATCATGTTTATGACAATAATGACACTACAATAACCATGACACATGCCACTATCAAGCCTCCCTTCACCAAAAATGCAAAGTGTTCCTTTCCACATCAAAAAACCCTAACCCTAATGCCAGTTAGGGCACAAAATGATGTGAAAGTTGCTTCTTCGAAAATGACTTCAAAATTATGACAAAATGTGGTTGCAAAGTGGAAATTTATGCAAAAAATTATCACTTGGAACCTCTAACCCATAAACAAGAATACCTTAAGCAAAAATAAAAAAAATAAAAACAGTGTTATTTCATCCATTCTAGCATTCAAACTTTGGCTGCCTCAGCCAAAAGGTCCAACCTGTATCTATCTTTCACCTGCATCTCTTTCAATTGTTGCTTGGTGGCTCATAATTCTTTCCTCATAGACAAATCCTACCTGCATACATTTCTCATTTTCCTATGCAGTGGGAGATACCTCTTCAAGATATACCTAGCATTCTCCATAACTGATTCATACATATCCAAAATTTGGCTTACCTTCTTCTTGGTCGTCTCATCTTGTTGCTTGAGCTCAACAATCTCATTGTGTTCCATATTCAATTGCATTATCAATCTATTAAAGGTGTGCCTCCCCTATTAATCTATCTCTGACTTTTCCACTTCTTACATTGTCTTCTCTTCTTGGATCTGTTGCTTTCTATATGAGGATCTAGTAACTCTAGCTGTCGAAACTTCTTCTTTCTTGATGCCTTCTGTCACTAACTTTTCCTTGCCCTTGAATTTGGTCACAACTTGTGTAGCTTTAGACACTAACACATCTTCAATATATTTAAATGTCTTTTCTAAAATAACTTTCTTTAATTTCCTATTGTCTTGTTGCAATTGTGTAATAACAATATGAGCCTTCTTTAATTTTTCTCTCACCTATGCAATCTCCTTAACTTTATCATCAACAACTTCATCTTCTGGTATACTTTCCATGGCTTCAAATGTCTCCTCCAAGGGAAATATTTTTGCAACAAACCTAGTGAGAGGATTTTTAGGGACATCCACCACTTCTAGAGAAAATGTAGTTTCTTCCATTTATTCTTTTATGTTGACTATGTTGTAGATGAGGGCCTCTTCACTGAAATTCCGTTGGCGATTGAGTGTATTTTTCTGAAAATTCCATCAACTCAGGAATCTTGTGTCAACAATTAATGGAAAGTCTTGTATTTTTTATTTTACTTAACAAATTATTCATTGTGTTCTGCAACCAAATATTGAAATATATTCACTACAACCTTCACAAATTAACTACGGAAGAATTACAAGTGCAGAAACAAATCTGAATAAACATAGATCACACAACCATTCGACACAGTTATTTTTGGACTAATTTCCTTGGAAAAACAAAATGCGAGAAAAATAATGCAACAGATCTGAGGGTTTATATATTATGCAGTAAATATTCTGAGTACAAATCTATGATTAACACACCATCAAATCATACAGATAAACTGACAGAAGAGATATTGATGGATTGTAGATTTCTGTGGTGTAGATTTTTAGATTCAAAAATGAGGACTGTGGAGATTCCAAGTTTTGAATCTAAAGAAGAGATATTGTGAGACAAACCTCACTCCTCCACGGGAACTCGACACTAATCTGCAGAAATATTGGACTTCCCTGTGTTGCCTCTACGCAGTGACTGTGTCACCCACGCAGTCTCTGTTTCATAACTATGAATTTCCTTTTACCTCTGCGTTGGTCTCATTGTTGGTTGGAAACTGAGGCCTTATGGCCTCCGGAAAATATCTCTGGGATCTGGCACTGGCCCTGCACTGTCTCCTCAACAGGAAAATGACTTCCCTTCTTACTTTGCACAGTGACTGCATAGGCACTGCATCACTGGTTGTATGGTGATTTTGTGGCACTCTCTTCCTTTGCTACTATGTATTATTCGACTCGGGATTCCTACCAACCAGAATTACTCCCCCTTGCTACAAAATATATCTCGATCAAATTTTCTTCCTGAGCACTGCTCACCAAATAAATCGATCTCTAATCTCTGCCTTGTGTCTCCAAATGTATTTTCCAAATGACCCTTCAATCCAATCTTATAGTCTTCTCGTTGAGACTTCAACGGCCCAGATTAGATCTGTAATCAATGGCTAAGATTAACTTTTGACTTGATCATTTTTTTCTATATCATTCTCACTCACATTCTATTAATTCACTTTAATAATTTTATTTTCCTAAGTTTAGACTTAGGGTCGCTTTAAAAATAATTAATTATTTATATAGAATAAAATATGAGTGGAATTTCACCAAACGATTTATGGGTTCTTCGGAATACATGTGTCTAAGCCTCTCCACAAAATTTGAGACTTAGATCACATCCGATGCTACCCCAAATAAATACTCCTTCTTAGCAAGGAATGTGTTCTAACAATCTTCCTTGCTGCACACTGCTCTTACCTTGAACCATCTCCCTTTACAATGTTGATGTTTGAAACTGCTTCCCATCAAATCAATGCAAACATTGCATCTATACTGCTACTGACACTGCCACTATCAACACTGCATCTGTACTGCAAATCCCTCCGAATTTTGCATCTGTGTTGTCCGCTGACTCTGCCACTGTCAACTGCTATGCACTGCAACATAGTTTCTTTCTACAACTAAAAAACATCCAAAATTGGACAAGTATATTGCGTCTCGGTGATGAATATCTGACTGTTGTTAGCCTCTGCGCTGCCTCTCTGAAGATGTTGCATTGATGTTGCTCTACACTGTGTCCCTCTGCACTACTGCAACACTGCTCTGCGCTGCTCAGACTTTGGCGCTGCTAACCATTGCATTGTCACTTTAGCTCTCGTCTACACCAATTGGCACTAGTCCATCCCACTACTTCTGATTTTGGCTCCCATAGCAAGGTGATGATCCAAGAGGTGGAATCCTCAAGGATCCTTCCCAAATTGTAGATCTCTAGGTCTACAACTCCAAATTAGCCCACCTCCCTCCTGGAGTTATATGAACAATCATAGAAAACTCCTCCTCCTCTATCTTCGTTGCTCCGACCTGAGGATCATGCTTCTCATCCTTGTCCTTTTTTCTAAGAGGACACTGTGTGGCATAATGTCCCATCTCACCACACCAAAATCATTTGATATTTGATAGATCCTTCTTCCTCCTATACTTCTCTTGTTGCCCCTTTGATGCAAGGGCTACATTCTCAACCTCCTCCTTCTTGACCTTCAAACCATTGCTACAACTTCTCTCAAGTTGACACTTGAGTAAATCTCTCCTCATCTCTTCTTGCTGAAGAGTTTCCCACATCACTTCCCAACCTAAAAAATTCTCTATGCCTAGGTTAATTTGGAAAAATACTTGATAGTCCGTGGACATAGAATTGAAGGCAAGTCTAACCATCTTTGTGGCCTGAGGAGATGACCCCACAGCTACCAGCTAATCTCAGTTTTCTTGAAGTCTAGACATGAATGGATCAATGCTCTCTCTTTTCTGCATCCTGGTGGTCTGCATTTTCTACTCGTAGGACCTATGATATGGCATTTCCAATGCATCCCATGTCTCCTTGGATGTCCCTTTGCTAGATATGTGTGAAACAATATGATCCTTCACTCCATCAAGGATCGATCGCTTGGCCTTTTCCATATCCATCTTGAACACCCTTAATGGTGTTTCACCCATTGGTTCAGCCTGAGCACTGTCGATAAAGTGTTTGATATCATGCTCATCTAGAAGGAAGGATATCCTTACCTTCAAGATTACATAGTTGGAGGCACCCTCCAACCGGTCCTGGTCACACAATCCGTTGGTGGCCTTCTCACCCAAATATTTTTGATCTACTACCTCTCACCCTCTACATCACTGGATTTACAAACTCGTGATGGAGCAAGCCAAAAAATATACTACTAATACATGAGGAATATGAGTTTATTGGGCAAGAAAACTCACTGAGGTTAGAAATCCCCAAAACTGTGTTTCAGCTACGCTTCCTGACCGTCTACATTAGCAATCACTACTGCGTAATAAAATGCACCCCTCCAGTTTCTTATTTGCGTAGATATTTTTCTATGCTCCCTCCGCCTCAGACAAAAACCAACCTTGAATAATCCTACCTCTTTGTTGGCTCACTCAGAGAGATATTTTCCTACTAGTCTAACCCTCTTGTCTTGGACTGCACAATCAACTAAGATATCGATATGTTGCTTACGCAACTCTTTGATCCTGACTTCACCAAAGCTAAATCAATTGGATCTGTTCTTTGTATTTCCTACACTCAGTTTAAACAAGCTCTGATACCATGTGAAAATTCTGTCAATCTAGGAATCCTACTTCAACAACTGATGGAAAGTCTTCTATTTTTTATTTACTTAACAAATTATTCACTGTGTTCTACAAGCAAATATCAAAATCCATTCACTACAACCTTCACAAATTAACTGCAGAAGAATTACAAGTGCGGAAACAAATCTGAACAAACATAGATCACACAACCATTCAACACAGTTATTTTTGGACAAATGTCCTTGGAAAAACCAAATGCGTTAAAAATGATGCAACAGATTTGAGGGTTTATATATTATGCAGTAAATATTTTGAGTGCAAATCTATGATTGACACACCGTCAAACCATATAGATAAACTGACATAATATATCTTCTGAGACAAACCTCACTCCTCCATGGGAACCCAACACTGATCTACACCAAGACTGGACTGCCCTGCGTTGCCTCTGCGCAATGACTACGTCACCCACACAGTCTCTGTGTCACAACGACAGCTACCCTTCTGCCTCTACACTCATCTCACTAATGGATGGAAACTAAGGCCTTCCGGCCTCTAGCAAATCTCTTGACATTGGCCCTGCGTTGTCTCCTCAGTAGTAAAATGAATTCCTTCTTGCTCTGTGCAGTGACCGCAAAGGCACTATGTCACTAGTTCTGCATTGATGTTGTGGTTCTCTCTCCCTTTGCTACTATCTACTCTTTGGCTCATGATTTCTTCCAACTGGAATTATTTCCCCTCGCTACAAAAGATTTCTTGATCAAATTTTCTTCCTGAGCACTTCTCACTAAAGAAATCGATCTCTGAGATCACACAACCATTCAACACAATTATTTTTGGACTAATGTGTCTGAAAAAACCTAATGCGGGAAAACCGGTGCAAGAGATCTGAGGGTTTATATATTATGCAATAAATATTCTGAGTACAAATCTATGATTGAAATTTGTCAAATCATACAGAGAAACTAACAGAAGAGATCTTATGAGACAAATCTCACCCCTCCATGGGAACCCGACACTGATCTACACCAAGACTGGACTACCCTGCGCTGCCTCTGCTGAGTGACTACGTCACCCACATAGTCTTTGTGTCACAACTATAAGACCCTTCTACCTCTGGGCTAGTCTCACTGATGGTTGTAAATTGAGGCTTTCTAACCTCCGGAAAATCTCTCCTGGATCTACCACTGGCCTAACGTTGTCTCCTCAGCAGGAAAATGACTTCCCCTCTAGCTCTGCGCCATGACTGTGTAGGCACTCCATCATTTGATTTGTGCTAATGTTGTGGCTCTCCCTGCCTCTGCTGCTATGTACTCTCTAGCTCGGGATTCCTTCCAACCGGAATTACTGACCCTCGTTGCAAAATATCTCTCGATCAAATTTTATTCTTGAGCATTTCTTACTAAATAAATCGATCTTTGATCCCTACCCATTTCTCCTAAAATGTGTTTTCCAAATGACCCTTCAATCTATTCTTTTAGTCTTCTCGTTGAGAATTCAACTGTTGGTCAGGGTTGTCATTGATGTCAATATCGCAATGTTCTTGATGGAAAATTATTATGATGTGTGATTTTTCCTCAATGTCCATTGATCATAATACCCTAATGATGATGTCCTTGAACTAACCATGAAGATGCCCTAGATCCCGGATGATGTCCTTACCCTTAATAAGGAAGTCTAAAGATGTCATGTCAATCATGTGCCTATGATTGATGCTAATAGTGATCTAACCTTTAAGTGCCAATGATGTATCTAATATACAAGCCCTTGATTACATATGGAGGACTATACATGAATGACCTTACATTGATGAAATATAAATCTCGTGGTGAGCTCTCTGGATTGAAATTAATGGATGCTGCAATATGACATGGTTGGTAACATGATTGATTCTACACTATCACACATAAGAACATACATAATGATGACATGGACAATGATGGGAGATATGACATGAATTAACTCACCATAATTTATGACATATAATGACATTGTTGGATACATGACAATGGAGAAGCCATTAATGACCTCTTGTTGTCCTAATCACCTTTTGCACTAAAAATTCCACACAGTCATAAAGAAAATTATTTTTTGACATCTTGAAGACATAATTTCAAAATGGCTCCTTCACCATCTTAAAGAGGACTCCTTCCTCTTTCCAACGAGCCCTCATATGCCCCAAAATTCCCCTTGGTTAGGAAGATATTGATTTTTAAAGTTGTGCAATAATTATTCCTGTTTTGGAGCCGACCTATCCTAGTTCTCATGTCGGCCTGCCTTAGTGACGCGTCTCCTCACCTTAAATGAAAAACTAGTATAAATACAAGTCGTATCTTCTCATTTTATTCATCCATTTCGGTCAAGATCTCAGAGAATAAGAATAGAAGGATAAAGTTGGCCGAAGAGGATAGGAAAACATTGTTTGGGAATTTTTTTAATATCAGATCACTGTTTAAATCCCTGAAAGGCATATAAGGAACTGGGACCCTTGTGAAAGTGAACTAGAATTATAAGGAGGCACAGATTATGGATTAAAGGAGCACGTGTTTTCTTTCCGAGCTTGGATCTGTGTTAGATAGCATGGTACATTTGTTGTAAAGTTCAGAATTTCGATATCTCTGAAATTTTGAAGAGTATTTATAGATTTTGGACCTTCTTCAGTGGGTATATCTGCGGTCATACTACAGTGGTAGAAACTATAATAATATTCGTACCTGTGGCTTATTTCTTCAACAATAACCCTTGGCACTGTGTGGACTGTCTTCTGGTGCAGCTACAGAACTCAAATCTGTTTAGGTTAACACCTCCTCAGAACTGTTGATATATCTTCCTTACCTCAAATTAAGAAACCATAGATTTTTTCAAGCTTCGGATACCTTGTAACCTCAGACCTAGACACAACCTACACCTCAAGCATCACAAGGCTCAGATATATAAATATTGTCTCTGCCTTAGGCTCAGATAAATGAAGGACAATCTTGTAGTAATTTCCGTGGAGAGCTTGGACTATCAGTAAAGAAGGTCTAAAGGGTCTGTCCTATAGCTACATATATGTATATATCTGTGTTATACCAATGAAGGAGGAGACAACTACAACACCAAGGAAAACAACTTAGATACATTCCAGCACCTTGAGGTATCAGTGGTTTACTATCGAAATAAATTTGTTGGCATCATAAAGGCATATGCAGTCAGTGGTGGAGGCCTAATAAATTGAGGAACCATGAACAATCATTCATGCTTTCATTCTTTTGGATATAGTTCAAACCTAAGGCATAATACCTCCTCAAAGTGTAATTTTAAGATTGATCTTAGAGGATTACTTTGAAAGCAGTTTTGAGACTTGGGCTATAGGAGAATTTTTGGGACAAACTCTTGGAACCTTGATTGAAGGAGCAGAAATTTAGAGTACCTTTTGAAGCACTTTTGGAGAATTATATTGAAGAATCATTGAATATTTTTGGAGATCATTGGAGGAAATGATGCATTGATGAAGCAATCATGAGGTAACCTTGGAGAAATTGTTTGGGTAGCATGAAGAGCTGTGGAGACAACTTCATGAGAAGACAAGGTTGTCATTGATGATGTGACGCGAAGACTAAGTGATGAGAAAACTGAAGATTTTCAAGGCTTGTTGAAGAATACTTTTGGAGCCGTGAAGAATAAGCAAACATATTTTGACGAAGTGAAGTTGAGGGTTGGAGCCTCATAGAGACAAGGTCGGTGCCTTGGAAGATAGGGTTGGAGCCCAAAAGGTTAGAGCCTCATAGAGACAAGGTCTGTGCCTTGGAAGATAGGATTGGAGCCCTAGAGGATTGGAGTCCTCATGAAACCAAGTCGGAGCCAGTACTAGAGATGGAGTTGGAACCCTAGAGGTTGGTGCCTCAAATTGACAAGGTTGGAGCCTTGGAAAGACCAAGTTGGTGCTTGGCACAATACAAGCTGGATCCTGGAAGATTGGAGTCTTCATCTAGGGTTGGAGCCCTATATCATTATTTTACTTTACTTATTGTAAAGAAGAAATTAATAAAAGTATCTATTCCATCATTGTTCATTTTGTGCTCTAAATATAAGTGATCTAATTGGTAAAATTAATAATTGAAAAGAAATATTGATTCACCCCCCTCTCATTATTTCCAACAATTGGGATCAAAGCCATTACCTTCACTCAAATCCTAACAGCTTGAAGGTTGATCATTAGAACACAAATGGCGAAGCCAAGGAAGAAAGTCTCCAATCCTCCTAAAGATGTGTCTTCCTCAACCATTAAAATTGAAGCCAACTAATTTGTGAAGGCTCCATTGTTTAATGGAAACTTTGATATATGGGAGGCAAGAATGAGGAATTTATTGAAGACTCAAGGAATTGAAGTTTGAAAATCAGTGATTATTAATGACATGATGGACGAAGAATCCAAGGAGTACACTACAAGAGCAATGAAGGCAATTTTGAATGGTTACCAAATTCTGTGAAGGCCAATTTTGAAAAATGTCTGTAAGCAAAATTCATATGGTACAAACTTCATGATCTTCACTCAAAAGGAGCATTGACAATGATCTCTAGTCAATAAGATGATGGAAAACAAGAAAGAAGTCCAAAATCCATCAAGGAAGCTGAAGATAAGAGAGATGACAACAAGGCTAAAGAAGATCTAGAAGATGAAGAGAACAAAGAAGAATTTGAAGAAGATCTCTTGAATAAACGTATGGCTTCCATGGAAGAGATTAACAGGTTGAAAAATGAAAATGAGGAACTTGAGAAGAAAGCACAAGATGGTAACCAAGATAGGACAAGGAAGGAAGTTGACTTTTTCAAGCTTCTAGTACAAGAAATATATGAGGAACACGCCAAAATTAAGGAGGAATTCCATCAAAACAAAAGAAAGCATCATGAAGAATTCATATCTATGAAAAATAAATTGGATAAGGCAAAGAAAAGGGAAGAAGCTTTGTCAAGCCACCTTGAACAAAGACTTAAGAGCTTGAACAATCTTGAAGCAGAGATTGGTCAATACAAGGAAGAGGTCTCCTCTCTTAGGTCTCAACTAGCAGAAGCAAGGAAACAAGCACAAGGAGCCGAGAAGGTGATGGAAACTTTCGCATTCATAGAAGAATAAGTTGATGAAGCGGAAAAGGATATAAACACCATGATATGCCAACTAGAAGAAAAGGATGAAGAAATCTTCAAACTAAAATTAGACATCAGTCTTCTCAAGTCCCGATCATGTGAAGCAACCAAGATGAAGGAAAAAATGGAGATCGATCTATCAAAGAAGGATGAATAATGAAAGAAAATGAAAGAATAAATTGATATCCTTAAAAAGGAAGTTGATCATCTAAACAAGAGCCTAAAGAGCTCCCAAACCCTAGATGACATCTTGAGTCATCAAAGATATCCTCTTGATAAATCAGGTCTTGGTTATGCAAGTGAATCTTCAAACAAGAATGATGCAATCCCTAATGCTTCAAACAACAAGGATGTGGAAAAGCTTGGAAGAAATATTGATGCCCTCAGTTCCAGCAAAGGCAAAAAGAAGAGTCAAGATGACATTGTAAGAAACCCTACTCCAGGAAGATATGCTGATGGTGTCAAGAATGATAGAGGCAATAAATTTGAGCAAAGGATCCCAAGACAGAATTATTTTAGAAGTACATCAAGGAAATCTCCATCCTCCAGGTACAAAATTATATTTTTTGGTTATTTTTATTCTTGTACAAATTTTGGGAACATGGCAAAATATTGTAGGGCATATCACAAAGACAAATATAATGGTCCTCGTCAATCTCTTAGAAGAAAATTTTCAAGAAGAATTCATGATTTCTTATTCATGAACAAGATGGAGTGCTTCCATTGCCATAACATTGGACATATGGAAAGTGAGTGTAACTTTACTTGGGTCCCTAAAAACATGACAACCAAGCCAAAGAATAAAATTACACAAGTATGGAGAAGGAAGCAAATAGGATCTGAAATTCTCTTAGACACTCAAGCCAACAACACATGTTGTTGATTTGATGATAACATCCTTGGAAGATATGATATTTTAAGTTTTGATGATGAGACTCTGCCAAAAAGGATATCACACATACCGTTAGGGGGAGCTTGTGATACTTAACCATTCTTACAAATGCTATCTGTGAATAAATCCTTGATGAGTCACACATAGACAATCTTGATTGATCATATCTTGGGAGTAACTCCATTGAAGAAAATCATAAAATTATGAACATGTATTTTGCTTAATCACCAGGCAACAATCTTTCTTTCTAGAGAAAAAATAAGATCTAGAGAAGTTTATGCAGGCAGGGGGAGTTGGTTCATCTCATGGAGAACTGCAATCTATCATGGACCACATTGGAAAAAGGAATAACACCATGACAGGGGGAGCAACATACTTATGAAGAATTATTATCGATGAAGAGAATATGATGAAGAGAAACAGCTTGATAGTGGGAGTACTTGGGCACCCTGTTTTCCATTGATGTCAAAGGGGGAGATAATTTTGAGAAGGCAAGAATATTGCCATCAATGACAAAGGGGGATACTGTTAGTCAGGGTTGTCATTGATGTCAATATTGCATTATTCATGATGGAAAATTCTTATGATGTGTGATGTTGCCTAAATTTCCATTGATCATAAATACCCTAATGATGATGTCCTTAAACTAACCATGAATATGCCCTAGATCTTGGATGATGTCCTGACCCTTAATAAGGAAGTCTAAAGATGCCATGTCAATCATGTGCCTATGATTGATGCTCATAGTGATCTAGCCTTTAAGTGCCAATGATGTATCTAATATACAAGCTGTTGATGACACATGGAGAACTATACATGAATGACCTTACATTGATGAAATACAAATCTCGTGATGAGATCTCTGGATTGAAATTAATGGATGTTGCACTATGACATGGTTGGTAACATGATTTATGCTACACTATCACACATAGGGACATACATAATGATGACATGGACAATGTGTTGGCAATATGATGCAGAGTGTTGTCCTTGATGGCAACCCACTTAATGAAGATGAAGACATGCGACTGTTGACATGTGTTGTCCTTAATGGAAAACCACCTGATGAAGTTATTATTGTCTTGATGAACTTGGTAAAGGATGTAAATCTGATGTGATATGATGTTTGTTGACTATATGATGCTGAGAGTTGTCCTTGAAAGGCAACCCACTTGATGAAGATAATGAAAACTTACTTGATGAAGTTGTGCTTGATAGAATATGATCTTGATGAAGTAAATATGATGTATCTACAGTGAGTACAGAAGGCAGTGAAGAAAGGAATTTAGCTTGTGCTAAATCTTTGATAAAAAGAGTATGTTTCAAGGCATACGCGTATTGGTCTGAGGGAAGTCGCGTATGCACGCGGAAAGGAACGTGCCAAGTCGCGTATGGGCTAAAGCGCTCTAAAAGTGCAAAACCAGGGGTGACCACCATGGTATTGACCCATTGTATTGGGTAATGATCCGCCTAAATGACCCCGTCCAGGAATACCATCGGAAGTAATGTAGTATTGGGCTCATGGTATTGTTTTGGCTCATGGTATTGAAAAAGGGGCTCATGGTATTGAAAAAGGGTAAACCTATGTAAAGAGAGGAAATTCATTATGCAAATGATGAGAGTGGGTGCAAGATGTCCGAGCTTGAATGAATACTTCTCTCTGAAGTAGATCTGAATGGAAAGGGTTACACTTGAAGATAAATCTGAATGTATGATGCACCAATAATGAAGAAGGGCATCTAGATCTGAAATGTACTTGTATCTACTAGATCTGCTTATGGAAGGCTTAGATCTGAATTGAGGCGAACATCTGTCTGAAGTAAAAGGGTAAATCTGAACTGAGTATCAGATCTGAAGAAGTATGCTGCTCTATAATGATTGAAGACCTATACGCTACTTTTCCGCAGAGGAAGCGCGTATATACGCGTCTTCGCTGAAGTGAAAGCACGTATGCGCAATGAAATATGTACAGAGGTATACGCTGGTTTGTGTGGACGGAAGCGCGTATATACGTGACATCAGTGAAGTGAAAGCGCGTATACAAACTAGGGTTTGCTGAAGCATGGGGTATGGAACATCTGATCTGTTCCGTTGTATTACTGCTATATGATATGTGTTGTCTGAATTGATAAGTATCTGTTGGTGATGTATGTTTGAGCTTAAAAGTATGGAAAGGGTCCAGTCTGAAAATATGATGAAACATGGCCTGCAAGGTTATTGTTATTGAAGTGGTTGGATCCAGTGTGAAAATTGATGAAGCGTGGTCCATATTGGAGATGAGGGTTGTAGCCGGTCGGAGATTGATAGCTCCTTCGGAGAGGCGGTAAGCGAGAATTGAGGGTTGGAGCTCCTTCCAGGAAAATTTGCAGTAAGCAATGGCAATTAGGTGCACATCGCTGATGATGCGCCCATTTTATATGTTGTAAGATGTTTTCTCTATAATAAAATATTGAAGGCTGAGCAACTGCAGCGGTGGTTTTCTCCCGACTTGGGTTTCCACCTAAAAATCCTGGTGTTCATGTGTGATGCTTTGTGTGATGGTTTACTCTGTTCTTACTGCACATGTTTATTGTTTATTAAACATCTGATGATTGAATGATGGAATGATTTAAGTGAAGAACTAATGACATAATTAGATATATGTGTATACGCGAGTTTCATAAAGGGTATCCGCGTATATACGCGTTTCAGGAAAGTAGCATATGGGTTTTAGAAGCAAGAAAAAGTAAAAGTTTTGAATATGCTGTAAATACTGATTCACCCCCCCTCTCAGTATTTTTCCCAACACAATGATGGGAGATATGACATGAATGACCTCACCATACTTGATGACATATAATGACATTGTTGGATACATTACAATGGAGAAGCTATTAATGACCTCTTGCTATCCTAATCACCTTCTGCACTAAAAATTCCAAACAATCATAAAGAAAATTATTTTTTGACATCTTGAAGACATAATTTCAAAATGGCTCCTTCACCATCTTAAAGAGGACTCCTTCCTCTTTCCAATGAGCCCTCATATGCCTCAAAACTCCCCGTGGTTAGGAAGATATTGATTTTTAAATTTGTTCAATAATTATTCCTGTTTTGGAGCCGACCTGTCCTATTTCTCATGTCGACCTGCCTTAGTGACGTGTCTCCTCACCTTAAATGAAAAACCAGTATAAATACAAGTCAGATCTTCTCATTTTAGTCATCCATTTTGGTTAAGATCTCAGAGAATAAGAACAGAAGGATAAAGGAGGCCGAAGAGGATATGAAAACATTGTTTGGGCAATTTTTTAGGATTAGATCACTGTTTAAATCCCTGAAAGGCATATAAGGAACTGGAACCCTTGTGACAATGAACCAGAATTAGAAGGAGGCATAGATTATGGATTAAAGGATATCGTGTTTGCTTTTTGAGCTTGGATCTGTGCTAGAGAGCATGGTACAGTCGTTGTAAAGTTCAGAATTTCGATACCTCTGAAAATTTGAAGAGCATTTACAGAGTTCGTACCTTCTTCAGTGGGTATATCTATGGTCATACTACAGTGGTAACAATTGTAATACTATTAGTACCTATGGCTTATTACTTCAACAATAACCCTCAGCACTATGTGGAATGTCTTCTATTGCAGCTACAGAACTCGGATCTGTTTAGGTTAACACCTCCTCGAAACTGTTGATATATCTTCATTACCTCAAATCAAGAAACGATAGATCTATTCAAGCTTCAGATGCCTTGTAACCTCGGACCTAGACACAACCTACACCTCAAGCATCATAAGGCTCAGATCTATAAATATTTTCTCCACCTCAGGCTCAGATAAATGAAGGACAATATCGTAGTCATTTATGTGGAGAGCTTGGACTATCAGTAAAGAAGGTCTAAAGGGTCTGTCCTATAGCTACATATATGTATATATTTGTGCTATACCAGTGAAGGAGGAGACAACTACAACACCAAGGACAACAACTTAGATACATTCCAACACCTTGAGGTTTCAGTGGTTCATTATCAAAATAACTCTAGTGGCATCATAAAGGCATATGCAGTGAGTGGTGGAGGCATAATAAATTGAGGAACCATGAACAATAATTCATGCTTTCATGATTTTCTAGATATCTCAAACCTAAGGCATAAGACCTCCTCAAAGTGTAATTTGAAGATTGATCTTGGAGGAATACTTTGAAAGCAGTTTTGAGGCCTAAGCTATAGGAGCAGTTTTGGGACAAACTCTTGGAACCTTGATTGAAGGAGCAGAAATTTGGAGTACCTTTTGAAGCACTCTTGGATAATTCTATTGAAGACACATTGAATATTTGTGGAGATCATTGGAGGTGATGATGCATCGATGAAGCCATCATGAGGTAACCTTGGAGAAATTGTTTGGGTAACATGAAGAGCTGTGGAGACACCTTCATGAGAAGACAAGGTTGTCATTGATGATGTGATGCAAAGACTAAGTGATGGGAAAATTGAAGATTGTCAGGGCTCGTTGAAGAATACTTCGGGAGCCGTGAAGAATAACCAAACATATTTTGACGAAGTGAAGTTGAGGGTTGGAGCCCAAGAGGTTGGAGCCTCATAGAGACAAGTTCGGTTCCTTGGAAGATAGGGTTGGAGCCTTAGAGGATTGGAGTCCTCAAGAAACCAGGTCGGAGCTTGTACCAGAGATAGGGTTGGAGCCCTAGAGTTTGGTGCCTCAAATTGACAAGGTTGGAGCCTTGGAAAGACCAAATCGGTGCTTGGCACAATACAGGTTGGAGCTTGGAAGATTGGAGTCTTCATCTAGGGTTGGAACCCTATATCATTATTGTACTTTACTTATTGTAAAGAAAAAATTAATAAAAGTATCTATTCCATCATTGTTCATTTTGTGTTCTTAATATAAGTGATCTAAATGGTAAAATTAACAATTGAAAAGAAATATTGATTCACCCCCCTCTCAATATTTCCAACATCAACGACCCAGATTAGATCTCTAATCAATTACTAAGATTAAATTTTGACTTGATCCATTTGTTCTAGATCATTCTCACTCACATTCTATTCATTCACTTTAATTATTTTATTTTCCTAAGTTTAGACTTAGGGTCCCTTTAAAAATAATTAATTATTTCTATAGAATAAAATCTGAGTGGAATTTCACCAAACAATTTCTGGGTTATCCGGAATACATGTGTCTAATCCTCTCCACAAAATTTGAGACTTAGAGCACATCTGATGCTACCCCAAATAAACACTTTTGCCACTGTTGAGGGTGTTTCTTTCTTGCTCAAGGAACTAGTTGGCACATCAACCACCAGATTTGAAGACTCTACAAATGAATGCCATGATTCATTTCTTTTGCTTGACTCCTCCAATACCAACAACTTAGTTAAGGAAAAGTGGAAAATGCTAGGTTTTAGCTAGCTTTTTTTTCCCTGCACTTTGTCTGCCATTTTGTTGAGGCTCCTGAATAGATTGAAGGGAAAATTCAAGGGGCTCTTCCTTGTAAAATGCTTCAAGAGTCTAAAATGGTATTCATATATCCTTCCAAACCTACCCTCACATGTAAAATACCTCTGAATGTCTTGCAAAATATTGTTGTGATGTACAAGTATATATTCTTTAGGAAAAATGGATCCATACTCCTTATCTCTATACTCAAGCTTCAAAAAATATTTGTAATGGACAATATCAAGAGGCATGCACTTGAACCATTGATCTCCTTGAGGGGAATCTCTATTGCAGTTTATATTGTGACATCTGAAAATAGAAAGGTGAGTGCTCCAAAATTAGCCTTCAACCCATTAAATTTCATGGAAAACTCCCTAGTGAGCTGAAAATTATACCCTTGATTTTTTTCACAAAATCTAATACATCCAACCTGCTTAAAGGAAACTCTAATATTTGTGTTTGCATTAGTGAACGTGAGGTCTTAGGGTTCAAATATGACAACTACACCTCCCTTGTGTTTCCTTCCCTCTAGAGTTGACATGGTTTTTTGTAGGAGAGTGATACTCTCGGTTTTTAAAAACAGTAATTCCAATGAAAAATCAATTTGGGAAATAAGTGTGATGGCAATAATAATGGGATGCAAATTAAGCTTTGATAATAATCAAGAGGGAAACCCCATAAAACAAACAAATTGACACAAATTACTTCTTGAAAAACCCCAAGACAATCAGTGCTTGCTTGGTTCTAGTGGCATAAAATTCAAAAAATATAGGCACTACGCCTAAAGCACAACACATGAGAAATAAACTTGAAACACCTCTAAGGAATACAAAAAAAAAATTATAGCAAGGGGCTTTAATTCAATTTAATGGCATGGAAGAAATTGCATATGGAGGCATCAAATCAAAAATTTTCACAATTTAGCAAAGTTAAGTGCACAACTACAAGACACAAAGAAAGCACAATGAATAGATAAAAACACAGCAATGGCGGAAAGCACAACGAATGAAAAAACGTAGTGATGGTGAAATTTAGTGTTTTTCAGGTTCCTAAGTTGTTTTCTTTGCTCATGCATGCAATTTGGTACTCATTCAAAACTAAGGCATTGAATCAAACTGGATTTTTCACCTAGAGAAGGGATTTTACCACTATGTTGAGGAAAACATAGCACTATTTTGAAATGCAACGCTCCCATGCCTCCTTTGTGCAATGACAAAAAATGACCATGCACCAAGCTTATGATGGAAGACATGAAGAGATGAGAGATTATATGTGAAGATAACCATGCAATTAACTTCCCAATGTGGTTGAGATCAAAATTGATGGAGATAATTATGATTTTAGCTTAAATAAACAAGCACAACAATTGTCCTCTTGACCGTTGTACCATTTTTTATTACATGACCAATTATGATATGACATTTTAACTGACTCAAGACACTTACAAATCTGTGCCCATGATGACAAAGCATGGCAGCATGATCTTGCTCATGATTTCTTGATGTAACTTGAACCTTGTTAGGAAATAGTTAAGAATAACTTAGTCTAGTGTAGAGTTAGGTAAAGTGTGTTTCTTTACCATGTACATTTGTAACTTATAATCCGACGGTCACGATTTGTAGTGATCTGATGGTTATCTCCCTCCTCGGTATTAATGACACTTGAATCGTGGCTTAACACCCAATTGGTCCATGATCTCTTTTTAAAGAGAATGGAGGGTCATTTTTCCAGTAACCATTTATGATAGAAACATATGTAACTTTTCTTTTTATATTAATAAATTGCCTGAAGTGGCCACGTTGGCTCAGGCCTTGGACTATTTCCCTCTTTGAGGATTTTAACAACGTGATTATACTGGTGTAATAATTTGTGATTTTTTTGTGAGTGGTGACCTTTGGTTCTTGATCTAAGGAAGTTACCCTGTAAATTCCTACATGGTATCGGAGATATTTTGAGGGCCGCATCCGTTGTTGATCAAAATCTGAAGCCATTTTAACTACATGCGACTATCATTTTCTAGATCTACTATTTTTTAACATTTTCGGGGTTTCAGAAACACTCTGTTGTGCCCGGAGCGTTTTTTATAGTGAGGAGAGATTTTCGTTTCATGCTAAAAGGTTTCCGGTTGCCCAAGTTATGTCAGTTTATATCTGGAGGTATAAAGTATCCGTTTTGCAGTTTTATTTGTTAAAAGTTCTGCTTATTTCTTATTTCGGTCCCCTTTGTTTATTTCGATTTCAAGTTTTTTTTATTTTTCGGATCTATACCCTCTTCTCTGTGTATGCTCTTTGCTCTGCGCTGTGTGCGATATCAGCAAATCATAAACAGGAGGAAGGGATTTTTTTTGCTACATATGCTCTTTTCCTATGTCTTTGTGCGATCTCGGGAAATCAGAAATAGTGAAAAATAGATAGTTAGCGGTAAGGCTAACCGAAAATATAACATTCTATCGTAAGGCTCGCATTTAGTTTTTTTTTGCTCAGATTTTTGTGTTTTTTATGTGCAGGAAAAGACACGCACACCGAAGAGTAAAAAAAAAAAAAAACCCTTCCTTGTTTCAAACATTTACAGAATATTTTTACTATCTCACTTGGTGAAGAGTTTGTTTATGAGAATAGAGGTCTTAGGTTCAAGTCTCTTTTTCAAGCTTCTTTTTGTAAAAAAAATTTGTTAAAGGGGTGGGATTTTTTTTAAAGTTGAACTTCATCACTAGATTTCAAACCGTTCCCGTAACTATTCGGCATTTTCATCTCGTTTTTTCAAAAAGGCATAACTTATTTATCCAGAAGCCATTTTTCAAGCTGTTTTTTTTAACCGGCCTAATTTTTCGAGATATTTCCATAGGAGTAGTTAGTTTCAGCTTTACTCGGCTTCAATTTTTTAAAAATGGAAAGTGCATGCCCGATTATTCTTAACAACACCAATTATTTCCAATGGCTACCTCACATGGTAGATATACTTAGAAGTAAAGGGCTTTATAGAATAGCCACAGGGCTAGAAACTAAACCTTCTGATGATGATAAAGTCGCTAAATGGGAAAATAAACAAGATCAAGCACGAGGGTTGATAGGAATTTCCATTGCTCAAGATTTTTGATTTCATATCCTTGACATTAACACCCCTCATGAAGCCCTGGACAAGCTAAATATTGTCTTTTCCATTCAAAATCAAATCAGGGCCCACCAGCTTGAAAATGAGTTGCTTACTTTGGACCCCAATAATTTCTCCTCTATTGAGGATTTTTTGTTCAAATTCAAGACCCTTCGAGTTCTTTTAGAAGGTTGTAAGGTCAAAAAGGAAGATGGTAGCCTCATTTATTGCATTCTTACTAATCTTGGCCCTGCATACTTTGTATTTGTTTCTGCCTTCCATTCCACTAGAGAAGCCATCATTTCTTTAGGAACCACCTGATAGAACCCATATTTTGATTCCTTTTGCGATTCTTTGATAAGAGAGCAAGAAAAAATATTACACCTTGGTCTTATCACTTATGGAAATGCTTCTAAGAAAGCCTTAGCAACCCAACAGCAATCATATCAAAAGAATCCCAAGAAGCAGCATCCTAAAAAGTATGGTCTGAAACCAAACAAGGGTCCTAAGCAATTTCAGTTGTAAACTAAAAAAGCACCTCACCAAAATGATAAGGCAAATAAAAACAAAGGGAAGAAGACAGATAGACATTGCAACTTTTGCAATCGTGATGGCTATATAGAGTCCAAATTTTTTAAGAAGATGGAAGCCTTAGAAGCGGCAATGGAGAAGCGAAACATCAATTTGGAGCACTCTTCACCTTCATATTCAGGAATGGCACTTTCTGCTTGTGGTTGTTAAGCATCAAGATTTGGTTATGCATTAAATGTATCTTCTTCTTCTCATTCTCATGAGTGGCTCATTGATTCTGGAGCTTCTTACCACATGGCCAAAAATCAAGCCATGTTTTCTTCTTTAAATGATTGTAACACCAAACATATTTATGTTGGTGATGATAGATCTCTTAGTGTTGTAGGATCTGGAACCATTCATCTTGATAATGGTCAGCTTAATGATGTACTATGTGTTCCTACCTTGTCATGAAGCCTTCTCTCTATTTATCAGATAACTCGTTCAAGTGAATGGAAAATAGTAGAATTCTCACCTCATGATGTTGTAATCAAGGACCTCAAAGATCCTAAACATATTTTAGCTACTGGCATTGATGATGATTCCACAAGGTTGTATAATTTTGACAAATTTGGGTCATCATGTCTTCCCTTCGTTCTTTTTTCTCATAATGATGAAGTGAGAAAACTTTGGCATGAGTGATTTGGTCACTTAAACTATCGCTCTCTTCAAACTCTATGTAAGGAAAATATGGTGACGAGTCTTCCTATGGTATCTTGCCGAGATGGTGTTTGCTCCGGATGTGTACTCGAAAAACATCATTGGGATAGTTTTGACAAACATGCCTCTTCACATGCTTCAACCCCTTTGCAGCTTGTGCACAATGATTTATGTGGTTCACTTCTTGTTGTTTCTTTCTCTGGTTGCAAGTACTTCTTAAATTTCATTGATGATTTTTCCAGACGCATTTGGGTATACTTCTTAAAACTCAAGAGTGAAGTTTTTAACATGTTCTTGGCCTTTAAGGCCTTTGTTGAGAAACAATATGGACATCAAATTCTTAAGTTAATATCAGAAAATGGATGAGAATATGTTAACAAAAAATTTATCAAATTCTGCACTGAGCATGGCATTCAATTGCAACATACCGTTCCATATACTCCACAAAAAAATGGTGCAGTTGAAAGGAAGAATCGCACCCTAAAAGAAATTGCTAACTGTATGCTTCAATCTAAAGGACTTGGTCTCAATTTTTCGGCAGAAGCAATTAACTATGAAAACTACATAGTAAATCGCACTCCTACTAAGGTTTTAAAGAATATAACTCTAGAAGAAGCTTGGAGCTCAATCAAACTAGATGTAAGTCACTTTCGTGTTTTTGGAAGTGATGCTTGGGCCCATATTTCAGATGTGAAACATAAAGCCTTAGAACCTAAGAGTGAAAAATGCATTTTTGTTGTATATTCGGTAGATGTCAAAGGATATAGACTTCTTAACCAAAATCCAAAAATATAATCATTATAAGAGATGCAAAATTTGATGAAAATATATTAGCCTACGAGCCTAGTTCAACGGGTATGCCACCTTTGGCCTGCGAGCCTAATTCAACATATGTGCCACCTCTCTCTCTCTCTTCTATTTTAATAGCATTCCTTCTAGTTCAAATGATGACAATGAGGATGACAATCCTCCTCCACCTCTTGAAATTGTTCATTTTATTCCACCGCTTCCAAAATGGGTCCACTCTACTCGGGATGCAACAAGTTCTCTTGCAGGTGACCCTGCCGATCGACGACGTACACGTTCTCAGTTCGAAAGAGCCTCTTCCTTATTGGCTCAAATTCCAGAAAATCTTGATCCAGAAACCTTTGAAGAAGCCTCTGTTCATCCAGATTGGGATGAAGCTATGAATGAAGAATATCATTCCTTATTGGCGAATGATACTTGGGATATTGTTCCTCTTCCAAAAGGAAGAAAACTTGTTAGATGCAGATGGGTTTACAAAAAAAAGTTTGGACTAGATGGAAAAGTGGATAGACATAAAGCTCGTCTTGTCGCTAAAGGATTTTCCCAAGTTGAAGGCATTGACTATATTGAAACCTTCTTCGTTGTTGCGAAAATGAATTCTATCTTCCTTGTTCTTTCCCTTGTTTCCTCCTTTAAATGGGAAGTCCATCAGATGGATGTTAAATCCACCTTCTTACATGGAGATTGACATGAAGAAATCTACATGGAACAACCCCCTATCTTTGTCCAAAATGACTCTAGCCTTGTTTTTCGCCTTAGGAAGTCTCTCTATGGTCTCAAACAAGCTCCTCAGGCTTGGTATGCCAAAATGGATAAATTTCTATTAGATAATGGCTTTTCTAGGTGTCATTCTGACAACACTCTCTACACCAAGAAAGTGGGTAAGTCCTTCACCATCCTTTTTCTTTATGTTGATGATCTTATCCTTACTGGTAGTTATCCAAACCATATAAACCATGTGAAGTCTAGCCTCAAAAAGAAGTTTGAAATGACAGACTTAGGACACTTGCATTATTTCCTTGGTCTTCAAGTCTTGCAATCTAAGGAAGGCATTACCCTCTCTCAGTCCAAGTATGTTTGTGGTCTTCTACACCATTTTCACATGGAAGACTGTAATTCAACCCCTTCTCCCTTTCAGTCTGGATTCAAGCTTTTAGTCACTTGTACTATCCCTGAAGTTGATGCTACCTTATACCATCAACTCGTTGGTAAACTTTTGTATCTAACCCATACCCATCCTGACCTTTCCTTTGCCATTGGTCTTGTCACTCGGTTTATGCACCAACCTCATGAAAGTCACTAGAAAGCAGCTAAAAGAATACTTCGATATATTCGAGGTACATTTCGGTTCGAGATTCATTACAGTGCAGGAGCATCTCCATTGTTTATTGGTTTCACTGATTTTGATTGGGCTGGTGACCCTTGTTAGGGTTCTAGAAATATAGGATTCATAATTTTGAATTGAATTTTGATAGTCTTGTAAAATATGTACATACCTTGCTTTCTGCAAGTTGTTTTCCCATATTTTGAAAAAACAAAAAAAATCAAAAAAATCAAAAAAGATGGTAAAAGTCCTAAAGGACTTAAAAAATATAGACCCCAAAAGAAAAAGATGAAAATAAGACATGAAAGTGAGCAATTTCAAATGCCACTACTTTTTACTTTTTCTATTAAATAAATGATTATGGCAGAGTGTCAAAAAATGCCATAATACATGATGAGTTAAATTGTTTAAACTTGACTTGTCATGTTTTCAATTTCCATGTTTTAGATAGTGAATAAATATTTGTGAGACGGTTTAATCCTGACAAATCATTAGTTAGGTAGAAAATAATGAGGAACTCAACGGTTTAATATGAGCCCTTGGATGAAATAAGGTAGAATTAGATTGGTTATGCTTTCAAAAGAATAAATGTTTCAAGGTTGCAAGCCTAAATGCACCTGCCAAAAGGAAGAAAAAATGTTAGAGTAATGTTGGGTAAGTAGAAGGAAGTGGAAGAAAGCATGTAATATCATCACCAAGAAAAAAAATCACTAATTTCCCCTCTCCTGTAAGTATTTAGTATTCTAAACTATCAGTCAAACAGGCTCAGAGCATTTCTCTAACTTTTTTTGGGACCGGACCCAAGGCTCGATGACTGGTTAGTTGAAAATTTTGAATTCTTATGAAAAAATCCTCGTTTATCATTATTAATCCCTCATTCATACATTTGATTCTTTTCATAAGTAAAGACTCTTTCTTACTTAATGAAACATAAAACCCCAATTAATTAACTTCCTTCATTCAGAAAACATACAAAAACCCTCAAAAATACTTTATCCTAAGTAATTGGTGAAATGATGAAAAGAAAAGCTTTGCTTTACTTTTTACACTTTACTTAGTGAACTTTAATGTATTTTTGTGTAATCCATTCCCCCTTTTCATATTAACTTTTAACCTATGTTATTAAATCCTTAAATAAAACCTTATCCTATTTATCTAATTCCCTATATCTAAATACCCCCAAAAACCCACTATTACAAAGATTTTAGACTAAAGTTATTACCCACATGTTAAATTAAAACCCGAATAAAATGCCCTTTGGTCTAAAACTAACTATAAATAAATATCCTACCCCATATAGTTATTAAATCATTCAAAATATTTAATACTATATAATAAAGTAAAAAGCGGCACTAAATGTGTTTTATTCAGTCATATCGCAAGTGTTTTGAATAAAAACATATTAACCCTCTCATTAACTTTTATCCTAAAGATTTTGGATCAAAATAATCTTTTTATAAGGTTCACAAGACTTAACCCTATGCATACGCAAAAGTCCGCCCCTTACAATACATACAGTAATCCCTCCCCTCATAATTTTATAACCCAAGGTTTAGTTGAAATAAACTTAGGTTTGTTTTTTACAACTAAACTTTTCCCATATCCACATCTTTCCACCATGTTATATAAAGCCCCATGCTTTATATAATTAACTCATGATATATCCATACCCTGATTTAAAACCTTTACCCATTGATAACAAAAAAAACAAAGGTTTAAAGCGTATTTCTTTTTAACTGCCCGCATACATAAAAACCCTGGTCCCACCTTTTTTTGCCGCAGCTTTCAAATAAGATCTCGACCCTTCGTTTCCAATCAAAAGATCCAATGGCTCTAATATGATATCAGGCACAAAAACTAATCATCTTCCCAAATGAAAAATGGACACGAAATGGGTTGTATTGCCCATTCGTCCATCTGCAACGTGGCAAATTTATATTGGATCGCATTCGTTTGAGGTCAAACCACTTACCACTCAAAATGCACGCGATAACCACTGTTCGGTTTTCATTTTAAATCCTGAAACCACCTCCCACCCTGACGTGACCTGCATTGAATGTCAGTTAATGCGATCAAATGAATATGATTAAACCTTTGTAAAAGCCATTTTATTGTTTAAAACTACTCATTCAACCCTTTCGCATTATCTTCCAACCGATATAAGAATTGTGTAAGCCTTTTCAAGCCTCTGACTACCCTTTTATGCCTAGAACCTCTGAATTTGACCATAATTTACCTGTCAATACTGTTAAAGAATCGTTCACCGCTCTAGAAGATTGCCGAAGACAACATTTCAACCTAGAACCTATAGAAAACACTGTTTACAGTCAAAAACCTGCACTTAAAGGTATTTTTCGAAGAATTCAAGCCTGCAAATTGATTTTAAACAGTATTTGAGAAAGCCTATCCTCTAAATTGTAAAATTCACCAAAGAAAAAGTACCTAAAATCACAAAAAACAGGCCAAACCCTGGAAAAAATTTCCCAGAAAACCCTGCATTCCTCTACACCCCTTTTCAAGCGAATTTGCTCAAATTTCACAGTTTAAAGATCAAATTTAAAGATCTGAAAGGCTAAAACCTCTTAATATACCTTGAAACCCTATTTCTCAGTCAAACCAACTCAGAAAACCCCTGTTTTATATTTTAGGCCAGTTTTTCATCCTCGGATAAACCAAATTGAGCAAAAAGCCCAAAAAAATCCATCCTCGGCCTAACAACTGCTCAATTGCCTCTCTGTTTGATATAAAAACTCCTGAAAACAGTCTAATCTTGCAGTATTTATCCAGAATGACTAAGAAACAGAGCGCAAGAAAACCTATAAGATCCAAAACACTTAAATCTGAGGGATCTAAAGCCCCTAAACCTACCCCTGTTATCACTGCCAAATTTGCTGCAACAGTGAATCCCCTCCAACCACATGTAGTTGTTGTAGAAAGCCTCCCTTTAACTGATGTTGACTACAAAATTGTTGATCATGTTGTAGAATTCAACCTCTTGGATATACACAATTGGTGTTATGAAAAGTGCCTGGACAAGGATGAGATACCTATTTGGGAGACTCATTTGCCCAAATATATAGTTCCATTAACCCATCCTGGCCAAGATCTTATCAGATTATGTCAAAAATATTATGAACCAGATCAAAGGGCCATAGTCAATGCTGATAGAGAAATCCTTTTCACCATCACAGCAGAGTCAATAAACTAGATGCTTCAATTACAGTTTGATCCTCAATCAGTCCCCCTGTCTATAGAAGCTTTGACCCAGTTGTACTTAGGCCTATACTTCCCTGGGAAGTTCATGATATTTCAAAACTTTATGCCTTACCATGTTGACGTTCCTAAAATAAATCATCCTTATTCCACTGCTAAATTCCATAAAGGGTCTAGACATCTCATCTCTATGCTCTTCTTTATACTTGGATACTTTACAGATGGACACACTGATGAGTCCATTTTAGGTTTCATGTCCACCTTGTCTCCAATTCAACCTCCATCAGTCATATTTGACTTTGCTAGTTTCATAGCCAACAATATCCATCATCAGCTAATAAAATTACCCACTGAAGGAATTTTTAGATACTCATCCTATATGTTTCACTTATTCTTATTATTTCAAGCTGATAAATTTCCTATTGCATTACAAAAGATGGAATTGGAGGGTAAGCCTTTATCCATTATATTCTGGACTTCCTTACTTAGGAAAGATGCCAGTGATTTCACCTACACAGATTTTTCAGACCTTTCTCTACATCCAGTAATGAACATTTTGAATAAAGCAGAACAGCCCAGAATCAGTGAGGAAATGAAAAGAATCCTGCAACTTTCAGAACAGAGTAAAATGGGAGATTGGTATCTCTATGAGAAGCATACAGAGTTAAGAATTTTTGGATCCAACTTATTACCTTATAAGTTGCCTAGATATATGAGCATGAGAATTTTTGCACTAGAGTATTTGAGACAAATTCTCAATTCTGATTCTATTAACTTCATAGCTACTAAAAAAAAGGACTCAATTTAAGTTAAAGAATCAAGTTGGTCCCTTTATCATAAACCACAGAGATGCAGAAAAATAAATCACAAAGAGATTAGCAGAGTTTAAATTTCAAGAAATTTTTCCATGGAACTATGATCCTCAAGGGATCTTGAGCAATCTAAGGGTAAAATGCAAATTAAAACCCTTCATACATGAGCTTAAGCTTGAGATTGAGAAATTTTCCAACCAAGTTGAATGGTTGGAAGATACACTGACAGATACAGCAAGTAATACAGAGACAACAGGTAATATGGACAAAGCACAAGCTTTATAACTTGTAAAACAATCAGAAACATCATCAAAAAGAGTTAGATAGGAAGGAGCCTATACAGCAGAAACAACTATAGAAAAAAAATTCAAACTGATCTATAACAAGAGGCTTAAACTCAGTTCAGTTGACAAGGAGAAAGTAACAATTGATGTTAATGAGACAGATGCTCCAGTAACCAATGATGATATAGCCACAACTATAATCAATGAAACACTTATGGAAATAGAAAAGGAATCAATAGCCAATCAGAATGATACCCAGATGATTAAGAAGCAACATAACATGGAGGCCTCTTCCTCACAAACAGCCGAGGAAAAGGATTTAGACATCAAGGAGAAATACAAGAAGATAAAGCAGAAGAATGAGGAGATCAAAACAGAGATATATTCTCAATTCCTCAAAGAAAAGCCTGGAAATCAAAATAGGCTATTGTCATCCTTTGATTATTCTAGTAACAAAATGATCATGTCATTTCTACAATCTACTACCTCCACACCTAAAACAACAACAAATTATAAGAAGGTGGACCTTGAGGTTGATACAGAAACTGTCCATGAGCTAGATCAAATTGAATTTCACAGACAAAGCTCAGAGATGCTTTATTCTAGGTAGAAACCAAGGAAATGAGTGCAAATAAGCTACAGAACACCATCATTAATATGCAAGATCATATGAAGATAGAAAAGGCATCTTTATATGCCAAGGATCTAAGGATTAAAGCCTTAGAGGAATTCGTTTTACAAGTGGGATATGATCCCTCAAAAATTCAAGTAGCAGAACTATTAATAAAGAAAAAGAATGATGACATAGCAGCTTTGAGGAAACAACTCAAGCTTCCTCCAAGTGAGCATCCACAAACCAAGGAAATCCTTCAAGATCAAAGTGAGAAAGAAAAAATGATGAAGCTCATTCTTAAACTGACTGCTCAAATCAAAGAGATGGAGACCCAAATGGACCACCTTGTCAAAGAAAAAGAGACTGTGAAAGAACATGAGACTCCTATAATTCCTACATTTATTCCAGTAATAACTACTGCAGTTCCGTCTACTTTAGGAGAGAAATTAGCACCAAAGGCCCACTGGCAACTGCAGTGCCAGTGACTTCAGCCACTACTTTAGCTACAAACTCTTCTACTACAAATGTTCAGCAAAAAGATGAGGCAAGCTAGATTGTTAAAGCTATGGAAGAACTGTCTTTAAAGACAAATGAAATCAATAGCCTGAAAAATATGATTGAAAATCTTGAAGCTACAAATAAGACAACTCTGATAAATGCTAAAACCCATGAACAGAAAGCAATCAGATTGGGAGAATAGATCAAGAATTTGCAAAAAGAACTAAGTTTCACTGAGCAGATTTCATATGTAAAAAATCATCTCTAGACTAACATAATTGAAGCCATTCAAAATCAATAGCCTTCAATTTAGGTTATATATGAGCAGAGAGATATGTTTTTGGCAGCCCAGACAGAGATACAAAGGACCAAAGATGAGTTGACTGATAAGCCTGCTCAGGCTTTAAAACTCATTACATTTTTAAACAGCGAGAACAGGGCAGAACGGGAAGAATTACAAGTCATGGATAGGACAGAAACAATCTGACATATAAAAAAGGTTGTAACTAAGAAGAACTTGATGATTAATTTGGAAGAAAAATGTGAATCAATGAACATTGCCATAACAAAATTTATGGTAGAATACACAAACTTGAGAAAGAGGGGCCTACCAGACATTCATGTTTTTAATGAAAAACTTATGCCTCGGAAGGATTATAATAAAAAGATCAGAGAAATTGCTAAAGAGCAAGTTAACAAGCCACTAGCACAAGGCACTCCCACAGGGAAAGTCCTCCTTCAGTATTTTGAAGATCTCTTCTTTTTACAACATGAGATTAAACATCTCTTTGTCATCAAGCCCACTTTTGCTAGATATACAGAGGCTGATGAGAATTTCAGGAAGTTGAGGAATGTCAAAATTCCCAAAGAAGAAGAATGGAAAACTTTTACTGATTTGATGTAGAGATAAGAGGTAAAACAATCAAATGAACAATTAAAATAAAAAGGCAGTTTGCTGATTTTAATGTTAAAAGATAATTTTACAGCAGTAAATCAGTTAAGCTAATCAGGTAAAGAGTATCAGATGAAAGAGTATCAACAAAGGCAACTCAGAAGCTAGATATTTTCTAGCAGCCAACAAGCATGACACCTTGACCTTTAAAAGCTCCTTGTTAGATAAAGCAGTTCTATTTATTTTGGATAAAAGAGGACAGCTTGATGTTTGTTAAGCAATTGTCCCTTTTAATATGTAATGATATTTCCCTTTTCCTAAAGATATTCCTAGAATTTTCCTAGGATATTTGTAATTACAATTTGTATAAATACTTCAACATTAGAAATATTCAGTGTGGAATAAAATTGTTGGACTTACTATAGATATTTTTCTGAACATTGGAGGTGTTGTGTGTTTGAATTCAAAGTAGCAAACTGGACAAGCTGACTGAAATCATAATTCAGGATTCCTGTGTTAAGCTGATGAGTCAAGTACTCCCTTCTTGTCATTGTTTCATTTTCTGAGTTTCATGCAATTCATTATATGTGTATTCTATCTAAATGTGTAACTAGGAGTAATACTACAGGATTAGTCAAGTGCTCCTGTCTTTAACTAGTTGCCATTTTAATGTTTTCTTCTGATTTCCAATGTTGAGAATTCTTAATTTCTCTCACTCCCGTTTGACCTATGCCTTCTACTTCCATTTTCAGGATCAAAGGATCCTTAAGTTCCCTTTATCCTGATCATACCACCTCACAAAAAACCACTTTCCCAAATCTCTGAGGGTTATCTATCTTGCCCTGAATATATTTGTACCTTTTAGCCTTGATTTCTAGTGCTGCTAGCTTGATTTAGCTCCATAGCCCAATGGAAAAGTAGATTTATCTCTATCTTGCCTCCAAGTGATTTTTCCCCACCAAACCCTTTAAACCAAAACCAAATTGTACTTTCATAACTAGCCTAATATTATTAATCAAAACAAAGATAAATCTTAAAGAGAGAACCCTCTTTGAACCCTAGGGAGGCTAGATACTATAGTTTGAAGTAGGTTTGTGGTTACCTCTAGTGTTCTTTGACTAAAAACACAAAATCCCACAACTTAAGAAATTACTAGAGTGATAACAACCCTGATGATTGAAAGTCTACTGCAGGATATGTATTCACTCTTGGTTCGGGACCTATTACTTGGTCTTGTAAGAAACAAAGTGTCATGTCTCTTTCTTCAGCAGAAGTGGAGTATCGTGGTGCAGTTGAAGCCAGCAAGGAAGCCATGTGGCTTCGTCAGATCTTGTCTGAATTTGGTCTTCATCAGCAGCATCCAACTACAATTTGGTGTGATAATCAGAGTGCCATTCAGCTATGTAAAGATCCAGTTCAGCATCAGCATATGAAACACATTGAACTCCGCATACACTTCAACATAAAGCTCATTCATGATCGCGTCCTTGAAGTGCAGTATTGTCCAACCAATGATCAAGTAGTTGATATCTTTACAAAGGCTCTCACAGAAGCAAAATTTACCAAACTTCAATCCCTGCTTGGAGTTCAGGAAGGTTGTCATTAAGGGGTATAGGCTATAATGCCTCCTTCCTTCTCCTATTGTATCACTTTTGTAAATCCTTCAATCCTATCCCAAGTTGTTCTTAAGGGGGGATGTTAGGATATTCTGACACATAGGAAATAGTTAAGAATAACTTAGTCTAGTGTAGAGTTAGGTAAAGTGTGTTTCTTTATCATGTACATTTGTAACTTATAATACGACAGTCACGATTTGTAATGATCTGATGGTTATCTCTCTCCTCGTTATTAACGACACTTGATCCGTGGCTTAACACCTGATTGGTCCATGATCTATGTTTAAAGAGCATGGAGGGTCATTTGTTCGGTAACCGTTTATGAGATAAACATATGTAACTTTTATTTTTATATTAATAAATTGCCTGAAGTGGTCGCGTTGGCTCAGGTCGTGGACTGTTTCCCTCTTCGAGGGTTTTAACCACGTGATTATACTGGTGTATTGATTTGTGATCTATTTGTGAGCAGTGACCTTTGGTTCTTGATCTAAGGAAGTTACCCTGTAAATTCCTACAACCCTAGACTTATTTAACTTGACCCCTTCGAATATAAAGACCATAATTGTAACACTTGACACACTTTGACATATTTACAATAAATAATAGAAAAATTACTGCATCCTAAGACCTAAAGCTTGATCTTCCACAAGATCATAGCCATACTTAATACTTTTGAAAAAATTTTAAAGAAAAAAATTATTCTCACTACTATAACTATAGGAGACTAACATTTCCAAGGATGCGAGGAAAAATCTAGAACCAATAGTTGAGGTTGGCATATTTTTTGGGTACACTGATACATGTCACAACTATCAAGTGTACCTTCCATCTCACAGGATGATAATCATTCGTAGAGATGTGAATTTCGATGAAGATAAAACCATGAGATGTTCCCTTGAAAGGGAGATTTTGTTTCATGCAGATGAGGAGCTTTTAGCTCCAAAAGAAGAACCTCAGGATGTTGTGGAGCAACAACAAGTAGTGGAGCATAGAGTGGAAGCACCTTCTCATGTAGATACATCTAGAGAAGGAAGGAAGCACACCAAAGATGCTGACATATTGATGCATGATTCTAGAGAGAATGCGGGAGCACTCACATCACAACGCAGATAGAGGAGGTCACCAGATCAATACACTTGTTACATGGATCTCATGAGCGAGAGTGTAGAAACTGAGCCATTCTCATTTGAGGAATGAATGCAACAACCAGTTTGGATTGATGTCATGGTATATGAATATGATTCCATTATCAGGAAAAATGTTTGAGAAGTTGTCCCAAAGCCAAAGGACAAGTTAGGTGTAGGATCCAAGTGGATTTACAAGGTGAAGAAATAAACAGATGGGAGTGTCGAGAAACACAATGCCATATTTGTGGCCAAGGGGTTCTCTTAGGTGGAGGGAATTTATTAAGAGGAGACCTTTGCTCCAGTAGCAAGGTACTCTTCAATCAAATCTATTCTAGCACTTTTAGCACAGATGAGATGGAAGATACATCATATGGATGTGATGACAAATTTCCTCAATAGAGTGGTTTAGGAAGAGGTGTACATAAAGCAACCAGAAGGATTTGAGACCTTTGATAGAGATTCGCATGTGGGTAGACTCAAGCGAGCGTTGTATGGATTGAAACAAGCACCCTCTACTTGGTACACCAGGATTGACAATTATTTCACCTAGATTTTGGCTTCACCAAAAGTGAAGCAGATGTAAACCTTTACCATATTGTGGTTGAAGGTAAATTATGATTACATTATTATATATCGATGATTTAATTGTAACAGGTAATGAGAATCTGATAAAATATTGCAAAGAGGATTTGGCAAGAGAATTTGAGATGAAAGACATGGGGCTCATGCATTATTTCCTTGGTTGGAAATTTGGCAAGGAGATGGGGGACTGTTTGTCTCTCAGGGAAAGTATTCCAATGAGATACTAAAAAATTTTCACATGGAGAGCAACAAACCCATGGAGACTCCTCAAGTAAGGAATTGGAGTGATCAGAATTTGGGTCAGGGCCTAAAATTAGCTAAAAATTTAAAGTGCTCAAAAAATTTTCAAACCTAAACGAACAGATAGAGTTTGTCACCAGGATTCTAGCGCAACCCATTTCATCAAAATCCGAGTTCATATGACTGAGTTATCGTCTGTTGTTAATTTTCCAAAACAGACAAAAAAGAAGCAGAACAAGTACAAAGATGATGTGTCAGGCACAGTCAGCATTGTAGGGAATATTCTCAAGATTACATCGAGTGACACTGTGACAAGTGTCGTCTTCAAATTCTTCAAATGGATAATGTTAGGGTCCTATAATAATAGGGATCATAATTTTGAATTGGTTATGTTAAGTCTTGTAATATTGTACATACCTTTGCATTTATGCAAATGTTTCCATATTAAAAAAATGAAAAGAGGGTGTGTCCTAAAAGAATAATCAAAGGACCAAAAGAAAGAAAAGACAAAAAAGAAAGAAGATTATGAACCCCATAAAAAGAAGGAAAAATAAATTCTAAAAGTGTTGCACATTCAAATGCCACTACTCTTAGTTTAGTTTACTTCTGCAAAAAAATTGTGTGCAGCTTGTTCAAAATGCCACAACTCATGATGATCATGCAATCCAATCTTGATCATTCATGCCTTTAAATTTTATTTTATGATAGTTAGTGAATAAATATCTGACCAAACCATTTAATCTTGGTAGATCAATAGTTAGGTAGACAATAAAAATGAGCTCATAAGTTTAATTTGAGCCATTAGAAGATATAAGGTTAGAAATAAGTTAGTTTTCTTATCAAAAGAAAATAAAAAAGGTCAACAAGATCAAATGCACCCAATAAAGGAAAGGAAAAATGTTAGCATAAATAAAAGGGTAGGTAGAGTACTTTTCAAAATTTCTATAAGCATCTGTTGATGAGGTAAATCCCCTCTGCGAACAGAGGCGATCCCTACTAGCCCAGCAGGGGTCTAGCAACAAACAAACAATGTCATGACGCAGGTTCCTAATTACGAATGAAAAAGGCTGGAGATAAGAGCCTACCTGGATTCCAACGCTAGGATCTGAAGAAGAAGCATCCCCGTTCCTCAAGCTTGGCAGATCACAATCCCTCCACGATCTCCGTGGATGAACACCTGCACATGGAAGAAACGAACAGATACAAGCATAGAAACCAGCATACGTAACTAAACATCAGTCAGAAGGACATTACTCGCATTATCATGATGGAAAACGGAGTGGAACCATAATAATAATCATCTATTAAATAACCAGCGAAGAGAGATTACAACCAAGTTCTGACGTCGCGGTCTCCTTCGGACGAGTCTCCAGTCGTCCACGTCTCGCAAAGCTCGCCAAGGAAAGGGAAAACCTCTCTGGAGTCTCATGACAATGGTCTCCTTTACTTGAGTCAGCCTTAAGGGAAAGAGAGGATTCTTTACAACACAAAGGCTCTTGGGAATATGGAGATTCAGAGCTTAGGCACTTCAAGACTAGCTTGCCATTGATTTGAGCAAGCTTTTATAGATGGGGAAGGAGGAGTTGGGATCCCTATTATTATGGGATTGGCCCTATCACCAAGGAAGGTTCCATGGGAGGTGGAAAAACCACTTCCCTCCATAGAACTCCCGCAGCCAACCTCCCAACTCAAGATAGGTGATGGTTTGTGAATCTGTTAGAACTCAACTTCCGCCATCCTTATTTAAAAAACAACTCCCAAATTGGGTGGCGCGACTACGGCTCTATGACAGAGCGCCAAGTGGCGCGACCCCTTTGCAGTAATTTCTCCATTGGCGCGAGTACTGAACTGCTTGCCCGCGCCAATGCCAAAAGGGATGTTTTTCATGACTTTTGCAAGGAGATGTCTCAAGGGCAAATGAAGCTCATGTTCAGAGGGATGCATTGATGATGATTTCAAGACATGACAATGTCCACAGGTCACAGAATGGGTCCTCCATTGTGCGGGATGGGGAATGGTAAGGACGGTGACAAATTACTGTGTAACAGATGCCCCCTAAAGTATGAGGCCCGAGAGGGAGAGGGGTGAAATGCTTTACGAGAACATGTCCAACTGAAAGCCCGCCGTCGGAAAACCTGCGCAGAAAGATACAACTGATATCCCAAGTACATGATGTATAAGTGGTATGGACGCAGCCAGCCGAAACAGAGTATGTTATAATCCGGATCCAGGGTATGGGCGCAGCCATCCAACTAAGATCAAACAAATAGACTCAGGTATGGTCGCAGCCATCCAATCAATGAGTCATGTACATAACGATAATAATCCACAATCGCAGCCTGGATTACAATAGACACAATCCAGGGTCTTGCGCTCCATCTCAACCCAACAGAGTACAAGTTCAAGCATGTGAATATGTGAGCTGAAGTCGAACATGCAAGAACATCGTCGGATTACCAGCCAATGATGAAAGCTGTTAACCGACGCGAGAGAAACCACCAATAATGACAATGGTCCTCAAGGTACCACAGGTACAATCTACGGCGTGCGAAAGAATGAGTTGACGTCGAACACCCGCAGAATCATTCGATCGGAGGCCAATGATGTAAACCTCTCGTCGAATGCGACGAACCTGCCATTGAGGCATGCAGGCTCCAAGGTACTAAAAGGAGTCTCTAGACCAACTTCCTGGATAATGAGTTGATGTCGACAGGAAGTGACCTTGATCGAAGGTGGGCCATAATGATTCCCACATCATCGACACGAGACAGAGGAACATGATGTTTTGTTATGAATCAGGATCGCATGAGAAACAGAGGAAGGTTGATATTTGCAGAGGCCAACTTCTCTTAAACACATGAACGGCACGACAGTGGACTTGGTAGTATTTGACATCAACGGATCAGAGGTCATGGTGACGAGGCAGTGAACAGATGAGAGGTCAAAAGAGATTACCCAAACCCATGGAGGCAAAGTGAAGCAACGAGATGAGATGTCCCCAACCCGACACGGATGCAAACAAGTGCCATGTTCAAGAGCGACATACTGCCGACGACAACGACGATGGTTCCATTTTCCCCCACCATTTCTGGCAAGTACCCCAATTATTTTTAATAACAAGCTTGAAGGGGATAGCATATGCTTGTGATATAAGTCCGCCCTTAGGGCGAATCCATCCTGGTGCATTTAACGAGTCCCAGGAAGGAGAAACTCGGAGAACGTCATTTCGACTAGATCCGATGTCATCAGGGTTTAACGAGTCTGACAAAGGAAGAACTCGGCGTCTTTTCATGTTTAGAGAGTTTGAAAAAATAGCTGAAAAGAAAACTCCACAAGTCCCTTTTCGTAAATAGTTCCCCAGATCCGAAAAGGTAGAAAACAATATCCGGGAAAACCTCCTAGTCGCGATAGGCTAGGGTATTCCTTTTTCGTAATCAATCCATCCCGGCCCGAAAAAGGGTTAAACTTATACCGGGTGAATGTCGATTCATGTCCATTTTAACGAGATCGAAACGACAAGGGCCTCGACGATCTTTTCATATTTAGAGAGTCAGAAAAGAGCTGAAAGATGACTCCGGAGTGAATTTTTCGTGTATTTACCGAGTCCGAAAAAGTATAAAATACAACTCGTGTCCATATTTTAAGTCGCAAAAACCTGTTGCTGCACATACCAAGCAAGCGTAAAATCCATTTTCGACATAACATATGCAAACATTTGACAAAAAATAACTTTTAAAGCTCATTTAACATCGAAAAAGTTATAAATATGTCTAATTGGTAAAAATAAAATTACTTTTACTATTTACCTTGGTAGAAAACAACAGTGGTCCATTTGGAGCAGAAACTTTCGTCGACGATTGCGACCAATCCAGGCAACCATTCAGCTTCTCGTCTGTCACAGGTAAGAGGCGCTCCCTTGCTCTACATTTTCATTCATTTTTTAATGATTTTCCCTTAAAAATCAGTCTTGCATGGGCATTTTTAAAATTTTAGGGCCGGGCCCATTGGCGCGGGTATCGGGCATGGACCCGCGCCAATGAGCTCTTTTTACTAAAGGGCTCGCGCCACATGGCGCGACTGTTAGCAAAACAGCCGCGCCAGCGGCCGAACCTAAATTTCCGCCCAAAATTTCGACTTTTAAACCAAATTTCTTGAAATTTGAAGCTCACTAAAGATCTAATCAGGGGTTTTTGACCATGTGAATGCAGCTAATCACTCAAAATGGCAATCGAATGGAAGGAACGAGAGCACGGAGACGAGGATGAACAGGCCATGCAAAGCCAAGCTTGCATGAACGCACTTAGAAACTGTGGATTGAAGAAGTTCTTCCTCACGCCATGTTTACGAGCTCAGCCCGAGCTCCTCCAATATCTAATCAGCATCTGGGATGAAAATGAACAAGTGTTCAGGCTACGAGACCAGGTGTTAGAATTGGAGGTCACTGATGTTTATTTCATTACCGGATTGTCCCGCAGAGGTCCAATCCCTATATTGACCGGAAGCAGACCATCCGGGGAAAAGATGGAACAGGTAATGGCACGGGTGTGCCGAGGGGCACAAACAGGATCAGGAAGCAAGAAGGTGGCCCATACTCCGGCACCGAGAGTAGTTCTCCATACTATTTACGCAGTCGCCGGGGTCGCAGTCCGCACGAGGCCACGAAGACCCAACTCCTGCTGGCCTCAGAATGCATGGGTCCCTTACTGTTCAACTGGGCGGAAGTAGTAACTATCAACATGAAAAGGCAGCTCACAAGGTGCAAACAGGGGAAACTGAAACAGTTCAGCTATGGTTCCATCTTGGTATCGTTCATTCTGGAACGCATACCAATATTCCAGGGCCAAGGGGCCGCAGTGGCGAGTCCGATACCACGAGAGCCAAGAATGGCTCGCTGGGCAGCACTAATGCCCAGAGCTGGAGGCGGCCAACAGATGTCCTAGAGGCCGGAGTTCTTTAGGTGGCTGGGCGGCGCCAACTCGATCATCGTGGGAGATCTCGTGGGTCCCTGCAGAAAGCCGGCTTCCCCGATCAGGCGACTCCGCTCGTGGGGGATAAGAGCCACTCAAAGATTCCAACGCTAGGATCCGAAGAAGAAGTGTCCCCGTTCCTCAGCCTCGGCAGATCACAATCCCTCCACGATCTCCGCGGATGAACACCTGCACATGGAAGAAACGAACAGATACAAGCATAGAAACCAGCATACGTAACTAAACATCAGTCAGAAAGGACATTACTCGCATTATCATGATGGAAAACGGAGTGGAACCATAATCATAATCATCTATTAAATAACCAACGAAGAAAGATTACAACCAAGTTCTGACGTCGCGGTCTCCTTCGGATGGGTCTCCAGTAGTCCACGTCTTGCAAAGCTCGCCAAGGAAAGGGAAAACCTCTCCAGAGTCTCGTGACAATGGTCTCCTTACTTGAGTCAGCCTTAAGGGAAAGAGAGGGTGCTTTACAACACAAAGGCTCTTGGGAATATGGAGATTCAGAGCTTAGGCACTTCAAGACTAGCTTGCCATTGATTCGAGCAAGCTTTTATAGATGGGGAAGGAGGAGTTGGGATCCCTATTATTATGGGATTGGCCCTATCAACAAGGAAGGTTCCATGGGAGGTGGCAAAACTACTTCCCTCCATAGAACTCCCGCAGCCAAACCTCCCAACTCAAGATAGGTAATGGTTTGTGAGTTTGTTAGAACTCAACTTCCGCCATCCTTATTTAAAAAACAACTCCCAAAATGGGTGGCGCGACTACGGCTCTATGACAGAGCGCCAAGTGGCGCGACCCCTTTGCAGTAGATTCTCCATTGGCGCGAGTACTGAACTGCTTGCCCGCGCCAATGCCAAAAGGGATGTTTTTCATGACTTTTGCAAGGAGATGTCTCAAGGGCAAATAAAGCTCATGTTCAGAGGGATGCATTGATGATGTTTCCAAGGCATGACAATGTTCACAGGTCACAGAATGGGTCCTCCATTGTGCGGGATGGGGAATGGTAAGGACGGTGACAAATTATTGTGTAACAGATGCCCCCTAAAGTATGAGGCCCGAGAGGGAGAGGGGTGAAATGCTTTACGAGAACATGTCCAACTGAAAGCCCGCCGTCGGAAAACCTGCGCAGAAAGATACAACTGATATCCCAAGTACATGATGTATAAGTGGTATGGACGCAGCCAGCCGAAACAGAGTATGTTATAATCCGGATCCAGGGTATGGGCGCAGCCATCCAACTAAGATCAAACAAATAGACTCAGGTATGGTCGCAGCCATCCAATCAATGAGTCATGTACATAACGATAATAATCCACAATCGCAGCCTGGATTACAACAGACACAATCCAGGGTCTTGCGCTCCATCTCAACCCAACAGAGTACAATTTCAAGCATGTGAATATGTGAGCTGAATTCGAACATGCAAGAACATCGTCGGATTACCAGCCAATGATGAAAGTTGTTAACCGACACGAGAGAAACCACCAATAATGACAATGGTCCTCAAGGTACCATAGGTACAATCTACGGCGTGCGAAATAATGAGTTGACGTCGAACACCCGCAGAATCATTCGATCGGAGGCCAATGATGTAAACCTCTCGTCGAATGCGACGAACCTGCCATTGAGGCATGCAGGCTCCAAGGTACTAAAAGGAGTCTCTAGACCAACTTCCTGGATAATGAGTTGATGTCGACAGGAAGTGACCTTGATCGAAGGTGGGCCATAATGATTCCCACATCATCGACACGAGACAGAGGAACATGATGTTTTGTTATGAATCAGGATCGCATGAGAAACAGAGGAAGGTTGATATTTGCAGAGGCCAACTTCTCTTAAACACATGAACGGCACGACAGTGGACTTGGTAGTATTTGACATCAACGGATCAGAGGTCATGGTGACGAGGCAGTGAACAGATGAGAGGTCAAAAGAGATTACCCAAACCCATGGAGGCAAAGTGAAGCAACGAGATGAGATGTCCTCAACCCGACACGGATGCAGACAAGTGCCATGTTCAAGAGCGACATACCGCCGACGACAACGACGATGGTTCCATTTTTCCCCCACCATTTCTGGCGAGTACCCCAATTATTTTTAATAACAAGCTTGAAGGGGATAGCATATGCTTGCGATATAAGTCCGCCCTTCGGGCGAATCCATCCTGGTGCATTTAACGAGTCCCAGGAAGGAGAAACTCGGAGAACGTCATTTCGACTAGATCCGATGTCATCAGGGTTTAACGAGTCTGACAAAGGAAGAACTCGGCGTCTTTTCATGTTTAGAGAGTTTGAAAAGACAGCGGAAAAGAAAACTCCACAGGTCCCTTTTCGTAAATAGTTTCCCAGATCCGAAAAAGGTAGAAAACAATATCCGGGAAAACCTCCTAGTCGCGATAGGCTAGGGTATTCCTTTTTCGTAATCGATCCAGCCCAGCCCGAAAAAGGGTTAAACTTATACTGGGTGAATGTCGATTCCTGTCCATTTTAACGAGATCGAAACGACAAGGGCCTCGGCGATCTTTTCATATTTAGAGAGTCAGAAAAGAGCTGAAAGATGACTCCAGAGTGACTTTTCGTGTATTTACCGAGTCCGAAAAAGTATAAAATACAACTCGTGTCCATCTTTTTAAGTCGCAAAACCTGCTGCTGCACATACCAAGCAAGCGTAAAATCCATTTTCGACATAACATATGCAAATATTCGATAAAAATAACTTTTAAAACTCATTTTAATGTCGAAAAAGTTATAAATATGTCTAATTGGTAAAAATAAAATTACTTTTACTATTTACCTTGGTAGAAAACAACAGTGGTCCATTTGGAGCAGAAACTTCCGTCGACGATTGCGACCAATCCAGGCAACCATTCAGCTTCTCGTCTGTCACAGGTAAAAGGCGCTCCCTTGCCCTACATTTTCATTCATTTTTTAATGATTTTCCCTTAAGAATCAGTTTTGCATGGGCATTTTTAAAATTTTAGGGCCGGGCCCATTGGCGCGGGTATCGGGCACGGACCCGCGCCAATGAGCTCTTTTTACTAAAGGGCTCGCGCCACATGGCGCGACTGTTAGCAAAACAGCCGCGCCAGCGGCCGAACCTAAATTTCCGCCCAAAATTTCGACTTTTAAACCAAATTTCTTGAAATTTGAAGCTCACTAAAGATCTAATCAGGGGTTTTTGACCATGTGAATGCAGCTAATCACTCAAAATGGCAATCGAATGGAAGGAACGAGAGCACGGAGACGAGGATGAACAGGCCATGCAAAGCCAAGCTTGCATGAACGCACTTAGAGACTGTGGATTGAAGAAGTTCTTCCTCACGCCATGTTTACGAGCTCAGCCCGAGCTCCTCCAATATCTAATCAGCATCTGGGATGAAAACGAACAAGTGTTCAGGCTACGAGACCAGGTGTTAGAATTGGAGGTCACTGAAATTTATTTCATTACCGGATTGTCCCGCAGAGGTCCAATCCCTGTACTAACTGGAAGCAGACCATCCGCGGAAAAGATGGAACAAGTAATGGCACGGGTGTGCCGAGGGGCACAAACAGGATCAGGAAGCAAGAAGGTGGATATCTCCACCATCCCTGACCTAGCACTGAGAGTAGTTCTCCATACCATTACGCGGGCTGCTGGGTCGCAGGCTCCGCACGAGGCCACGAAGACCCAACTCCTGTTGGCCTCAGAATGCATGGGTCCCTTACTGTTCAACTGGGCAGAAGCAGTAACCATTAACATGAAAAGGCAGCTCACAAGGTGCAAACAGGGGAAACTGAAACAGTTCGGTTATGGTTCCATCTTGGTATCGTTCATTCTGGAACGCATACCAATCTTCCAAGGCCAAGGGGCCGCAGTGGCGAGTCCGATACTACTTCTGAGCCACGAATGGCTCACGGGCGCACCGATGCCTGCATTCGGAGGTGGCCACCGTATGTCCTTGGAGGCCAGAGGTTCTTTAGGTACATGCGCCAACCGATCATCGTGGGAGACTGTCCCCGTAAAGTCGCCGAATAGGGGCGATTTCGTCAGATAAGAGCCCACTGGATTCCAACGCCAGGATCTGAAGAAGAAGCGTCCCCGTTCCTCAGCCTCGGCAGATCACAATCCCTCCACGATTTCCGCGGATGAACACCTGCACATAGAAGAAACGAACAGATACAAGCATAGAAACCAGCATACGTAACTAAACATCAGTCAGAAAGGACATTACTCGCATTAACATGATGGAAAACGGAGTGGAACCATAATCATAATCATCTATTAAATAACTAGCGAAGAAAGATTACAACCAAGTTCTGACGTCGCGGTCTCCTTCGGACGGGTCTCCAGTAGTCCACGTCTCGCAAAGCTCGCCAAGGAAAGGGAAAACCTCTCCAGAGTCTCGTGACAATGGTCTCCTTACTTGAGTCAGCCTTAAGGGAAAGAGAGGGTGCTTTACAACGCAAAGGCTCTTGGGAATATGGAGATTCAGAGCTTAGGCACTTTAAGACTAGCTTGCCATTGATTTTAGCAAGCTTTTATAGATGGGGAAGGAGGAGTTGGGATCCCTATTATTATGGGATTGGCCCTATCACCAAGGAAGGTTCCATGGGAGGTGGCAAAACCACTTCCCTCCATAGAACTCCCGCAGCCAACCTCCCAACTCAAGATAGGTGATGGTTTGTGAATTTGTTAGAACTCAACTTCCGCCATCCTTATTTAAAAAACAACTCCCAAATTGGGTGGCGCGACTACGGCTCTATGACAGAGCGCCAAGTGGCGCGACCCCTTTGCAGTAATTTCTCCATTGGCGCGAATGCTGAACTGACTGCCCGCGCCAATGCCAAAAGGGCTGTTTTTTATGACTTTTGCAAGGAGATGTCTCAAGGGCAAATGAAGCTCATGTTCAGAGGGATGCATTGATGATGATTTCAAGGCATGACAATGTTCACAGGTCACAGAATGGGTCCTCCATTGTGCGGGATGGGGAATGGTAAGGACGGTGACAAATTACTGTGTAACAGCATCATTATGCTTATCCCTTAAAAAGAATTGCTAAGTCTCTAGAAAAGAAGGAGAGACAAAGATTAAGAACTACTAAAGATGAAGGCTTATGAAAAGTTCTTACTTGAATCAATGAAGATAAGTTCATTAATTAACCCTTTGTCTCCTTTTTCCTCTTCATTCCCCCTTATCCTAACCCTTTTCCCCTCTTGGAAACCAATTTCCCCTTCCTAGTTCTAAAAAGCCCCATCCCAAATCCTTATGGTTACAAGCAAAAAATCAGAAAAACCCCGAGTCAAAGTTGAAATCCCTTCACCTTTCCCATTCCTAAACCTCAAAAACATCTTTCTAAACCCTTCCCCTTGCTAAACTCCGCTTTTCCCCTTTGAAAACCCCCTTACCCCTTTAAAAAACTCTATGTTTTCATAAAAACATAAAAAACCAATTTTTAGAGTCTAAAGCACAAATTTATTCCTCGACCCCACTTTGATTTAACTCCTGACAAATTATTAATTAAAAAACACGACCCCACCATTCACGCCATTGCGTAAGTCATCCCCACCTTCCTGCGATCCTCATCGCGCTCATTGATATCCAACAGCCTGTACGACTTTTCGGTCCCCCTCCTCCATTCGAAGTTTATCACCAGGGGGGGTCCAAAAAGGACTGTATTGTGAAACCACTTTGAGCATACGTGTCATGTTTTTGTGAGTTCGGACCCCCCAAGCGCAAAACAACAAACTGCCTTACCCCCTGTTAGGACCTCACAATGTACCATTTTTACCATACATATTGACACCACCTTACCCTTTATAACTATATTTAAAAAGGGTTCCATCATCATTTTCATTCACTTTATCCAAAGGTATATGAAATCCTCCTCTTTACTATATATTTAATCTGTTTATATATAATTCCATATTACTCTTATATTTCATCATTAATCGAAGGTGGATTGCTGCTAACACAAGTCTAAAATATCACAGATGATTTATGATAAGGAACGTGCTGTGCTGAAACGATCGGCCGTTGCTGAAACAGTCAGCGGGCACACAAATTCCGTCACTACTCGTGATTTGCGATTCTGGAAGAGTATTTTGGGAACAATGGCAACAAGATGAAGACAAGCAAGGAGTGGTTACACGGATTATTCTGAAGCCAGTACTTTTTCTGCATCTGTTGTAACAATATCTTTCTATGGAAGAATAGAAGGGCCCTGTTTTAAGAAAGAAGAACAGATTTGGATAAACATAGATTTGCTCTGATGTAACTGTAATAGATGTCTCATCTTTAAAAAGAGGAGACATCATCATTAGAAGGAGAGTTAGAAACTACAGGAGAACATTTTTTTGAGCGGAAAGGAGCTAGACTCCATTGTAATGTATCATTCCTTTTTGACAGATGAATAAAGGTTCCTTTTGAGCGCTTCAATTTAACTCTTTCCCTAGGGAATCTTGTGAGAAGGAAAGGGCCCGCCTTCATCACAAGATTCACCCGACTGTTCTTGTAGTTTGTTAATTTTCCTTATGATATTCGCACCTTAATTTAATTCTGTTTGCTGAAACATCAGTTGCATAGTTCTGTAATTCATTAAGCATTCTGTTTCCTTTAACACTGTATGAGTTTGGTACATTCATTCTTAAAAGAGCCAAGAGATCTTTTTCTATTATCTGTTTGAATGTATGATTGATGTTGGGAAGCAGGTGCTGAAGATTCCTGTGCAAAGGAATAGGGTCCTGTTCCCATTGATTGTCTTTCTTTTTCCTGCAGTGTGATTAGAAACAGGAGACAGGTGCTGAAGGTTCCTGTTCATGGGAATAGGGTCCTGTTTTCTTGAATTTATCTTTTCTATAGTGTGATTAGTGTCAGGCAGCAGGTGCTGAAGTTCCTATTTGGAGGAATAGGGTCTTGTTCCCTGTTATGGTTGATTGGTTTCCTTTCCTGCAGAGTGATTTCCTTTCATTAGGATTCTTAAAAGACTGCAATAGAGGAATTTCTTATCCTATAACATAAGTAGACTTCAGCTTTGTTAAAACAGGGTGTGAATAATTAGATTTGTATGATTGATAATTGTGTGACTTTTACTACAACATTATTTTGCTTTTGGAATTGAGCATATCCAGTGCGTTGTTGTCTTTGGAATAAACAGACCTTCTTGGGTTGACAATTTATGTGGAGATTGAATTGTTAAAACAATTAAAGCGACCAACATTTTGGCATCGTTGCCGGGGAAGGCAATTATAGATTTCAAAAGCATTAATATTTTCTTTCTAGATGTGCAGATTGTATGAGAGGACGCGGAACCCAGAAGAAAACTAATCCTACAGGTGGCAAGGGCAAAGGAAGGGGAGGAAGAAAGACTTTCATTGACGAGATTGTATCAAAGGCTGAATCATCACAGAGATTAAGTTCTCAAAGACCAAAACTTCAGCACTCCCCTCAATCGGATTACAAAACAGAGGAAGTTGTGGGCCCTCAAAACATAGAGGAGCCGGTAACGGATATTAAAGGACCAGGAATCAGTGCTGGAGAGTCGAGAGAAAGTGCTAGCAAATCAGCAGAGCACGTTGAGGAACTAATAGAGAGTGTTGGACGACCAGTGGAAAACATTGAGGAGCCAGTAGAAGATCTTGACGATTGAGCAAGTGCAATAGGAGAACAGCCAATGGAAGGAAACAACGAAGAATTATTTGGTGGAGGACGTGCAGATCCTGAAGGAGAAGGAAGGGATGAAAATTCTCTCTCTACCTTGGGATTTCCTATCAGTGATCTCCCTAGAGGAACAACTCCTATGAAGAATATTCCATTGTCATCTTTACCTAACTTCCATGGTTTATCCTCTGAAGATCTGGATGAATTTCTTTTTGAATTTGATATATTATGCAGAAGTTATGATTATGTTACTAATGCTCAAAAGTTGAAACTGTTTCCAGCAACATTAAAAGGAAATTCTTTAAGATGGTTCATGAGCCTTGGGAGTCAGGTAATCACAACATGGGAGCAGATGAAACAGAAATTTCTGCTTAAATATCAAGACTACTGCCGGACGAGAGAAAAGAAGGATGAACTATTCAATATGGCACAAAAGCCGGACGAGAATCTGGAGGACTATGTAGAAAGGTTGTAGGATAATATACATAGATATGATCATCCGAATATAAGTAAGGAAATTCGCAAAACAATATTACTTAGAGGATTAAGGGATGATTGTTTAGACATGTTAAACATGCTTGGAAAGGGAGATATATCTAAAGAATCATATGATGAGATTGTTGAACTTTGTAAAAGATGTTCAAGAGGAGCTGCAAGGAACAGAGTAAGTAACAGAGATCCCACCTATTCAAGAGTGCAGAAATCAGCCAGTGGGGGAGCAACAAGAGCTGAAATAGGTAATTTACTTGAAGAATTTAAAACTGAGATGTTAAGTTCTTTTGCTTCACAAATTGACACTTTGCAAGTTAAAAAGAAGCAGGTTGAAGCAGAAGCAGCTCTGGATGTCTTTTTCCCGAAGTGCAGAGACAAACATCCACTAAGGGAGTGCCCATTGGACAAAATACCAATCTGCACCCTTTGTGAGAAAGATCATGAAACACAACAATGTCCTTCTCTACCAGGAATAAAGGCAGCATTGTAGCCAACGGAAGAAGAAGTTGAAGCAGTTTACCTGCTAAATCAAAGAAGACAATGGCAACCAAAAGGACAAGGTATGAATTCTAGTATGCCATTTAATCGTTGGAATAATTATTCTTCTTTCAGTCAAACAAATTACCCTCCCTTTAATCAAATGCAATACCCACCCTTTAATCAGATGAATTTCCCACCCATGCAACAATCAAACCCTCCCTTTGTTGATCATGTAATGTGGACTCCTTGGCCCACACAGCAGCCATCTTCTTTTAACCCTTGGAATTCAAATTGGAGAAGCCAACAACTCCTGTATCCAAATCAATTTTCTCAATTTCAACAACCACTTCCTCTGCCATCAAATGCTCCACCAAATAATCAAATGAGACCCCAGCTACCTGTGCAACCAAATCCTAACCCCAATAATAAAGTTGTGCAAGTCATTGATATTCAGAATCAGCCTATATTTCCTACTATGCAATGTAATGATATTCATTTGAGATCCGGGAAAATAGTAGAACCTATTATTGATGACATAACCTCTTCTGATTCTGATAAAGAGGAAACTGAGAAACTTAAGAAAGCACAACCACCCTCTAACAAGGGTATTGAAATAACAGAACCACCATTCCCCGAGCGTTTAGTTTTAACTAGAACGCTTGAAACACCTGCTTTTAATCTTTTAGGGGAATTGCAAAACTTGTATGTTAAAATTCCACTTTTACAGGCACTGAGAGATGTACCAATTTATGCCAGAACCATAAGGGATATTTGTGTTAAAAAACCTGGTAGGAAAACTAAAGATCCCCTTATAGTACATGTGATGGGTGATTTATCCGCATTAATGTCCGGAAAAACCCCCCCTGTGAAATATGGTGACCCCGGCCATCCTACCGTGACAGTTCAAATTGGTAAAACAATGATTCCTCAAGTTCTGGTAGATTTAGGTGTTGCAATAAACATAATGACTCTTGAAACTTCACAGTTGTTACAGCTGAATAACACAATCAGAGATACACCAACTATCCTAGAGTTAGCTGACCGTTCTACAATTAAACCAGAAGGAGTTGTTGAAGATCTAGTTATCTCAGTTGAATCCTGGAATTACCCAGCCGATTTTGTCGTATTACAAACTAAAACAAAGCTGGGGGGACATCCTTTAATTCTGGGGAGGCCATGGCTGGCCACAGCTGATGCCTTTATCAGTTGCAGATCTGGTTCAATGAAAATTTCTAATGGTTATGAAACCAAACAACTTACTCTTTATCCTCATGCTACACCCATAATTAATAATGAAGATTCTATGTGGATGGATTATGATGATAATGCTATTCAGCCCATTCTAACTATTGGACAAGCCTTAACTCTTAAAGACAATACAGAAGATGAAATAATTAATAATTTTATTTGTGAACCTTCCTCTGTAATTGCTGAAACACACAATCAATTGACTGCAATTTTTGAAACAGATACCCAAGAAAAGATTGAATCTGAAGACTTATCTCAGACATTAACCACCATCTCATCTAAAGCATAACAGTTTAAATTGAACCTGGCAAGACATTAAACATAAATCCTGATCTAACAGTTGCTGAAACACAACAGTTAATGAAGTTATTACGTGAAAATAAGGAAGCATTTGCATGGGATTACACGGATATGAAAGGAATCTCTTCTGAACTATGTACTCACTGAATTTATATTAAAGAAGGATGTCGACCAGTCTGTCAACCCCAAAGACGAATGAACCCTAATTTACGGGAAATTGTTAAAGAAGAACTTCAGAAATTGCTTACTGCAGGATTTATATACCCCATATCTAACAGTGAATGGGTTTCCCCATTGGTAATTGTCCCTAAGAAAAACGGGAAATGGAGAGTATGTGTTGATTACAGAGCCTTAAACAAAGCTACTCAAAAGGATCACTTTCCTTTGCCTTTCATTGATCAGGTGTTGGATAGTCTCTCAGGGAAGAAATTCTTTTCTTTTCTAGATGGATTCAGTGGGTATAACCAAATTAGAAATGCACCCCAAGACCAAGACAAGACCACTTTCACTAGTCCTTGGGGAACTTTTGCTTATAGAGTTCTTCCATTTGGGCTATGTAATGCACCAGCAAATTTTCAGAGGGCTGTTATAGGAATCTTTTCTGATATGCTGAATGACTCTATGGAAATATTTATGGATGATTTTACTCCTTATGGTGTGTCTTTTGAATATGCATTACAAAATCTTGAGAAGGTACTTAAACGTTGTATACAAGCTCACCTCTCCCTAAGTACTGAAAAATGTCATATGATGATGAGTGAAGGAGTAGTGCTTGGACATTTTATTTCATCTCAAGGTATTCAGGTAGACCCATCTAAAATATTGGTCATTCGGAATCTTCCTGTTCCTAAAACACAAACTGATGTGAGAAGTTTTCTAGGACATGCTGGATATTACAGAAGATTTATTAAAGATTTTTCTAAAATAGCTTCTCCATTATTTGTGTTGCTTATGAAAAATGTTGAATTTAAGTGGACTAATCCTTGTCAGAAAGCCTTTGTAGAACTCAAGCATCAGTTATCTATCGCTCCTATTTTGAGGGGTCCTGATTGGGCCCTCCCTTTTCATATATCTTCTGATGCTTCAGACACTGCAATTGGAGCTGTCTTGGGACAAGAGGAGAATCATCTTCCTTATGCTATCTACTTTATCAGTAAGAACATGACCCCTGCTGAGCTTAATTATACAGTTACCGAAAAAGAGTTTCTTGCAGTAATTTATGCCATTAATAAATTTCGACATTATATCACGGGTTATTCTACTTTTGTCCACACTGACCACTCGGCTATTAAGTATTTAATGAAAAAATCTGTCACAAATGCTCGAGTTACCAGATGGCTATTATTACTGCAGGAGTTTGATATCACAATTGTAGATCGGCCTGGTAAAGAAAATGTGGTGGCTGATTTCCTTTCACGGTTAAAAACTGATAATAATATTCCAGTAGATGATTCTTTTCCTGATGAGTATTTGTTTGCAATTTCTGCTCACTCTCCATGGTATGCAGATATTGCCAATTATTTGGTTGCGGGAAAATTACCATCACACCTGTCATACAGAGAAAAGAGAAGAATTGTTCAACAAAGTGCCAGGTATAGTTGGATAAGTGGGTGTCTTTTCTACACAGGGCTTGATCAGGAAATCCGAAGATGCATTAGGGAAGATGAAGTGTATGACATACTAAAAGCTTGTCATGATGGCCCTTGTGGAGGGCATTTTGCTGATAAGAGAACAGCACACAAAATTCTGAGGATGGGTTACTATTGGCCCTCATTATTTAAGGATGCAAAGAAATATGTGAGGGCTTGTGACAGCTGCCAGAGAATGGGTCAACCCAATCATAGAGATCAAATGCCATTAAACCCCCAGGTAGTTTTTGAACCATTTGAAAGATGGGCCTTGGATTTCATAGGACCCATTAATCCTCCATCCAATCAAAGAACTTATATATTAGTCTCTACAGACTATATGAATAAATGGGTGGAGGCCAAAGCACTTATTAGAGCCAATGAAGAAGTTGTCCTAGCTTTCTTATTTGAAGAGATCTTCACTAGATTTGGAATTCCTAGAGAGCTGGTTACAGATGGAGGACCTCCATTCAATTCTCATGGTTTTAAATCTACCCTTCAGAAATATCATATTCATCATAGAATGACTACACCATACCACCCCTAGGCCAATGGGCAGGTGGAAAGCACAAATAAAGTATTAGAAGCCATTCTAACTAAAACAGTGAAGGATAACCGGAAGGATTGGTCTCAAAGGCTCCCTGAAACACTATGGGCTTACAGAACTACCTGGAGAAATACTATAGGTTTTTCTCCCTATGAATTGGTTTATGGTAAAAATGTTGTTTTTCCTATGGAATTTGAAATTAAAACTTTAAGAACTGCTTTAGTTGTTAACCTTGATTTGACTGATGTGCAGACAGCTAGGTTGTAGCAGCTTCTTGAATTGGATGAAAAGAGATTAGATGCCATTCACCAAACAACCATGATTCAACAACAAAGAATGAAGTGGCATGATAAAATTATCAAACACAAGCAGTTCCAAAAAGGTAATTGGGCCTTATTGTATGACTCTCGGTTTGAAAATTTTCAGGGTAAGCTACGTACACCATGGCTTGGACCATATGAAGTAGATGTTGTTTTTCCTAATGGAACAGTAAGACTTTTAACAATTGATGGTTCTAAAACACCTCTACTAGTAAATGGTCATAGGCTTCGTTTGTACCAGCGCCCTGTTTCTGAAGAAGATTTCAAGGCTACTTGCATGACTGATACACATTATCTTTTTCTAGGGGATTCTTCTGCTCCTCACAGCATTTAATTTTCTGCACTGTATTTCTAGCATTAGATTATATTTAAAACTAATAATCCCTGTCAAGGGTTGGCATGTTACAATTGAATTTTGCAGATTATGGAAGAACTCATTAAGGAGGACAGATTCATCACAAGAAGATCTGAAGCTTCAATCACAGAAGCTTTGTTCCATTCATTTCAATCCATTTCCTGGAAATATCCCTTTTATTACTTATCCCATTTCTACATTTTTCCCTTTTTCCATTTTTTTTTTCCCCATTTCTACCATTTCTGAAATATCATCCTTCAGCTAGTATTTCCCGTTCCTTACTGCTGAAATTATCCCTTAGCAAATACTTCCCCCACTTGTCTTAAACCCAAGTCATTATATCCCATTCTCCTTATTTTTCCCTTTGCTGAAACACCACTTTCAGCAACATGTCACTCATTTTTCCATTGCTGAAACACCACTTTCAGCAACCTGTCATTCATCTTTTCATTATTAAAACACCATTTCTTTCCTCTATTATACAAGTTTTTCAGTTCTCCACTTTTATTCTTCAGATCCCTTGGGTGAATATTATTCAGTATTGAGCATATCCTGATATGCTCCTGTTTCTACATTCCATAGAAATTTAAAGATTATTCCATCAATATCAAGCCATTATGAAGCACTCTATACTTCGAATTATAAAAACAAAGGTAAAAATATAAGGTATGTGGTTTTTATGTAATACAGTTAAATAATATTTTAAAGAGAGGATCTTGCTCATAATGATTACAATCCCCGCACACTTAAACATCATTTCATCATACGTAAGGGGGAAATTTCGAAAACTGAATCATCATTCCACACCATCCAATCCTCCGTCACTCTTCATATCCATTATTTCCGCCGTCATTGAGACTCCATATCCTCTGTTGCAACAATTAGCTTGACCAAAGCCTGTGTTTCTGTTCTTTGCGCCTCTGCATGTGACTCAAGTTAGTAGTTATGGGAGGTTTGGCTATCAGACATGAGCCTGGTTCGATAACTCTTCTTGAATTGTTCCCGGAGGCCTACCAAATTTTTCAGCAGGCAGGATGGATAACATACTTCGAAAGGTTAGGAGAATTTGATCCTCAGCAAGTTTTAGAGTTTGCGCAGAATTTTCAGGAAGACTACTCAGTGGTTCAAGGGGTCTGAATTTCGGTCACAGAGGAATATATAGCACAAGTTTCAGGGTTTCCGGTTATAGGTGCTCGTTGGTTCAGCAGGAAACAAGTTATTTTAAATGCACAGCAAGACTTCCTTCTTCCAGAGGAACAGATTGAACATAAAGGTCGCGGTATAAGTCTGCATTCATTACCTCGCCCATGGCCAACAGTAGCTAAATTCATCAAGCACTATTTGACATGCGAGGGGCGTTACCAGGTATTTTATCAACACGACTTCGTTTTAATGAATCATTTGCGGCATGGTCGATTAGTTAATATTCCTTATTATTTGCTTGGATGTATTAAAACATGTCATATTACTATAGATGGGTAAAATTCCCATTATTATCCCTTACCCATCATCGCTTATGTCAATTATTAATTCAGAGGGGTTTTGCTCAGCAAAATCCCCCTCTGAATAATCCACTCCTCATTCCCCAGCAAGCCGAAATTCCCCAACAAGCCGGAAGTTCCCAAGAAACTCCCGAAAGTTCTTATGAAAGGAAACTGGAAGATATCCCTGACCCCCCATTGATTCCATCCTCAGAACCAGTTGACCTACCCCCAAGTTCATCCCACTTAGCAGAGTCACCCCTTCCCACTGTTCATATCTCTAGCGATGACGCTAAAACACTCCCATCTCCCCCTACTCATAAAATGAAGAGACGAACCCCAACAGTCTCTGTCTCAAAACGACAAACAAGGGCCACATCCCAAGATGTCACCTCTTCCGAAAGCCCTTCCCCTAGAAAATAATCTTCTCCTACAAAGAAAAGGAAAGTCACTGACTCTTCTGCTTTCCTACCTAGGAGGAAAATGAAAATGACTGTTGAAACTGAAGTCACTCCCATTTCCCCTGACCCTGCGACTATCCTGTTAAAACTTCAATCCTCATCACCATTCCAAATTCCCCAACCATTACCCGTCTCATCCTGTGGCACTGCTCCACAAGAACCAGATGCCCGGGGTAAGATGACATCGTTTACTACTCAAACAGTAACTGCTCCACAAGAACCAGTTACTCACCCAGAAGCTGAAACACAAGAAACAACTACTGAGGTACAAAAATCATACACCAAGCATGATAATACAAGGAAACCAGCTGTAGCTATAACACAAGAACCAGCTACAGCTGTGGATCAGCAGACAACTCCAGCAGAATCAACCAACACACAGGGTTCACCCACTATGGCATCTTTATTGGAGGAAAATGAGTTTTTGAAGTCAGAACGAGAGGCCTATAAGAAAAAATTGATAATGGCAAGGGAAGCCTTTGATAGAGAATTAAATCTCTACATGTTGGCACACACAGCATCAGCACAAAATAAGGATCCATGCAGGGAATACATGTGCCATGAATGTGGAAACATTTACCAACAGGCAGGATACAAAATAGTCAAAATTCCAGTGCTTGAGGCATCCACATCAGTTAAAATTAAAGAAGAACGCCCTACTGTCACACAAGAACCAGTAGGGCCCTCAAAAAGTCTGGAAAAAGAAACCAAACCATAGATATCCTGCCCTGTGTTAGTCAACTCAGCTACTCAGACAATGCCCCAACCCAGTACTTATAATGCCGAGACACAGACTCCACCATGGAAACAATTAGAAATAATGAATAACTGGAAGAAGCAGTATGTTGTGGATCAAGATAAAATACTACAACAACATAAGTTGGCCTGGCAGAATCAGATGTATGCCAACTGGGATAATTGGGAGCAAACACTGCAACAGCTCAAGGATTCTAAGAAAGAAATCAAGGAATTAAAAGAGAAACTGGTTTTGATGTTTTCATTAGTGCAAAAATTGTTAGCCACGTGGAAACCCTCCTTGAATTATTCTCTCTTCCTTTCTGAACGTCTTGTTTATTTTCAATTGAAGGTAATTAAGGATGGGAGACCTCATGAATTGCTCACAACGGAACAATTTGTTAAAACATTTGATGAGGCCCCCGCTAGTGACAAACATTTGTTATGTGAACTTTATCTTCATAATGAGGCTATGCCTGAAAATAGACAGGTCAACCTTACTCCAATTGTTGGTGATGTACAAATTAGGGCATTTGTTTCATTTCTTGCCAATCAAATCACATGGAAAACTGCTTTTATTGCAAGTAGGCATAATGAGGAGAATCGCCTCCTTTGGATTAGACCGGAACCTTCAAATCCAACCATTTTTGTAGCAGAATATCACCGATTTTTGCAGAAGCCAGGAATGCGCCGCTACATACAACAACTGCAAGCCTCAACACTTCTAAAGTGTCAATAGTTAATCAGAGTTAAGGAAACTGCTGCCTTGAAGGCCAACACCATGTTCTGGCAACAATCATGTAAGGAAAGACAAGATTATCACCCTTTTAGCCCTGATAATCTTCAAGCTGCACTATCCAGGGTACCAAACTACATCAGATGCATTCAACAATGTGCCGAGAACTGGATTGGTTATCATTTTCACTTCCTGATCTTATGGATGCTGACAGAACAATACCAGTCTCACTACCAATTGGCTAACAGGGACGAGGCAGTAGCATGGCAGAAATTGCAGAACAACCAAGGATTCCGAGCTTCGACATAAGCCACCTTCCCCAGTTACTGCTTGAGAAACTTGCATGCAAAGAGTCAGTACTCAGACTCTGACTCAGACTAAGAGTTGCCTGAGGACATGCAACCCTTTCAGTTGGGGGGGATGTTAGGACCTCACAATGTACCATTTTTACCATACATATTGACACCACCTTACCCTTTATAACTATATTTAAAAAGGGTTCCATCATCATTTTCATTCACTTTATCCAAAGGTATATGAAATCCTCCTCTTTACTATATATTTAATCTGTTTACATATAATTCCACATTACTCTTATATTTCATCATTAATCGAAGGTAGATTGTTGCTAACACAAGTCTAAAATATCGCAGATAATTTATGATAAGGAACGTGTTGTGCTGAAACAATCAGCCGTTGCTGAAACAGTCAGCGGGCACGCAAATTCCGTCACTACTCGTGATTTGCGATTCTGGAAGAGTATTTTGGGAAAAATGGCAACAAGATGAAGACAAGCAAGGAAGTGGTTACACGGATTGTTCTGAAGCTAGTACTTTTTCTGTATCTGTTGCAACAATATTTTTCTATGGAAGAATATAAGGGCCCTGTTTTAAGAAAGAAGAACAGATTTGGATAAACATAGATTTGCTCTGATGTAACTGTAATAGATGTCTCCTCTTTAAAAAGAGGAGACATCATCATTAGAAGTGAGTTAGAGACTACAAGAGAAACATTGTTTTGAGCAGAAAGGAGCTAGACTCCATTGTAATGTATCATTCCTTTTTGACAGATGAATAAAGGTTTCTTTTGAGCGCTTCAATTTAACTCTTTCCCTGGGGAATCTTGTGAGAAGGAAAGGGCCCGCCTTCATCACAAGATTCACCCAATTTCTCCTATAGTTTGTTGAATTTCTTTATGATATTTGCACCTTAATTTAATTCTGTTTACTGAAGCATCATTTGCATAGTTCTATAGCTCTTTAAGCACCCTGTTTTCTTTAACGCTGCATGAGTTTGGTAACATTCATTCTTAAAGAAGCCAAGAGATATTTTTCTGTTATCTGTTTGAATGTATGATTGATGTCAGGAAACAGGTGCTGAAGATTCCTGTGCAAAGGAATAGGGTCCTGTTCCCCATTGGTTGACTCTCTTTTTCCTGCAGTGTGATTAGTATCAGGAGACAGGTGCTGAAGGTTCCTGTTCATGGGAATAGGGTCCTGTTTTCTTGAATTTATGTTTTCTACAGTGTGATTAGTGTCAGGAAACAGGTGCTGAAGTTCCTATTTGGAGGAATAGGGTCCTGTTCCCTGTTATAGTTGATTGGTTTCCTTTCCTGCAAGGTGATTTCCTTTCATTAGGATTCTTAAAAAATCTTGCAATAGAGGAATTGCTTCTACTATAACATCAGTAGACTTCAGCTTTGTTAAAACAGGGTGTGAATAATTAGATTTGTATGATTGATAATTGTGTGACTTTTACTACAACATTATTTTGCTTTTGGAGCATATCCAGTGCGTGGTTGTCTTTGGAATAAACAGACCTTCTCGGGTTGACAATTTATGTGGAGCTTGAATTGTTAAAACAATTAAAGCGACCAACACCCCCCCTCCGAAAACTGTTTCCCTTTGCAAATAAAACCACTCACTACCGCCGGTCCTACCACCATTGCTCCTACCATTAGTCCCAATCCATGTCGCCTCCCGCCTCCACGTCGTATGTCCATTTCATGGCTAGTTAAACTATGTTCCTTTTTCTCCTTATACAACACAGATAGTTAAAACCTAGTTTACCAACAGTAGGGATGCTAGAAAGGAAGCAAACAGATGCCTACAGGGGTTAAAGTTCAGCCACAGTTTCAAATGGTCATATGACCCCTTGGGTGTCATAAGAAAATTAAGAATTAAGTCTAAAATCACTCCTTTCATCCATGAATCTAAGCCTGAGATTGAGAAATATTCCAACCAGTAAGAGTGGTTGGAAAACACTCTATAGGAGGTGGAGGAGCAACTTGATACTAGTTCCATCCTGCTTACTCCAGACCCACAGGATAGGAATTCGAAAAGGTCTAGAGAAAAAAGCTTTTACTCCGCAGAAACTACATTTGACAATAAATTCAAGATTTTGTACAGGAAAAACAAGCTAGCATGGTTACTCTGGAAGCAGTTCTCATTACTGCTATCCCCACAGTATCTACATTAGCACCAACATCAACAATACCAACAACCCATCCCATTGATGAGGCCAACAGATTAATCAAAGTAATGGAAGATATATCCATTCAGACTATAAAGATTAATAATCTCAAGGAACAGGTAAAGAGCTTAGAGGATGAAAAGAAATTAGCAGAAGTAATGCATCAAGCTAAAGTACAGAAAGCTAATAGACTGACTGACAGAATCCACGAGCTAGAGAAGGAGTTGTCATTAACAAAACCTTTAGCCCAAGAAAAAAAAAATATGGTCCAATATAATTAACTCAATTAATGATATTTGGCCTTATATCTAGACTATATTTGAGCAGAACAACTTGGTGAAGGAATCCAGTGAGGCAATTCAAAAAGTCAAAACCAACCTTAGAAAGAAACCATAGGAAGCCTCTAAACTAATCAAATTCCTGAATTCTAAAAATAAGTATGAATTGGAAGAGCTCTGGATAGCTGAAAGTATAGAAACTATCCTAAAAGTAAAGAAAGTGATTTCCAAAAGAAATCTAATGCTACAACTTGAGGAGAAATGTCAAACTTTGGAACTCGCAGTAAACAGGTTTTTTTTCAACAAGTTTGATGTATTAAGACAGAAGGGTCTGCCTACTCCTCTAGTGATAAATGACAAACTCACGAGACATGAGGATTATGTCAAGAAGTTAAGGGAAGTGGCCAAAGAAACTTTCCACATTTCCTCAATGAAGGACATTCCCACAGGCAAGGTGCTCCTTCAAACTCTAGAAAACTTCTTTTACCTCCAGCATGAGGTAAATCACATTTGGTAAATATGCCTACATTGCCAGATATTAAGAGGCAGATGATATTTACCACGGGATGATGAAAATCAAAATACCAGATGAAGAAACATGGGAGAAGTGGTGTGATTTACTATAAAGGGTGAAAGAACAAATAGATGAAATAATAGACAGGTAACAACAAGCAAATAATCAGGGCCAGATATTAACCAGTTGAAAGGTGTCACTATCTTTTTGCATAAAGATATTTTATTTTCCTAGAATAAATCCTAGTCGGTCGACAAGATATTTTTGTAATATATTGTATAAATACTCTCTTCTAAAGAGTAAAGAGGGTGGATTTCTGAATATTTCATTAGCTGACTGATCTCTTGCCTGAGGGTTATTGTACCAATTTCTAGTCGACAGAGAGAACAAGTTATAAAGAGACTTCTTTATAGGATTCATGTGTTGAGCTATCTCAGTGAAGTATACAATTTCAATTGTTCATGTTTTCTTTCTATGTATTCCATAAACTTATATGTGTTCTAAATTTGAATGTTATAGCAGGAATATTACTGTAGAATTTGCTTAAATATTACTCTCTGCTTTTAATTGTTGTACATTTCTATGTTTTCTTCTGATATATAGTTTAAATAATTCTTAATTGCCCTCTGATCCCGATTGATTTCTTCACCCTTATTCATTATCCGGTTTAAGGAATTCTTAATTTATCCTTGATCCTGATTGAAATATCACTTCACCATTCAGCCTTGAGATCTAATATTGCTTCTGTAACACTTTCTTTGTGATTTTATTTTGTTATGTTTCAAAGAATATTGACTCCATAGCCCAATGGAAAGTTTAAAAGCACCTATTCATCTAATTCATTAATCACACCAGCCAATCAAAACCAATCCAACTAAGCATACATAACTAGCCTAATATCCGTTAAATAAACAACGTTAAATCATATAGAGAGAGCCCTCTCTGAGTTTAGGAAGGCTACATCCTAATCTCCAAAGTAGGTTTGTAGTTACCTCTGATATTTCTCTTTTAATGCTAAAACCAAACTTTGGAAATTTCAGAGTGATAACATATTGGTGACCATATTGGGGAAAAATCAGTCCCTAGTTAAAATAAATCTTTTTACATTAAGGTTTTAAAATTTTGTTTGAATTTATCATAGTAAGTTAAAATTATGGCTTATAAGAGAACATATTATTCAAGGGCTCATCCTGATCCACAACCTGCTACAATTGTTGATGATCTCGACAGAATTTTAAGAAAACCTAAAATAGTAGAGAGTCAAGGAAGTAGTAGTGAGTTAATCAAAGAAAATTCACTTCCTAAGGAGTTATCAAGCATACAGGATATTCAATTTTACTTATCATTTGAGAATTCTTTATTTCGTACCAAATCTGAAAACTCAATCCATAATATTGTAATAGACCCCAATTTTATTCAAATTATTGAATCAAAGAAGGATAATATACAACCTAATTCAGATCAACTAGTTCTAGATACTTTTGACAAATTTGATGCTTTAACCTCAACTTTGATAAAAGACATAGACGAAGCCTATTTTCAACAGTCAGTTGAACTAGCTACCCTAACTAATGTTATCCCTACACTCCCTGCAATATCTTCAGAAACTGTAAATACAGTTTCATTCAACTCCAGCTCACCTATAATATCCACCACAGTTCATTCTCCAAAACCATTCATACCTCAACTTCCTATCCAATCTAACGTTTCGAGTCCATCTCCAAGCACCACTGCCTTACCTCCCATTCGAGCTAAAATCTTAGCCATGGCAGCCAGATTTTCCCCTTTGGTCTTACAGGCCCCTTTACATCCCATGCCACAGGATTACCAGAGTAAAAAATTTCAGTTCGATGGTACTGGTCAGTTTACTACTCAACAACATGTAGATAAAATGACTGATTATTTTGAGTTACATGAAGTTGATGAGGAAGATGTACAAATGAGATTATTTGCACAAACACTAGCAGGAGATGTTAAAAAAGGGTTTAAATCTTTACCTGCTGGCCATATCGCTGATTTAAATGATTTCCACCGATTGTTTATAAATAGATGGGAAAGAAAGGAAAACCCTCTCCAGATATTATTTGAATTTTAGAACATTAGAAGAGCTCCTAATGAATTTGTTCAGGATTACTGTATTAGGTTTAACAACATTTACAATGTAATTCCCGTGAATATTAAACCTCCACCAGGCTTGGCCCTAATTAAATTTCCAGATAGTTTTGACACTGACATGTCCTATCAGTAAAGAGAAAGAAACCTTGCAACTTTAGAACAGATGCAGAGTGATGCAGTTAGTGTAGAAGCTAACTTACTAGCTAAAAGGACTAGGATGAGGAATGAGAGGAAAGTGACCATTAAGGAAGAACCTTCCACTTCAGATGTTAAGATAGATAGTTTAGCTAAAAATGTAGAAAGACTAATGGATAGACCAGAGAAAATGGAAAGAAAACGTCAGTGGGAAAATAAAAAAGGTACCCAAATTAGAAATCCCAACTTTAGGAAAAATCCTAATACTAGTAAATCGAGAGAAGTTGTACCCGATCAACAGATTAGACCACCTTTCTAGGAAAATTATGTTGAAGGTTCACAACAGCATGAAGAAGACCAGGAAACCCAAATAAACTTGATGGGAGTAAACAATGAAGATGCCATTTTTCTTACCCAGGAAGAAAAATAGTCGTACATGTTACAGCAATTACAATTAGAGTTTGGACAGTCCTTTGACTACAAACAAGGCTATGAATATGCTACCTACGAAGTTCATAAACAGTTTAGCCTTAGAAGCAAGAACAACACAGAGGTTCCTATTAAGAAATTAATTCACACCTAAACTAAGAAAACAATAGAAGCTCCTATGACCAAAATTCTACAAATTCTCCCTAGAGAAACTCATAATGCTTCCATCCCAAAGATTGTAGAAAACACATCAACTGCTACTCAAACCTTTCCAGACAAGGAAGTTGAAAACAAAACAGTTGACACACAAGCTGAATTACCAAGTGTTAATAAAGAAGATAAAAGCACACAAACCACAATTGGTAAAAATGAAATAATTAAATTAGGCAAAACTCAAATGCCATTCAATATCAAAATTGAGATAGACAAATTAAAAATACCAGTTCCTTTAACAGAGCTAGTGAAAAATGGCTCATACAAGGCACAAATTACTGAAACATTAAACATAGGTGAAGGTGAAGACTTTGTCAACCTCAATGATGATCAACCTGAGTTATTATTTGGTCCTGAAGTAGATAGAAAAAATCAACAAGGGGGTGTCCCTCCATTCTATATTAGCTTAAACATTCATGATAAAATATTACATAATGCTATGTTGGATTCAGGAGCATCTCATAACCTAATGCCTAAAGCAGTCATGGAAAAATTAAACTTAGACATCACCAGACCCTACAAGGACCTGTTCTCCTTTGATTCTAGTCAAGTCAAATGCCTTGGCCTGATCAAAGATTTGTGTGTAACTCTAGTCTAGTGCCTAGCAAAGAGTATCGTTATGGACATAGTAGTTGTTGATATCCATCCCAAATATGGTATGTTATTATCTCGCTTATGGGGAGAAAAATTACAGGGATCACTACAATTAGACATGTCATATGCTACCATTTTTGTGTTTGGTCAAAAAAGGAAGCTATATAGAGAAACCTTGATGAAATAACCACAAAATTACCCTATCTATTCCATGCATTCTGATATGGACTCATTTATCTTATGTAATTTAGACAATGAAAAAGATAAAATCACAGTTGTAGAAGAGAAACATAAAGAAGTCAATACTAAAAATTAAATTACCAATTCTAAAACCGCAATAGATGAGAATATAACACATGAATATTTGTGGCATTTATATTTTGATGGCTCTGTAGATATATTAGGAGCAGGAGCTGGAGTATGGATCTACAATTTAGAAAATGATTATTCAAAATGACATGCTTTCAAATTAAATTTCAAATGCACTAACAACATGGCAAAATATGAAGCATTAGTGCTAGGCCTTCAAATCATAAGAAAACTTGGGGCTAAAAGATTTTCCATCATGGGAGACTCAAAACTCATTATAAAACAAGTCAAGGGAGAGTACATTGCTAATAACCCTAGATCTAGGTGTTACAAAGAAACCATCCTAGACTTCATAAACTATTTCCTTGAGACTGACTTTGTTGTCATTCCAAGAAAGCAGAATGTGCAAGCACATAACTTAGCCACTTTTTCAACACATGCAGGTTACCCTTTCAGCCAAATCATCAGTACACGGCTGAGGTCAGACATAGACCAACCATACCTGATAATTTAAAGTATTGGCAAATCTTTTCACAAGACACACACATTCTTGATTTTATGATTTCTGAAGGAGAATTTCAGAACTGTAATATAGACACAGACTGTACATTAGATTATACCATAAATAATGAAATATATGTAAATAATGTAAATAAGATGGAACCAACTAGATTCACTAAACTAGAAATAGAACAGTTAGAAACAGTAGAAATTGAGGAATTAATCAATGATGAATTAGAAGTTTTAAACCTCAAAGACAACATTTTGCCTAAGGGATTAGCCCCACTAGAAGACCTCTTTCACTCCAATGATGTAGCTAGAAAACCTAAAATGGAGCCTCTAAGGTCAGATATAGACAAATGCAACATAGGAACAAAGGAAAATCCCAAGCTTATCAAGATATCTAAGACATTACCTCCAGTGAAAAAGTTGAAGTACATTAGCTTGTTTAAAGAATTCCAAGACATCTTTTCCTGGAATTATGAAGACCTCAAGTCTTATGATACCATCATTATCCAGCATAAGATACCAATTAAAGAAAATCAGAAGCCCTTTAAACAAAACCTAAGGAGAATTAACTCCATTCTTATGCCATTAATAGAGAAAGAAGTTAAAAGGATGTACGATGCTCAAATCATAACACCCATTAGATATTCTGATTGGGTCTCTAATTTAGTCCCCACTAGAAATAAAACAGGAGAAATCAAACTCTGTGTTGATTTCATAAACTTGAACAAAGCATCACTGAAGGATAAGTATCCCCTCCCTAAAATGGACCACATTCTCCATAGGGTAGTAGGGTCATCCAGAATTTCATTACTTAATGGATTTTATGGATACAACCAAATCCTAGTTCAACCTGAAGATCAAGCTAAGATTGCATTCACCACTCCCTGGGGAACTTTCATGTACTTGAAAATTCCCTTTCGACTGATGAATGTTGGAGAAAAATTCCAAAGATCCATGCACATAGCCTTGCAAAGGAAATCCATGACTTTTTAGTCATTTACCTAGATGATATCACAGTGTTTTCCAAGTCAAATAATGAACATCTAGATCATCTAAGAAGAGTATTTATAAAATGCAGAAAGTTTTGCATATCTTTAAATCCTAAAAAGTCACTTTTTGGATTAGAAGAAGGAAAACTTCTGGGACACATCATTTCAAAAGAGGGCATTAGAATTGATCTAGCTAGAATAGAAGAAATCCTAAATATCACTTATCCTAGAAGCATTAGAGAATTACAATCATTTTTAGGCAAAATAATTTTTCTTAGAAGATTCATCCCTAACTTAGCATAACTAATTAGAGATTTAAATAGCATGTTAAATAAGGATTCAATACTTAAGTGGATAGTAAAGGCTAATCAGTATTTTGAAGCAATCAAAGAAGCCCTTACTAAAACTCATGTCCTCATAAGTCCTAATTTTAAATGAGATTCCATAATTTTTTAATTTGCTTTATAGCACACCATTGCAACAGTCTTGTTGCAAAAGAACGATGAGGGCCATGAACAACCCATTGCTTTCTTCAAGTAAAATTTTGAGAGATGCAACACTAAAGTATAATAGGAAAAACAAGTTATTGCTTTAGTGAAAGCCATACAACATTTCAGAGTATACATTCTATACTCTCACATAATACCATATGTTCCAAACTCAGTTGTAAAGAACATTCTAACTCGGAATGGGCCTAATGGAAAAAGAGGCAAATGGATTGCCACAATACTAGAATATGACATTGAGATCAAGCCTACAAAATTAATTAAAGGCCAACGTTTTTCCAAACTCATGGCTGAATCAAACTGTCAAGACTTGGACATAAATTTCATTGCTGCCATAGATGATCAGAAGAGATGGTGACTCCAAAATCAGGGAAGATTTCATAGGTTCACCCTAGTTTGCAGACCTTACATTTGTTTTACTCAACTTACAAGCTCCTCATGGTTTATTTAGAACGAAAAGTAGATTCTTAAAAATGAAAGCAATGAAATATTGTATCTTAGATAATGTTTTAGTTCAGAAATATCATGGTGGCATCCTGTGAAATTGTTCATTAAAAGATGAAGCTGACAAACTCATGCAGGAGATTGTGGAGGAAACTTATACTGGAAAACAACTACTAACAAAATTTTGGGGGCAGGTTTTTACTGGCCCACCCTTTTTGTAGATGTCTGAAAGTATGTGATTTCCTGTCACAAATGTCAAATATTTGAAGGGAAGAAGAAAATATTACCATTACCCCTCAAACCTATCTCAGTAGAAATTCCATTTCAACAATGGGGTTTAGACTTCATTGGTGAAATTCACCCACCCTCCTCTGCCCAACATAAATGGATATTGACAACCATTGACTACTTTACCAAGTGGATAGAAGCCATCCCTTCTACACAGGCCATAGACACTGTCATTATTTCATTTCTTGAAAAAAACATCCTTTCTAGATTTGGATGCCCACAAAAGCTCATCACTGATAATGTTGTTGCCTTCAAATCCAAGAAAATGATAGATTTTTGTAACCGATACATATCACCCTAGGCCATTCCACTGCCTATTACCTTCAAGGTAATGGACTAGCAAAATTTTCAAACAAAAGCCTAGTCAACATCATCAAGAAGTTATAACAAGAAAACCTGGAATAAAAGGTTGGTGAATTCCCTATGGGTAGACAGACTAACGACTAAGAAATCTATTGGTACATCTCCCTATCAATTAGTATATGGGATGGATGTTGCTTTTTCATATTCATTAGGAGTGCCAATAATGAAAATGATTCAAGAGTTGCAAGTAGAACCAAATGACATCCAAAGGAGGATAAACCAAACAATTCATTTACAACAAACCAAGGAAGAAGTTTATATCAAAGCCCAAGTAATTCAAGACAAAATCAAGAAGATTTTTGATATGAAATCTAAAGCAGATGATTTCTTCATAGGTGATCAAGTAATAAAATGGGATTCCAGAATGGAAGACAAAGGAAAACATGGGAAATTTTACTATCTCTGGAAATTCCCCTACATTATTTATGGTTACAGAGGCAACAACGCCTTTTTCTTGAAATAATTAAATGGAATAAAACTACCATGGTCAAATGTTGAAGCACTATTTTTCACCAGACTGACCAGTAGTTCATTTGTTGTATTTTACTCATTGTAAATACCATAGAAAAGCTTAGATTAGAGTGGATGATTATCTTGTAAATTTTAAGTCCGAAGAGGAAACCCTAAGCTTTAAAAGATATAACATCATATGTTTTAATAAAGGAGATCACAGAAAGTAGTTCCAAACAAAGAAAAGCCAAAGTTCCAAGGCCACTGATCAGAAAGTTCTTGACATCTCACAAGGAGATTTCATCCCCAAGTGGAGCCACTGTTAGGGTCCTATAATAATAGGGATCATGATTTTGATTTGGCAATGTTAAGTCTTCTAATATTGTACATACCTTTGCATTTCTGCAAATGTTTTCTATATTAAAAACTGAAAAGAGGTTATCTCCTAAAATAATAATCAAAGGACCAAAAGAAAGAAAAGATAAAAAAGAAAGAAGATTATGAACCCCATAAAAAGAAGGAAAAATAAATTCTGAAAGTGTTGCACATTCAAATGCCACTACTCTTAGTTTAGTTACTTCTGCAAAAAAATTGTGTACAACTTGTTCAAAATGCCACAATTCATGATGATCATGCAATCCAATCTTGATCATTCATGCCTTTAAATTTTATGTTATGATAGTTAATGAATAAATATCTGACCAAACCATTTATTCTTGGCAGATCAGTAGTTAGGTAGAAAAAAATAATGAGCTCATAAGTTTAATCTGAGCTATTGGAAAATATAAGGTTATAAATAAGTTAGTTTGCTTATCAAAAGAAAATAAAAAGGGTCAGCAAGCTCAAATGCACCCAATAAAGGAAAGGGAAAATGTTAGCATAAATAAAAGGTTAGGTAGAATACTTTTCAAAAGTTATATAAGCATCATTATGCTTATCCCTTAAAAATAACTGCTAAGTCTCTAGAAAAGAAGGAGAGACAAAGATTAAGAACTACTAAAGATGAAGACTTATGAAAAGTTATTACTTGAATCAATGAATAGAAATTCATTAATCAACCCTTTGTCCCTTTTTTCCTCTTCATTCCCCCTTATCCTAACCTTTTTTCCCTCTTGGAAACCAATTTCCCCTTCCCATTTCTAAAAATCCCCATCCCAAATCCTTATGGTTACAAGCAAAAAATCAGAAAAAGCCCTAGTCAAAGTTGAATCCCTTCACCTTTCCCCTCCCTAAACCTCAAAAACATCTTTCTAATCCCTTCCCCTTGCTAAAATCACCTTTTCCCCTTTAAAAACCCCCTTACTCCTTTAAAAGACTCTATGTTTTCATAAAAACACAAAAACCCCACTTTTTAGAGTCTAAAGCACAAATGTATTCCCCGACCCCACTTTGATTTGACTCCTAATGCATTATTAATTAAAAACCTAACCCCACCATTCACGCCATTACGTAATTCATCCCCACCTTCCCACGATCCTCGTCGCGCTCATTGATATCCAACGGCCCATACGAATTTTCAGCCCCCCTCCGCCATTCGAAGTTTATCACTGAGGGGGTCCGAAAAGGACTGTATTTCAAAACCACTTTGAGCATACGTTTCAATTTTTTGTGAGATTGGACCCCTAAGTGAAAAACAACAAACTGCCCTACCCCCCCTCCGAAAACAATTTCCCTCCGCAAATAAAACCACTCACTACCGTCGGCCCTACCACCATTGCTCCCGCCATTAGTCCCACTCCATGTTGCCTCCTGCCTCCACGTCGTATGTCCATTTCATGGCTAGTTAAACTATGTTCCTTTTTCTCCTTATACAACACAGATAGTTAAAACCTAGTTTACCAACAGTAGGGATGCTAGAAAGGAAGCAAACAGATGCCTACAGGGGTTAAAGTTCAGCCACAGTTTCAAATGGTCATATGACCCCTTGGGTGTCATAAGAAAATTAAGAATTAAGTCTAAAATCACTCCTTTCATCCATGAATCTAAGCCTGAGATTGAGAAATATTCCAACCAGTAAGAGTGGTTGGAAAACACTCTATAGGAGGTGGAGGAGCAACTTGATACTAGTTCCATCCTGCTTACTCCAGACCCACAGGATAGGAATTCGAAAAGGTCTAGAGAAAAAAGCTTTTACTCCGCAGAAACTACATTTGACAATAAATTCAAGATTTTGTACAGGAAAAACAAGCTAGCATGGTTACTCTGGAAGCAGTTCTCATTACTGCTATCCCCACAGTATCTACATTAGCACCAACATCAACAATACCAACAACCCATCCCATTGATGAGGCCAACAGATTAATCAAAGTAATGGAAGATATATCCATTCAGACTATAAAGATTAATAATCTCAAGGAACAGGTAAAGAGCTTAGAGGATGAAAAGAAATTAGCAGAAGTAATGCATCAAGCTAAAGTACAGAAAGCTAATAGACTGACTGACAGAATCCACGAGCTAGAGAAGGAGTTGTCATTAACAAAACCTTTAGCCCAAGAAAAAAAAAATATGGTCCAATATAATTAACTCAATTAATGATATTTGGCCTTATATCTAGACTATATTTGAGCAGAACAACTTGGTGAAGGAATCCAGTGAGGCAATTCAAAAAGTCAAAACCAACCTTAGAAAGAAACCATAGGAAGCCTCTAAACTAATCAAATTCCTGAATTCTAAAAATAAGTATGAATTGGAAGAGCTCTGGATAGCTGAAAGTATAGAAACTATCCTAAAAGTAAAGAAAGTGATTTCCAAAAGAAATCTAATGCTACAACTTGAGGAGAAATGTCAAACTTTGGAACTCGCAGTAAACAGGTTTTTTTTCAACAAGTTTGATGTATTAAGACAGAAGGGTCTGCCTACTCCTCTAGTGATAAATGACAAACTCACGAGACATGAGGATTATGTCAAGAAGTTAAGGGAAGTGGCCAAAGAAACTTTCCACATTTCCTCAATGAAGGACATTCCCACAGGCAAGGTGCTCCTTCAAACTCTAGAAAACTTCTTTTACCTCCAGCATGAGGTAAATCACATTTGGTAAATATGCCTACATTGCCAGATATTAAGAGGCAGATGATATTTACCACGGGATGATGAAAATCAAAATACCAGATGAAGAAACATGGGAGAAGTGGTGTGATTTACTATAAAGGGTGAAAGAACAAATAGATGAAATAATAGACAGGTAACAACAAGCAAATAATCAGGGCCAGATATTAACCAGTTGAAAGGTGTCACTATCTTTTTGCATAAAGATATTTTATTTTCCTAGAATAAATCCTAGTCGGTCGACAAGATATTTTTGTAATATATTGTATAAATACTCTCTTCTAAAGAGTAAAGAGGGTGGATTTCTGAATATTTCATTAGCTGACTGATCTCTTGCCTGAGGGTTATTGTACCAATTTCTAGTCGACAGAGAGAACAAGTTATAAAGAGACTTCTTTATAGGATTCATGTGTTGAGCTATCTCAGTGAAGTATACAATTTCAATTGTTCATGTTTTCTTTCTATGTATTCCATAAACTTATATGTGTTCTAAATTTGAATGTTATAGCAGGAATATTACTGTAGAATTTGCTTAAATATTACTCTCTGCTTTTAATTGTTGTACATTTCTATGTTTTCTTCTGATATATAGTTTAAATAATTCTTAATTGCCCTCTGATCCCGATTGATTTCTTCACCCTTATTCATTATCCGGTTTAAGGAATTCTTAATTTATCCTTGATCCTGATTGAAATATCACTTCACCATTCAGCCTTGAGATCTAATATTGCTCACCTATATTGCCCTGTAGCACTTTCTTCATGAATTTATTTTGTTCTGTTTCAAAGCATATTGACTCCATAGCCCAATGGAAAGTAGAAAAGCACCTATTCATCTAATTAATTAATCACACCAACCAATCAAAACCAATCCAACTAAGCATACATAACTAGCCTAATATCCATTAAATAAACAAAGTTAAATCATATAGAGAGATCCCTCTCTAAGCTTAGGAAGGCTAGATCCTAAGCTCTAAATTAGGTTTGTAGTTACCTATGATATTTCTCTTTTAACGCCAAAAACAACCTTGGAAATTTCGGAGTGATAACAGGTTAAGTGAAGAGATAAATTTTCCAATGACCTCAAATTCTTCCTAAGTTGGAATTTGAATTTTTTTTAGGAGTTGGAGTACAACCCAACTAGAGGGCACCACATGTCTTCTCTGGTGGGCGATCTCCTAACCCTGGGGTCGAATGTCAAATTACATTAAGGTTTGGACGTTTCAATTATATGGTGGTATTATTTTAAATTATATATATATATATATATATATATATATATATATATATATATATATATATATATATATATATATAAACCCACCTTCACGGCAGACTCAACTAGAATTGGAAGAGCTCCAACTAAACTGACGGAGGCCAAATCTGGCAGAATGGAAAAATTTGGCAGAGAATTCCTATTATCATTCTGAGAAAAAATATATGGTAGAGTGGGGGGTCGAACCCTTGACCTCACGCCCACTAACCAACCTCCTTACCGTCTCTCCTACCAGGTGTCTCTTACCCTATACGTTTGCAGATTTTATTTGAAGTTTATTTGGGGGTTGGAGGGGGCCAGTCCCCTCCCCATGTGGCCATAAGCCCAGAACCAGGTGCTAAGACAACGTTGGCGGGATTTTTTTTAATGGCGTTTAATTAACATTTAAAACGTGGTTAACCCACAATAAGCAACATTTAGCGCTAAACGCACTTATCTCATTAAACCCGCACTTATTCGCCCATAAAATGCGCTTAGCATTATTTAACCCAAAGTTTAAATTGGCAGCATGTTTGGAGGAACGCGCCAGATTCGGTGGAGTTCCACTTTTTGTGGACTTAACTAGCATTCCACCAAATTTAGTGGCAATTTATTAGCTTGGAGTAAATGAGGCCTATCTTGGGAAATATTCAACCAAATTGAGCTCAGTAAAAGTCATTCTTAGCATTTTGGCATGCCGGGAATCCATTGGAATAGGTTTCAGAGGCAGAGGAGGAATTCTTGATGGAGTTTTTCCCACTTGAATATTTTTGAAGCGAAAAAAGTTCCTTCTCAAGTTAAAATGCTCCAAAAGACTTGGAATACAAAGATATCCATGAGGATACAAATATTATATTAGATGTAAGATGAATGAGATAGATGGTTGAATGTTACAAATGAGACCTGCTTATATACCTACACAGGTGCCTCTTCACGAAAGGTCATGTCTTATCAGACATGGCCTTTCAACCTAATTACTAATTAACTAATTTAATCACTATTTATATTATTTTATTCATTATATTGCCTTCCCCTCAAAAATCTTTGTCCTCAAATCTTGTCAATGAAAGGCCTCAATTTCTTTTCCTGCTACGAACATATTCTCGTCTCGAGGCAATCATCCTTATCAATACAAATTGATATGATCCTCTAAGTGACAAACAAAACTGTCACACTGAGAATGGATCGGACCATCCTAAATCAATATTCTGTGGAATTTAAAGATGACTGGAAACTTGGGATGATTCGTTAGTATTCTTCGAAATATCAGTTGGTTTTTATTCTGAATACATATCTTGGTTGAGTTGTCTTCTCCTGTGATTTGGATGTCGATAGGGAATTTTTTTTGTTTGACTTTGATTTTCTTTTGGCGAGGATGTTATTGAGTAGGTTACAGGACCTTCACTTAGTATGTTCCTCATCTGAACTGCAACATCGAAGTTTTTATCTTTTGCAATTTTCTTGTCTTCTTCTTGAGTTGTGACCTTTACTGGATCAATGCTCGTTTTTTCGACAAGTTGTTGCACCTCTTTTTCCAACAACTTCTTATCCTTCTACAATTTCTTAATTTGCATTAGTAATTTATTGTTGTGATCCTTGAGGCAAGCAACCTCTTCATTCTTGTTAGTGGTGACTTTTCAATTTCCTTCTGCATATTTTGTATCACCTTTTTACCTTCTTGAGAAATTAATTTTGAAATTTCTTGAATGCCTTCACGTGTCACTAAATTTGGCTTTAAGTTAACGTCATGTAGCGTTATTTTCTTCTTTTTGTAAGAGAATGTTAAAAACTTCTTTTTTGTATTAAGGACGAATGACCCTAGTGATTCCATCCAGAGCGAACCCAGAATTATATCACTATTGTTACAAAATAAGGTTTTAACGGTAAATTGCGAGACCAAGGAATACTCCCCAATACTTAGGTGTAGATTCCTTATGTCGTATTGTTTTTCATTTGCGTTAATTGAATTTGTTTCAATTATATTTGATTCAGGGATCACTAATTGGTTAGCACATTCAGTACTAACATAATTATCCTTTTGATTAAGATCGATAGATATGAGAACTTCCTTTCCCGCAAGTGACCCTTTGATTCTAATTAGCACATGGACAAACATACTATAATTTTCAAGAAATCTTCCTTCTTTCCTTTCCGAATTAGACTCCATTTGCGTTTATCGAGGTGTAATTAGGGTTTTTAAAGGTAATATAATAATTACTTTATATATAAACCTTTTAAAGTCACCCTCCGTTAATGATAACTCTTTATATTTCAAACTTACTTTAAGACTTGTTTTATTCCAATGGTTATAATAAAAGTTAAATACTTCTATTCCACCTTATATATATATATATATATATATGAGCTTGAGAGAAGAAAAAAAAATTGTTCTACTTTTACTTTTCCCCAAATAACCTTTAATACTCTATTAAAAGATTCTCTTTCCTCTTAAAATTATCTCTTTTTCCTCAATAGGTAATTATATATATATATATATATATATATATATATATATATATATATATATATATATATATATATATATATATATATATATATATACAAAAATACTTAATCGAACTTCAATATATTTTTAATATATATCACTTTTCTTTTCTTTTCTTTTCTTTTTTTAAATCAACTTTTGAAATTCCGTCTTCAATAGTAAAATATCTTTCTCACTTTGCTTCTAAATATATAAAAGGCTTAATAGTTGTCTCTTTAACTCCTTGTATAAATGTCGACTTCTTTTTTTGAATTGACTCTTTATAATTTGAATCAAGACTTGTCAATTTGTTTCTCGTCCAAGCTTGGAGATTATTATTTTTTTTTTTTTGTGAATAAGACTAATTCTATTAAGAGAAAAAACATATAGTACAATCAGGCTTGCAAGCAAGCGAAGCTGAGAAGCATGGGAGCCGTAGGTGATAGACTATCTACCTCGCTCCTGAATGACAACTACGGAATGAGCAGAGATAACAAGGAAAGCAGAAAAACGAGAGCTGGACAGAGTTATCTACCCAGTGTGGGTGGATATTGCCAAACGACATTTTTTCCCTTTTTTCTTGCTTACTTTTACCTAGCCAGTGGAGCTTGGCTGGGCCATGACCAGTTGTATACTATCCGGCGCTGGGGGCAGAATATCCTTATCCGAGTTCGAGGAAGAAGACACGTGGGAGCGTTTCTGAGAGATCAGAGGGGCAGAGGAATCCACAGCACTGGCTGGGGGAGCGTCCATCGGAATCCTCTTCCATGGGGGGAGGAACACAGGAATTCCAGCTCTTGGATTTGGGTTTGCGATTCAGATTCTTCTTTTTGCCAAGGAACTGGGTGCATGCATTTTGGAGGTGCCCCGTTTGATGACAATGGCGGCAACAGAAGGCCGTATTTTCGTAATCCAAGGTTTGGGTCCAATGGAAGTCCCCAATCTTGAATTTGATCTAATCCGGCAATCCTTTGCTGATATCTATTTCTGCACATAATCTGCCGTAGGTGTAGATTCCTTTCTCCCTTCTTAAGGTATCTGTAGCGAGATAGCAGCCTAAGGTGTCTCCAATGGCTAAGAAAACAGAGAAATGCCACAGATGCGCTGGAAGGTTTGGGAGCCTGACCCAGATGGGAATTTTGGTGATGACAGCTGTAGAGGGGTCGAAGTCTAGAAACCATGGGGTGAGGAAGAGCCTAGCCGAACCCCAGAACCAAGGGCCTCCTGTTAAGGCTTTCTGGTAATCTTCATTAAAGTCAAATGCCACAATGAAGAAGCCTTTCGAGCATAAGTAGATCCTGCTTTTATTGGTCCAGTTGGAGTGGATCCATTGGTATAAATCTGTTGTGCAAGGCCATAGACCATTAAATCTGCATATGATTGTAGTTTCTGCAAATTTCTGGTAATGATCGGTAATCGCAGGATGAGAGAGTTCGATAGAAGGAACTTCCTCTATTTTTATCTACCAAGAATGGCTTGGGAGCCATAGTTGGTTGAGATGCTTTCGAAGAGGACTGTGGTTGGGCTGCATCTTTATGGACTGCATCTTTATAAGAGAATGAAGGAGCAAAGGAGGTCTGCCCAAAGGACCCTCCTCTTAGACGAAGGGTAAAAAAAATAGAAGCATCCCTTTGAATACAGTAAAAGGAAAGGGGAAGAGAGTCCTCTAGTTGTTTACCTTTATACAAAAGTCTTTGGTAAGAGGAGGGGATCCCCAGCCGGAGTTTGAGTTTGTACAAAAGATCCTGCACAAGATCTGTATCGCGCACCCATTGCAGCATCGTCTTGCCAGAGAGGAGTGTGATTTGGATCTGAAATGTTGTTGCTCCTGCTGGCAGATCTGGCTGGTCCGAGAAGCGGATCTGCTTCTGGCAAGTAGTAGAGGTGGAGTCTGATGACTCATCTGCTTGGATCCTATGTCCTGAAGCATCCCTTGTCCGGCTGCTCACCACTACTTTGCTGTGGAGGATAGTATTTACTCGGTCAATCTCTAATGTGGCTAAATCATCAGTGAAAGGCCCCGGTGCCTTGCCTTCAACAATGTCGGCGGCGACCCAGAGAGGTGGAGAAGAACCCCAATACCGCGCCTCAAATGAGACCCTTAGGCTAAATATAAATGCAGCTGTTGTATAGCCGCCTAAAGCGATTGCAAAGAATGGATCCACGCCGACAGTGCGGAGATCAGCATTGTGCAGTGTAGTAAGAATGCTAACTGCTTTGTCGCTGACGGTTGTGCTGATTGCATGAGTTGCGGAGGCCAGTCGATACCCCAGGCAAGAGAAAGTTCGAGATGGGCTTGAATCTGCAAGGATCTCATAAAATATGACTCTGCAAAATTGCGGAGGATTGTTGACGCAGCAGCAGCAGTGGATTTACAAGAAAGCTCCCAATAGATCTCCGATAAGCAATATAATACCAATAAAAGCCTTTTTTAAGATATCGGAATCGAAACTCTTAATAATTTAAAGAGATTTATGTTCTTTTTATAATTGAAAAACGCAGATCCGATATATCCTTTTATAATGTTTTCAAAACATCCGACGCAGCCCAGATCTGTTGATCCAACGCCCAAATCAATTCACAAATAGCTGAATTGCAATATGCCACAAGAATTTGGTGTTTTCCCACGATTTGATGTGGTATCAAAATAACTCCGCAATTACAATGCGCTCCACTTCCAATATGATCCGATGCGATGTCAATCGTTGTTCTAAGGCACTCCAAACTCTGACATACACCGATATATATCAATCGGCGGTTTCGAGTCGCTATTGGTATTCACTACAAGTCTCGACCACTTCTATAATTCTGATGCGATACTATCGGGAGTCACAAGTCGCCATATTCTTTAATGCCAAACCTATTGAAAATTACCACAGCGCCGATGCGATATGATTCAATTCAATTCGCTATCGCAACCAACACTGAGCTATCATATATGTCATTTTACAATTGCTCCGATGCGAGATTCCAGACCTGATGCAATTTCAAACCAGTCTATAAAACTTCGCGTCCGGGTATGATGGCTATAATGTTTGATATGGAAGTATCTCTCGCTCCGATGTGATATATATTTGAAATCGGAATTTCCGTGTCATAATGGTTGACAATGCCACATCCTGTAATTTGCAATAAGTTGTGCGGACCGACAAGTTCAAAACCCAATCAACTCTGCTCACAAGTGCTGTAAAATCATTTTACACCCAGTTTCTGTATTAAAAGTTGTTCCGACTCGCAATCCAACTATTCCAGATTCGCTTTAATGAAGGGAAATTTTACAGTTTTAGCAAAAATGCGCAGATTTCTACCATTTCAAACAATTACACAAAGAAAAGCAAACGCATCATCTTCACACACTCATCTTACATTGTGGTATAAATATTAGATTTATCCATAAAATAGAACAAGACAGAGTTTGGCATTTGCCAATTACACAGAAAAGTCAACTACTATTGCACACACACCCAAAATACAATCCAACACACTCTGAGCTTTTCGCTCCATTCCGAACCCTTACTAACTCTCTTGCTCATCGCATTTTTCTCACATTACTTCTAATAATAGCTAACAGAAATTTGCTACTTTTCTAAAGATCTTAACAGAATTCTCCTATCCCTAACTCTCGGTTACACCTATTTAACAAATCTTATCACTAAATCTTAAATAAAACAGTCACACTTATTTCAATAACAACTATTTGTGAAGTCTATCCTCCTCAGTAAAACCGAATTTGACCAAACAGTCAACAAATTTCACTGTGGTTAGCCACAACATGTGGAAAAATCTCCACATTGCTCGCTTATTCCAATGCTCCTGCATCAGACTCCCGGGGAAGAAAAGATTTGTCCTTCAGATTTTCTGGGTTTATTCCATATCTCTGTAATTCAGCTGTTGCCAACCAATTGGAGTCTTCCATTGGTTGCTCTTTCCACTTGACCAGATATTGGAAATATGTTTGTCCTCGAGTTTTCTTGAATATTCTTTGGTCCAAGATAGCTTCAACTTCTTTCTTGGATGCTTATGGTACATGTTCCTCCCAATCTACAGTTTGAACTTCATCAGCTGTAATTTCATTCTGCAATTCGGTCTCTGCCTCTCTGAATGGATATAAGTCTGCAATATTAAAAATGGGTTATATTCCAATACCTTCCGGCAACTCAATCTCATATGCATTGGCTGAAAATTTTCTTTTGATTTTACAAGGTCCTATCTTCTTTAGTTTCAGTTTGTTATAAGTCTTTGTAGGAAATCTGTCTTTCCTCAAATATTCCATGACTAAATCTCCCACTTGAAACTCTTTTTCTCTTCTTTTCAGATCTGCTCTTTTTTTGTATCTTCTGCTGCTCTCCTACAATTTACCTTTAACTTCTTCTTGTAGCTCCTGCATTTGTTCAAAAAAATCTTCACCACTTGCATTTCTGGCCTCTTTTTTTCCCAAGTCCCTAAGCTCATATACTCCTCTCGGATGCATTCCAAAGATAATCTGAAATGGACTCATTCCAGTGCTTCGGTTTGGTGTATCATTGTAAGCGAATTCAGGTTGAGCTAATGCCAAATCCCACTGTTTGGGATTCTGATGTAACAAACTTCTTAATATATTTCCCAAGCTCCTGTTCACTACTTCAGTTTGTCCATCTGTCTGAGGATGGTATGCTGAACTAAAACTGAATTTAGTCCCCAGTTTCTTCCAAAGTGTCCTCCAAAAATGCCCTACAAATTTAGTATCTCGATCTGATACAATGCTTACATGTAAACCATGCAATCTTACAATCTCTGAAAAGAATAAATTTTCTATGTGTGTTGCATCATTAGTCTTCTTACAAGCAATAAAATGGGCCATTTTTGAAAATCTGTCTACTGCAACATAAATAAAATCATTTCCTCTCTGATTTTTTGGTAAACCCATAACAAAGTCCATACTCACTGCATCCCATGGTCGATCTGGTATGGGCAATGGCTGATATAGACCTGTATTCTGACTCCTCCCTTTGGCATATTGACATACCCTGCATTTCTCAACAAACTTTTTAATATCAGTTTGCATTTTAGGCCAGTAATAAAAAGCATTCACCTGAGCGAAGGTTTTATCTTGTCCAAAATGACCAGATAACCCTCCACTATGCTTCTCCTTAATTATGCTCTCTCTCATGGAACATTTAGAAATACATAATTTGTTGCTTTTAAATAACAGGTCTCCTTGAATAAGGTAGTCCATCCATTGGCTTTTGTTATGTTTCACCGGATTCTGAACTGTTGTGTAGATGTCTTTAAAATCTTCATCATCTTTGTACATTTCTATCATTTCATAAAAACCTACAACACCCACTTTAAACTCTTGCAAAAGAAAACTTACCCTGCTCAATGCATCTGCCACTTTATTAGACTTACCACTTTTATGCTTTATTACAAAAGTGAAACTTTGCAGAAATTCCACCCATTTGGCATGCTTTTGATTTAACTTTGGATGATTATTAATAAACTGCAAAGCATGATTGTCTCAATATAAGATGAATTCCTTTGGCAGCAAGTAATGCCTCCACTTTTTCAATTCCTGCACAATAGCGTAAAATTCTTTGTCATAGGAAGAATATTTCTTCTTCACATCATTCAACTTCTCACTGAAATATGCTATCGGCATTTGCTCTTGGCTTAGCACCGCACCAACTGCTTCTCCACTTGCATCGGTTTCCACTTGAAAGACTTTCTCGAAATTTGGCAATGCTAGAATTGGCTTTTCCGTTATCTTCTTTTTCAGCAGATTAAAATTCCTGTCAGTTGCTTCTGTCCATTTCAATGGCTGATTGACCTCCTTGATTGTCTCAAGGATTGGTGCACAAACTTGACTAAACCCCTTTATAAATTTTCGGTAAAAGCTAGCAAGTCCATGGAAACTTCTTACCTCGAATACACTCCTGGGAGTAGGCCATTTTCTAATTGCTTGTACCTTTTCTGGATCCATTTTTAAACCTTCTTTGGAAATCACAAATCCCAAGTATACCAGCTCCTCTTTCATGAAACTACATTTCTTCAAATTGATTAGAAGTTTTTCTTTCTGCAGAGTTTTCAAGACTAACTTCAAGTGTTCCAAATGCTCCTCTTTACTTTTGTTAAAAACCATAATATCATCAAGGTAAACAACAACAAATTTACCTGTATATTCTTTCAAGACCTCGTTCATTAGTCTCATGAATGTGCTGGGTGCATTAGTGAGCCCAAAAGGCATCACTAACCACTCATACAGCCCACTATTGGTTTTGAAAGTTGTTTTCCATTCATCGCCTTCCCGAATTCTGATGTGATGATACCCGCTTTTCAAATCTATCTTAGTAAAATACCTGGATCCACTTAAACAGTCCATTAAATCATCCATCCTGGGCAAAGGAAATATGTACCTGACTGTTATCTTGTTGATAGCTCTGGAATCGGTGCACGTACCATTCTCCTCCCTTCTTCGGACTAAGTACACAGGCTCAGACTTTCTCGAATCAGCCCCTTGTTCATCAGCTCCTGTACTTTCCTTGCAATCTCTGCGTTTTCTTGGGGAGTTAGTCTATACGCAGCTTTATTAGGTAGACTTGCTCCTAGTATTAAATCGATATGGTGGCTCACACTTCTTATCGGTGGTAATTCATCCACAATGATATCCATGTAATTATTTAACACAGCTTGAATTTCTTCAGGCAAATCATTTAAATTTGTGGAGGTTAAGATTACCTTTGACCTCCCCACGATAGCGAAATGCATTTCCTCACTTTTGTCAACTTCTTGTAGCAGTTCTTTGCCACTAATCAACATAATATTATTCTCAGGTAGTTCTTTGTCAACATCATTCTTGACTGGCAACAACGTATGTTTAGTTCCGTCCTTCTCTATGGTGTATGTGTTTCACCTTCCATCGTGAATCGCTTTCCAATCAAATTGCCATGGTCTCCCTAATAACACATTACATACATCCATGGGCATTATGTCACATAGGATCACATCTATGTATGTATCGATCTGCATTTCCACATTACACTGCTCTGTCACGATGACTTGATGGCCTTTCTGTAGCCAAGACACTTTATAAGGTGCAGGATGCGCCGTCCTTGTTAACCCGAGATTTTCCACCATCTCTGTGGACACAAGATTTTCAGTACTTCCGCTATCAATTATAACCTTACATCACTTACCCTTTGATTTTCATGTAGTTCTAAACAAATTCTTCCTTTGCGCAGGTTCTCCAGTCTCTTTTTCTGATCTAAGAAAATTTCTTCTGAGCAGCAATTATTCACCTTCTTCAGGTGGTTCCTCTTTCTCCATAAGTCAAGGTGGTTCTGGCTCTGCCTCAGCCACATTTGCACCCCTCTGGCTTGCTGATTTGTTATGAGGACAGTCCCTCGACATGTGTCCCCATTCTCCACAAGAATAACATCTAACATCTCTTCCTCGCCCTCTTCCTCTAGGCGTGAATCTTCCTCTACTAGATTCACCTGTCTGTGGTGATTTTCCACTTAAACTTCCTGCTTCATGTTGATGTTGTGTTCCTCTGGATCTGACAGCTCCTCTACCTCTTGCTGAACTCTTCCCTCTGTTCCTTTGACTCTGTCTCCTCAGTATTTTCTCCTCTGCTTTCAAACTTGCTTGATAGGCATCCTCAACAGTTTTCAGACTTAACAAGCCAATCTCATCTTGTATTTCATATCTTAGCCCATTCACATATCTAGCTATTTTCTCCAAATCATCTTCTACATGCCCTGTTCTGATACTCAATCTATAAAATTATTCTGTGTACTCCTTAACATACATTCCCTTCTGTTTCAGATTTTGCATTTGCTTAAAAAGCTTCAAATGATAGTCTTTAGGAAAAAACTTTGCTTTCAGTTTACTTACCATTTTATCCCACTGCTTAATCTTAGATTTCCCTTTTCTCGTTCTTGATGTCTGTACCTCGTCCCACCAGATGGCTGCATGACCTTTTAATCTAGTGACTTCAAACTTCACCCTCTTATTCTCCTCAACCTCTTCATAATCAAAGTACTGATCTATGGATCTGATCCAATCCATAAGCTCCTCGGCATTCAGGCTCCCTTCATACATAGGAATCTCCATCTTGGGTTTGCTTCCAACCTTTGCCAGCATCTTGATGAATTTGACATTTTCGTTTTCTTCTTCTGCTTCCACATCTGCATTAGATTCCTCTAAAGAAACTTCAGCTCCATCATCAGGCGCTCTTCTTTGGGCTGTCTCCATTGTCTCCATTCGTGCACGCAAATTCCACACTTCTTCCAATAGAACTGCATTTGGTTCTGGTCTCCCTCGACCAATTCCCCTTCTCGGTGGAATTTTCGCTGCAAATATCCCTTTCTTCTGCTCTGATACCAAAATTGACGCAGCAACAGCAGTGGAGTTACAAGAAAGCTCCCAATAGATCTCCGATAAGCAATATAATACCAATAAAAGCCTTTTTTAAGATATCAGAATCGAAACTCTTAATAATTTAAAGAGATTTATGTTCTTTTTATAATTGAAAAACGCAGATCCGATATATCCTTTTATAATGCTTTCAAAACATCCGACGCAGCCCAGATCTGTTGATCCGACGCCCGAATCAATTCACAAATAGCTGAATTGCAATATGTCACAAGAATTTGGTGTTTTCCCACGATTTGATGCAGTATCAAAATAACTCCGCAATTACAATGCGCTCCACTTCCAATATGATCTGATTTGATGTCAATCGATGTTCTAAGGTGCTCCAAACTCTGACATACACCGATATATATCAATCAGTGGTTTCGAGTCGCTATTGGTATTCACTACAAGTCTCGACCACTTCTATAATTACGATGCGATACTATCGGGAGTCACAAGTCGCCATACTCTTTAATGCCAAACCTATTGAAAATTGCCACAATGCCGATGCGATATGATTCAATTCAATTCGCTATCGCAACCAACACTGAGCTATCGTATATGTCGTTTTACAATTGCTCCGATGCGAGATTTCGGACCTGATGCAATTTCAAACCAGTCTATAAAACTTCGCGTCCGAGTATGATGGCTATAATGTTTGATATGGAAGTCTCTCTCACTCTGATGCGATATATATTTGAAATCGGAATTGTCGTGTCATAATGGTTAACAATGCCACATCCTGTAATTTGCAATAAGTTGTGCGGACCGACAAGTTCAAAACCCAATCAACTCTGCTCACAAGTGCTGTAAAATCGTTTTACACCCAGTTTCTGTATTAAAAGTTGTTCCGACTCGCAATCCAACTATTCCAGATTCGCTTTAATGAAGGGAAATTTTACAGTTTTAGCAAAAATGTGCAGATTGCTACCGTTTCAAACAATTACACAAAGAAAAGCAAACGCATCATCTTCACACACTCATCTTACATTGTGGTATAAATATTAGATTTATCCATAAAATAGAACAAGACAGAGTTCGGCATTTTCCAATTACACAGAAAAGTCAACTACTGTTGCACACACACCCAAAATACAATCCAACACACTCTGAGCTTTTCGCTCCATTCCAAACCCTTACTAACTCTCTTTCTCATCGCATTTTTCTCACATTACTTCTAATAATAGCTAACAGAAATTTGCTATTTTTCTAAAGATCTTAACAGAATTCTCCTATCCCTAACTCTCAGTTACACCTATTTAACAAATCTTATCACTAAATCTTAAATAAAACAGTCACACTTATTTCAATAACAAACTATTTGTGAAGTCTATCCTCCTCAGTAAAACCAAATTTGACCAAACAGTCAATGAATTTCACTGTGGTTAGCCACAACATGTGGACAAATCTCCACATTGCTGACTAATTCTGATGATCCTGCATCAATTTTCGATGGAGGGAAGCCCGCAGTTGGGGTCCAGAACCTCGAGACCAGAGCGTAGCCATCATTCGTCAACACCGATGGGAGCGGTCGACCCAGCGCAGCAGAGAAACCCGGAACAATAAACCCTGATCGTTGTTATCGCCATCGTTCTTGTAAAATATCCGCCTCCGAAGACCCATGCTATTACTTTGGAGATTATTATTATTATTATTATTTTATTTTATTTTTAATCTTTTTAACAATATCGAATATTTTTTTCCTTAGATTATCTTATATTAATTGGTCAATACACCTATTAATTATTTCTTGTTTGGACAGACGTGTCCCAATTGTGGTTATGTCCCTTCTTGAAGCAACCCTTCTTCTAAGTTAAGTTGATACAATGAATACAACGATGGCGGAATTAACTAGATATGATAATAGATAGAATCTTGTAACCATGCATTATGGTCTATGGTGTTTTCTCACGTCTAGAATTTACTGTGTTCAATTAAGGCACTGACGTATGGAAGGAAGGATGGGAGCGGAATATGCAGCTTGCGTTGGTGCCGATGGCAAGGTAGCAAACGAAGTCGGTGGTGCTGGCGGTGGAAGGAATGATATTTCTTTTGTTTTGGATCTTGCAAGTTATTTTCCATTTTATGGTTGTCACCGTCAAAAAATTTGAGCTCGGTCAGAACCAAATGCTCCACCGAAACCCTTGAACACGTCCACTGAAAGAATGATATTCTGATTTTTGGCCTCATAACAACGCAGGCAACAGAACAAGACGAGCTTGTTGTGTATTCAGCGATGGAGGCAACCCGTTTAGGTGATGGTGCTCACTGGTCAACGACGTCGATGGTAGTGGCGTTGGATGGCCTTGCAACCGCTATGGAGATGGTGACCACAAGATTTTGGGAGACAGCGGACGGTGGGGACAATGACAGGTAATCTCCTTCCTTTATTTTACTTTTTTTTTACAATTGGTAGGGTATCTCTACTGCTCGGGAAACTCTTGGTTGAGGCGGCGGAAATGAGGACAGAGCAATGGTCAAGTGTGTTTTTTTGTAATTTGTTTTTTTATTAATTTTTTCTATTTTCTTTTAATATTTTTTTCTTCTTAATTTACTTTTTTTTTGTTATTCTATGGTCTCTTTTTATATATAATTCTCTCTTATAGATATATATATATATATATATATATATATATATATATATATATATATATATATATATATATATATATATATATATATATATATATATATATATATATATATATATATATATATATATATATATATATATATATATATATAGATATATATCTCCCTTTTTTTAATATTTAAATTTTATTTAAAAAAAGGGATATATATATATATTTTATTTTTATTTTTTACCTTGACTTTTTCTTTTTCTTTTTATTTTTTAAATATTTCTTCTTCTTTTTTAAAAATGGCCAAGGGCCTCTGATGAACTTAGCAATACGGAGAAACTCCAAAGGTTTAGTGAAATGCTTCACTGGCAACAATGTTGACAATTTGACGGTCAAGGATCTGGATCGAAGAGCGTGGCTCTGTGCAGTGTGAGTGGCCAAAAGATCGACTACTCCGATACCAAATGAAGCGAACAAAGTTCATTCTCAATTTAAAATGCTCCAAAAGACTTGGAATACAAAGATATCCATGAGGATACAAATATTATATTAGATGTAAGATGAATGAGATAGATGATTGAATGTTACAAATGAGGCCTGCTTATATACCTACGTAGGTGCCTCTTCACGAAAGGTCATGTCTTATCAGACATGGCCTTTCAATCTAATTACTAATTAACTAATTTAATCACTATTTATATTTTTTATTCATTACAATTTTTTATGCTCAGGGCCACCAGGAGAGGAGGCCATGTCTAGAGAACCTGAAGTCCAATTGAAGAACCAGAAGAGGCTACTCAGGGGTTTAAGGATGTTCTAAATCCAATGGTAACTTCTATTTTATATTTTGAATACATATTTAAGGTAATTTTTCAATTTTGACAAGAAGGGTGTATGGATAATTCAACCATTTGAAGCAGTTTTGGTAGTTGTGGATCAAGGAGGATACCTTGTAAGGGTTGTTCTCATTTACAGAACTGTTGTTGCAGTAGCTATGGCCAACATGGTTCAATTCTGGTTTTATTTCTTCATACAATGATTTTATGAAGATATTTTATGTAAGCTTCAGTGTGGAATTGGAGTGTATTTGTGAAGGCTTTATAACACTCACTGGTGAGGTATAGATGATCTCTGTAGGGGATTTTTGTATTTTTGTTATATGGGAGAGTTATTTGCAGGAGAACGTCATATTGAAGGGATGATAGCCACATAGTAAGGCAATATACTGATTGTACCTTTGTTCACCAAATAGAAGAGTGGTCTAGTCATGTTGATAGGCCAAGGAGATGTAGCCCAGGTGAGGTGAACTCCTTCATCAAACTTCTTGTCTTATGGTTTGCTGTATATGTATTTTTTTAGCTGTTGATGTTGGCATGTTATTTTTAAGACATTTTAACATTTAAATCTTGGAAGCAACCTGCTCATTCTACATAAATCCATGCACATAAGTAACACATTTCTTATATGGATGAGGGAGTTTGCATAACATTAACAAGTTTTCCCTCATTTCAGATCATGGAGGAAGGAAGATTCTACTTCAGGAAAAGTGGTAGAAGCTACCATTTACAAGAAGCTTGTGTGTTCATTATGTACTTGGTAAACACATGACCGAACATGTGTTATGCAGTTAACCAAATTAGTCAAGCAATGGTTAAGCCAACCAAAATCTATTGGGAGGAAACCAAACATGTGTTTAGATACCTCAGAGGCACCACTCAGTTTGGTGTTTGGTACAAAGAGACAGAGTGAGTGAAGTTGCAAATTGGGCAGGGAGTCCATCGGAAAAGAAGAGAACATCAGGAAAAATCTTCAGTATTGGGTCAACAACAGTTTATAGGTACAACAAAAAGTAGAGATCAGTTGCACTTAGTTCAACAGAAGCATAGTACATGGATGCTAGTCAAGCAGCTTGTGAGGCTATCTGGATGAGGAAGATCCTTGTTGGGTTGTTTGGTCAATAGATGGATCCTACAGTGATTTACTGTGACAACCAGAGTTGTATCAAACTATTGGTGAATCTAGTTTTTCATGATAGGTCCATGCATATCGACATCCGATACCACCATCTAAGAGATTGTGTGTAGAGGTGGATCATGTTGCTAGAGTACATTCCCAGATAGGAACAAGATGCAGACATCTTGGCTAAGGCACTTTCAAGAGGCAAATTCGAGTTCCATAGAGGTAGGATTGGGGTATTTGATAATCCCTTTCTTGCTGAGAGGGAGTGTTGAAAATGGCACCAAGAAAGCTTCTAATTTAATTTTCCCTTGAATTAAATTAGAAGAAAATTGTAATTCCACATCTCATGACAACTTGTACGAGTTAACTAAGATAGTTTGACTTATTTGGTTTAGTTAATTCGAGTTGAGGGTCTAACTTGAGTCATGTAGAGTGGATCCTACTTTTAGGAGCCGTAGTTGAGTTTATTTTGAGTTGTACTTATTTAATTCAGTTTAACTAGTTCCAGTTGTTGGAGGAACTAGTGGGAGGTCTAGTAGTGGGGTGCGTACTTCATGATCAACAAATTAACTAATAAATCAACCATAAATAACTCATGCATGTGTGAACTGCAAGTTACCCAGTTGAGATTGGAATTCAAGGGAAGTGCACTATCAATCGTATAATCATCTAAATAATACATGTGGTGCATGTAGTCAGAGGAAGGCCTATGATGTATTGCGCAATTCCAATTGAGGATTTCCCTAATTAATAGGGGGCTAATTCCCAAGGAAACATTGTAAGGCAATAGGGACTTGGGCAAGCAAAAAATTGGTTAAGTATTGGCCTAGGCTTGTCTAAGAAGGAGTGGGACAGATAGAGATAGTGCAAAGGTTACTCAGGCATGAGGAAAGCATTGTAATGTTCTCATATTTTCTGACTAATGCAATATACAGATAACAAGGTTTTTAGCTGTGGATTTCCCCATAAAATCATTGTGTAATGTGTTGATTGAATTCTTTCTCTTGTATGCTTCGTGATTTCGCGATCATTTAAATTGGTTTCCGCAATTGGTAGAGTAGATTCAAGTCTATTGTTTTAGAAAATCACAATTAGCAGTTTGAATCTACAAGAAATTTATACAACCCACTCTAATACTAATATGATCCATAAATTGTTGTAGAATTTCCACTAGGTAATTCATCACAACATATCTACTAAAATATATTAGAAAATCCAAAATCTACATTATGAGGGTTTATTTCTCCTTAGATTTCTAGATATGTTAAATACTATTTGTTGCATGTGCATGCAAATTACAATTATACATAAATAGAGAACATCAAAATAAAACTCAAACCACAAATTGACACAAGATATAACTTGGAAAACCCTTTAAGGAGAAAACCTAGTTGGAAGGTGAGGATGTTATGTTCTCTTTATTTGAATGGAAAATGGATGCAAGTACAAAGAAGTGAGGCTTGTGGATCGTTGGATGCTATAGTGCACAAAGCCTCTTTGTTTTCTCTCTTGGTATTGTTAATTAAGGTTGTCATTGATGTCAATATGGCATTTTTCGTGATGGAAAATTCTTATGATGTGTGATGTTGCCTAAATGTCCATTGATCATAAGACCCTAAAGATTATGTCCTTAAACTAACCATGAAGATGTCCCCTATGAAGATGAAGAAGCCCTAGAACCCGAATGATGTCCTTACCCTTAATAAGTAAGTCTAAATATTCTATGTCAATCATGTCAGGACTATACATGAGTGAACTCACATTGATGAAATATAAATATCATGATGGGCTCTCTCGATGGAAATTAATGAATGCTGCACTATGACATGGTTGGTAACATGATTGATGCTACTACACTATCACACATAAGGACATAAATGACAATGGCATGGACAATGATGGGAGATATTACATGAATGAACTCACCATACTTGATGACATATAATGACATTGTTGGATACATGACAATGAAGAAGCCATTAATGACCTCTTGCTATCCTAATCGACTTCTGCACTAAAAATTCAAGAGCATTCACAAAGAAAAATAAAATTAGGCACCTTGAAGGCATCATTTCAAAATGGATATAATACCATATTGTAGAGAATATTTTCCCCTTTCTAACAAGCCCTTAATTGCCCCCAAAATCCCAGTGGTTGATGAGATAATGAATTTTTAAGTTTAGAAAAAATATTATTTTTGCCTAGCCGCCTTGAGCCGAATTATGTAGGCTTGACATGCCGCTTCAATAGTCATGTCTTTTCATTGTGGAAAACCACTATAAATGTAAACCTAAATTCGTCCATTCTAGCTCAGAAAATTCGGATTACAAAAGTCTAAGCATATGATAAGAAAAGAACACACTCTGAGGTAGCCACATGAGTAAAATACAAACACGTGGGAGTAAGGGACTGTTTTTAGGTCTGTTTTCATCTCCATTTCAGGTCTGAATTGTAGCATAGGAGGCCGCATAACTTGAGAGAATTATGGGTATGTTTTATGGTGTATTTTTTGTGTGGGTAGTCTCTGTTTTTCTAGCCATGGGGGTCTAGTTTATTACAGGAGGTGTATGGATTGTTTCAGCAACAAACACAGGTGCAGAAACCTATACCTAGCCTTGGAGAAGGGCTGAGACCCTATTTATGTAGAAGGACGTGGCCAAGTAAGGGCAGAGATACCTCATGATATAGCACAGAAGTTTTTCAGGACTGTGAGTAAAATAACACAACATATACATGTCTGAAACATAACTAAGATAAGTGATAAGAAGCAAAAATTATAGACCCTAACAACAATATCATTTGGACCAGGTGAAGTACTATTGGAAAGAAAATTTTTGAGCCATAGTAACAGTCATTATTGGAGAAGCAAGTAAAAATGCTTTTGTACACAGTTCTAGTATCTTTTAGAGCAGCCTTTGAAAAGAGTTTGAAGACTTGTCTGGAGAGTATCTTGAAGACCTTGTTGAGAAACCCTTTGGAGCAGAGTTGGAGAGGATGTTGAATACCCTTTGAAGCTGCTTATTGAAGACATCTAGAAGCATTGTTGAAGACTTGTTAAAGACCTATTATGCAGATTTGAGAGTAGTCTTTGAAGCATATTGGTGCAACCTATTAAAGACTATTTTGAAGCAGACCTAAGCTTGGGTACTTGGAAGGCATTGTTGAAGAAACATAGTTAAAAATAGTTTTGGAAAGATCTGTTGAAGCATCTTGGAAGCACCTCTTGAAGATATCTTTGGACCTGAATTAATTGAAGAAGCATCCTTGGAGCCTTGGAGGAGATTCTTTTGAAACATTGTTGGAACACCCCTGAAATCTTGCATACCTTAAGGCATTGTTGAAGAATTGCAGAGGTTGATCTCGGAGACAATATTGGAGACATGATGTGGTGTTGAAGTCATCATGAGGTGACCTTTGGAGATCTTTGTTTGGGTAGTATGAAGAGAAGTGGTTACACCTTCTAAGAGGACAAGGTTGTCATTGATGAAGTGACGTGGAGACTAAGTGATGGCATTGCTGAAGATTGATAGGGCTCGTTGAAGAAGACTTTGGGAGTCGTGAAGAATAACCAAACATATTTTGACGAAGTGAAGTTGAGGGTTGGAGCCTCATAGAGATAGGGTCGGTGCCTTGGAAGATAGGGTTGGAGCCCTAGAGGATTGTAGTCCTCAATAAACCAGGTCAGAGCTTGTACCAGAGATAGGGTTGGAGCCGTAGAGGTTGGTGCCTCAAATTGACAAGGTTGGAGCCTTGGAAAGACCAAGTCGATGCTTGGCACAATACAGGTTGGAGCCTGGAAGATTGGAGTCTTCATCTAGGGCTGGAGCCCTATATCATTATTGTACTTTACTTATTGTAAAGAAGAAATTAATAAAAGTATATATTCCATCATTTTTCATTTTGTGTTCTAACTATAAGTGATCTAACTGGTAAAATTAACAATTGAAAAGAAATACCGATCCACCCCCCTTCTTAGTATTTCCAACAATTATTCACTCTAGGCTACTCTTCTCATCTATGGAACAAATGAACTTGAATAGAGTGGAACCCCTTGTCCACCTAGTGGTCCATTATAACACAACCCAATACCCTACTATCGGTTAAGTTTAACGACTCCAATTCTTAACTAGAGTTATAATATGGATGCTTTTGAAGTTTTCTTCATCATGATCATGTGGCTAGCCCATTTTCCATAAATAATGGGAGTTGATGTGGCATCCTCTCGAATTATGGCATTTAAAACGACAAGGTTAACTTCTGAGTGGCATAACTTTTGCATACATACTCCCATTGAGGTGATTCTTACGTCATTAGAAAAGTATGTGTGTAGAATAGCAAAAAAAGGCGCAAAAATTAAGTGGAAATTTTTTAACCCCCTCAAATATGTGTTTGATGCCTCAAACTACTCTAAGAAGGTTTTGGACCCCAATTTACCAAACTAGTTCTTGCCAGTAAAAATGGTCGTGTGAGTTGATTCCTCCACTTTTTCCACTCTAAAAGCTTCAATAAGGATGAAAAACAATATGATTATCTAATCCAGATCACTTTTAAGCTTGGAAATTTACCAAGTAAAAGAAGAAATAAAAGAAGAACTAAAATGCTGACTAAACCTAATAGGAGATAAGTTCAAAAGACAAATTTTTAAAAATTCTTTTAAGAATTCATAACTCTTATTTTATTATTTTAACTATTATTTTATTATTTTCCTTAGGAGACCCATTTTAAACCCCAAAAAATTCTCATATGATTATGAATGGCCGAGTACAACCCCTTCTCCAGAGAAAGTCCGTAGATCCAAGAGTTCAATATATCGCCAGATAGAGAGAGAGAGGTTGTAGACCACAAAATTTAATGTATCACTTCAAAACATAAACTTCAATGTATCATTGTAGAACATAGACTTCAATGTATTACCACAAACCATTATATATCATCGTAGATCTGTGTTGAGGAAACAAAGTATAAGATTGACCATTGTAGAGAGAGACCAAAGACCACTATGTATCACTGTAACAAGAGAACAAAAGTATACGAAGAAATCACAAACTGCTATACATCACTATATGTATCATCCTATATTTGTGTTGAGAAAACAAATTGATCACAAACGAGAGAGAGGGGGATCATAGATGGCTATGTGTCATCGTAGATGTGTGCTGAAGATTGATCACTAGAGAGAGATTTGTGTCAAAGATTACTAGACTTGTGCTAAAGTTTGAATACTGCAGAACCATGCTGAAGATAACTGCAAATCTATTAGTTCAATTATATTACATTCAATTACGGTATACATCACCATAGATCGTTGTTGAAAATCACTGTAGATCCATTCGTTCAATTCTATTATATATATAAAATTATAAAAATGAAAAAAAAATCTTATTCAATAATGTAATACTTTATTTATTTTTTTAAATATTTTTTTAATTGATTTACCTAAAATCCAATGATAAATTTATAATAATTGTTTAAATTATAAGTATTAATTGTTAGATTCTATATTTCAAATGTAAAAGAGATTTTCTAATAGGATGAAACTAATTTTTTTTTTTTTTCTAAATATGTCTAATTTCTATTATATGGTACAAAAAAGGTACAACATTACATTTCAAGACATTCCCACCATAATTGTTGTGCTAGCCAATTCCGGCGGGAAAGATGTTCAAAAAATAAAAAAAGGGACTGCCCCTGTTGGGGAAACCAGCCCAGAAATTAGACCAAGTTTCAGGAGGGGTGCTACCCCAGACGGGGAAACCAACAACATGACATAAGCATTCAAAATTTAAAAATACAGTGCAGAGAATAAGTAGGCAAAAAACAACAATAGAGCTATGACTGGCAAAAGAGAGAGGCACCGTGGCACTAAGCCTTCTGTGGCCTATCATTCTGAATATCATCAGGAGGTGGCTCTTCCACAATGAAACAACCATAGTTTGAGAGGTCATCGTCCTGCTTGGACACCTGGGGAGTTGGCTCCGGCATGGAGGCAGAGCGTGCACCCAAGACTGTTGCGTTGTCGTCCTCTGCTGAACTGATACCACTGTTGTTGCCTAAGGAATTCACCGCAGATTTTGTGGGAAGAGACACAGATTTCCTGGGCTGCTGGAGGATGAAAGGCGTCATGATGGATTTACGCATTCTTTTCCGAGACCCCGAGCCAGAGGAGCTGGAAGGGGCCTCATGAATTCGCAGAGAAATAAGGGCCGACACTCTTTACTGGTCTGGCGCCTCTGTTGAATTCACATTGAGAGTGAGCTCAATAGGGCAATCCTCGAGGAGGAGAAGCAGAGGATGAGAACGCTGGCTTCGACCTCTGCCTCAGCGACATTTCATACAATGGCGTCGCGACATTGAGGCGCTGGAATTCACAGAAGGAGAGGGAGTGCAGGTGGAGTTGCAGACATAAATATGACAAGAGGCCTTAGGCGGAAGAGAAGACAGAGGGTGGAGGGCCGAACACATAGCGGTGAGGCCGACCAGCTGAACCGAGAGATGAAGGGTGGAGAATGAAGGAGAGGCAGCTCCATTTCCCATGAAATAACATAGCGGGCGGTGACAAGGACGACTATAAATGCTCTCAGAGCAGGTGACAAGAGGGAGATTAATGACGCCAGGATGGTAATTGGAGGCTTTAAAAGCTGCCTCACGTGAGCCATGCACAACCATGTGGCTGTGACAACTGCCGCGCGGATGAGGAGCCAAGTGGCGGTCGTTGCAGCGATTAGACACCCCCATCTAGGGAATAGGATGAAACTATTTATACATTAAAAAATGTAATTTAAATAATACTAAATATTTAAACTCATATCATAAAATTACAATTTGTTTTGTTGATCTAACTCATGGGGATTTGAATTTTGAATCTCTTGCTTTACATATGACTTTATAACAACAAGACTTGACTTCATCTTCACAAATAAAACAATAGCCAATTAAACTACATTCCATACAATTTCATCCATAGCTTTTTCATTGAAATTTCAAAAAAAAATAAAAATAGTATTGTCGCTTATAATTACTTTCCAATTTCAGATTTTAAGTATTGCAAGTCCATGCAAACTTTAACACAATGATTGTGATTGATATTAAACTAGGTTATAATGATTGTGATTGATATTAAACTATGCTATAAATATAGTAATAAGGTATAGGTAATAAAACCAATTTAAAAGAACAAAACGACACATAGACCTAGGGAATATGCTCTTGACCCTTAGGGTTTAGGGTTGCGCAGAGACTTATTATACCTTTTCGAGCTGAGGAAGAGACAATTTCAGGAATCTTTCATACAAATTTCAACTATAAATAGACATGTATGATCTCTGCCTTCATACGCTGTCCCATATGTTGCCCAGGTTGGCCGGTCTGCGAGTCCAGCACACCTTACCTAGCGGTCCTCTGCTGCAAAATTAATTGCAGATCTGTGCTGTTCTCACTTTCCTCCCCACGCTAACACCGCAGACACCGTTATCGATCCTCCATACTTCTGTCACTCCTAATAGAGCGTTTCCAACTTGCACGACCCAGTTTTTTGTTCTCAAAAATATTTATCCGGCAACGGTTCTGAGCAACTCCGGGTTGATCGTGCCTTCCTGCTCGATTTCGGCCAATAAATACCTCGGCAGGCATCCGGCACTATTAGGGAACTATTACAGGTAAAAATGAGAAAAGGGCAAATTTTTTTATTTTTTATTTTTTATTTTCAAGCAAATGTGATGTTGTCTCTAATTGTTTTGCCAATTTATAGAGTAATTCGTGGTTTTTTGAATCACCCAATTGTGTGCATTTTTGTTCCCGTATTTTCTCTGTTTGGAAATTGTTCGCTGACTAATCGGTGCACCGTAGATTAATTTACAACTTTTGGGAACATGGGGTCATTAATTGGCAATTTTTGCAATTGCATCGTAGGATCAGTAATCTGCAATTTTTGCAAGACAATGACATTAGCTGAAAAGAGGCCTTGCAAAAAGCCTAAAGCTGATATTTATGCTCATAGTCCAATCATTGTTGAAAATGGGACGGGCTGGCAATCAAACTCAGACCTGCCTCTGGCCAGTAGGCTGCTCTATCAGTTATCTACATTCTCCCTTTAGATGGGTAACCCTTATGGATTTGATACCAATATGTGGATTGCTATTTCCAATCATAAGTAGACATGCCGGTGTAGGAAAAATGGAAGAAGCCTGCTATGCCATTTTCAAAAGCCAAGAAAAGTATATAGAATCTCCTTTTATGCGCTACTGAATCGTATAAATGGATTTTGTGGATTTGGCAATTTTGAGAAGACTCATTCTTTTACTTCCGAGCTTAAGAACAATCATCATTGGCCTATTGAGAAACCCCGTACTGAATATGATAAATACATTTTGTGGATTTGGCAGCTCTGAGAAGACTCATCCTTTTTTTTCCGAGTTTAAGAACAGTCACAATTGGCCTATTGAGAAACTCCACTCCAAATCAATCAGGGCATGCGATCTTAAGGTTTGGATTGCCATGCAGCTAAGAAGCTGTAGATGACATGGAAGTAAGGGGTCTGTCTCGTAACTATTACTCCTGAAGTCTTGTTCCTTGAATGAAAAAATCAGAAGAAGCATTGCAAACAGGTGGCATTGAGACATAGTAGAAATGCATGCATTTCCCTGTACTATTGTCATCCCTGTGTCTATGAGCAAGTTGCTTCTGTGGTGATTGATGCTGGGATGCAAGTGCAAAAGATAACTTAGCCATTAGAGAAACTTGGCCGGACTCCGGCATCTGATGCCGAGATGCAAATGCAACAGATACGTTAGACATTGGAACAACTTGGCCGAACTCTGGAATTTTCAACTGTATCATTGTTGACTCTTTCCGCATGGCAAAGTTTTATACTTCTAATGTTAATCTGGCAAAGCTGAGGGCTCAAACTCAACTCCATGTTTATCAGGCACCCATATTGCCATGTTTAGTAGGCGTCCACATTCTCACATTGGCTTTGGTGGTCCACACCAGCCACTTGCAACATGTCATTTTGTTTTTGGGTTGAGCCTTTTGGAAAATCCTTATTTTATTTAACACTCATATTCTCTTAAGAATGTTGGCTAGGTTGAACACTTCAATTTCAAAATGCTGACCAACCACAAGTTGTGCTTGTTTGGAACTTGCAGGCCTTGCTCTGGGGTGTCATACGTTTGAAAAGCTTAAGTGAGTCACGTTGGATGATGTGCACTTGGAAATGCTTACGGCCAATAGAAAATTAACCAATTTAATGTATGCAAACAAATTTTGTTTTTCATGGTATTTTCAGATTATTTTTTCAAAGAAGGAAGAAATTGAGGCCCATAAGTATAATTGCAATTAAGGCTGCAAGATTTTATGGTCTTGGTGAAGAAGGCTATATTTCATTCTGATGTAGATCTATCTTACTGAAATGGCGGAGTCAAAAATTTATTTTTTAACCTGTGAAAATATTTGTTCTTCCTTCCTAGTTAATTGTACGGTGACACAACTGTGGTTTCATATCATATGCGATGCTCTTCTGACCATATACTTCTGGAAAATACCCTCAAACTGATGAATATAGATTAGGCGTAATCATATGCTTATGATATTGCTTTCTTTATTTAGAGGTTCCTTTTCGAAGATGACCCTTCATCTCAGTTTTCTCTAATTTTAGTTTTAGCTATTATTGTATGATTAAGTAAATATTCATTTTGATGGATTGATAAAGCTAAAATGATAACCTTTACTTTAGTAGCTGTTATGTTCTACCATAAAGAGGAAGTATGCATTTTCTAGATCATTTAGAGTACTGTTAGGCACCTTACTGATATTAAATTTGGGTACCATGTTTTGAGTTTTCCAGACAGTAAGACATGGCGGCTACTACTCTTCCCAGTCAAGCTCTTTTCCAAATTTCTTGTGCTTCAGCTACCCCTAGAACAAGGATTAATGTATCCCAGAGGAGTTCCGTGTGCTTGAAACCATTTGGGAGTATCACCAGGGCCTTTGGTCTGAAGGCAAGCGAGGCTCGTTTCACGATGGCAACGCATAAGGTGAAGCTAATAATGCCTGATGGCATTGAAAGTGAATTTGATGCTCCAGATGACGTTTACATTCTGGATTCTGCTGAGAATGCAGGCTTGGAACTTCCATACTCTTGCCGTGCAGGTGCATGTTCTACCTGTGCAGGAAAAGTTGAAAAGGGATCAGTGGATCAGTCCGACCAATCATTCCTTGATGATAAACAAATGGAGGCTGGTTATGTGTTAACTTGTGTGTCCTATCCTACTTCGGACTGTGTGATTCACACCCACAAGGAAGGTGAACTATATTGATGAATATGTGGTTACCAGTTGAATTTGTTCTCGGACTATATCTTTTGCCTGGATTGGGAATTGTATGAGAGATGATTATGCAGCATGGGCATTCATGATATTTGTCTTTAAGGTAGGTAGGTCGTATGGATGAGTGAACTGTGACTTTTTTCACTGATGTTAACAAAGTAGTTTTTATGTTAGCACTGTTTTTGCTGAAGATCCAGATAATATTACATTGAGGAACTTATGGACTCTTGACATGGATTCATAGGCAGTCAAGGGCGCTACCAGTTTGTTTGTGTGCTTGTATGCCCCAATTTCTTGTTTAAGTTGGACATGATGATTGGGATTCTTGCAAAATAATGTAGGTCTTTTGTTAAATAATTAAAATGTCACTTTGAGATTCTGGACAATGACGTATGGAGGAGTTTATGGGCTTTTGACTACTTTATAAGGCAGTCAAGTTTGCTGCCTGTCCGTTTGTATGCCTGTGCCCTATTTTTTCTTTTAATTAGGACATCATCAAGAGGAGGCTTTTAGATTGATAGATTAATCTGCAAAGACACTATTGCCAAATATAATTTCATCCTTGCAGGAAGATTGTAGAATTAGTCGCGAAATATATATGCATCATAATGCTATTCCCAAATAGCCGGACCTGTTTGTGGTTAAGGCTACAGCATCTGAAATAACAGTTTGAGACTGTGTAGATACTATTGTATGTCTTGGCGAAGCAAATGCCAAACCTGCAATTCTGTAGTTCAAATTAGTTGCTTGATTTGTGGGATTGGGATCTGTCTTTTATCATTTATCAGTGTGAGGAATGAAATTCATAGAAGGATAGACAGAAAGTAGACATGTTTTTTGAGATGGATATCCACAAAGTGTGCATTTAATTCTGAGGCCGATGGCTGTGGTTATTCAACGCTATATGATCTTTCTATTTGTTACTTACACTCATGCAGAGGAACTTCGTGTTGAATTCCAAGGTTGAAAAAGTGTGCATGCACTGCAAATCTGGGTGTTCGTTTTGTTGCATTCCTTGATCGCAATTTTTTTAGCATCTGCAGTCACTGATATAGATGACTGATTCAGGGAAAAAATTAACTATGTAGGCGCTACTTGTATGTGATTAGATATGGAGAAATTAAAGGTAAAATGATAATATAGTTTTTATACGGAGTATATTTATCTTTGAACTTGTGAAATAATAGTGGAAGCTTTCTTGGATTGAATGTTACTACTGCTTAGTTAGTGCCATATATTTTGTAACCTGCCCCCTTGGAAACGACCTCTGGTTTCCTAGTGAAGAAAGGTGGAACTTGTGTTTAAGCATTAATTGTCTGTTGCTAGGGAAGAAAGGTGGCAGCACTCCTTAGTGTATACTTCTGAGGGGGAATGCTTAATTATGTTAGAAGGTTGGGACTGGGAGGAGGGGATGCTGGTGTCTGTGTTATGTTTGTGGAAGTATTAACTTGTCATTGGCCATTTTAACCATAATTTTTGGTGGTAATGTTGAACAAACATTCAAGTGAACATTTTCTCAAACCATCAACACAAATTTCGATAAAATATTTGAACATGTTTGGGATGAGAGGGTTGAGTAGTTTGTCTCAGGCTGGAGATGAGAGGGTTGAGTAGGAGTAGCTTGTCTCAGGCTGGAGGCTGGAGATGTGTCACTTGTGAATTAGTTGGTTGGCAGCATTCCCTAGCTATTTGATAAAAATAGCATACTTGAGAGTGAGTGCGAAAGTAATTAAAAATTTAAGTGCCTCAAAAGTTGACTTCCGACATCATCATGGATATTCTTTGGAATCATAATTTGTGGTCTCTTTTAAGAAGGGAGAAAATATTAACCCATTAGCCCCTTGGTTTGTAGTGCATTTAATTCATTCTAGTGCATTGTGAAAGGAAGGCAATACTGTTGTGTAGAAGTTGTGTGTTTCTCATGGAGTTGTCTACCGATGCTACAGAATAGTTTGGACAGCAAGGTTTTGTCAGAATCCAGTAAAAAAAATATAAAAAATGGGATAGTTGGAGTGTTTGAATCGTTTTTTTGATGGTGGAAATGGATTCAGTACCATCAAAAACTCCCATAGCACCCAAAATCTTGAAATTTGACAACTATAATCTAGATTTTCAAAGATTTCTTCCGGAATTTTTCATATTCTTGCCCGAATTCCTGGATTATTTTGTGGGTTTTTAGACTAATCGTTCCTCATGACTAAGTGCATATAGTAAACTCTCACAATAACAAAAAATTATATTTGTATAACATATTTAACTCCCTACTTAGCATCAAGAAGGTGGGCATTCTGTTTTTCTTTCACCTCTAAATATCATTTTAAGTTCAGTTTTGAGCTAGCTATGTCATTCTATTTCTACTCATCAAGAGCTCTCCAAGTACCATATTCTTGCCCAATTTTGAGCTTTGTTCTTTGAGTAAGAACTACAAATTTTGAGCTTTGAGTAAGAACTTACGCCATTTTAAAGTTTAATAAGGGCTTTTCTTCTTTTGCCGCACGATGTTTCATGCATGGCATTGTGTATTAGATGATCTGGCATTGTAGAGTGATAATCTTGCCCCTTGTAGGGATAGACCTTAAGCTTCACATTTTTTAGGCATTTCTTCTCCCTTTGGCTTATCATGATTTGGGAAGAGTTCTCTTATGCATTATTGCAACTCCAAAAATGTTATCATTGTGTTTTGAAGTTTTATGTCATCCAATACATTGCATTTTGAAACTTTTGTTCATGTGACAAGGCTCCTGTTGTCATTATCACATTGTGATCAAACTTCTTAGTCACTTGAAGCTTTTTTCATTTGCATTGTATTGTGATTATCAAAATTTTCCTTCACGTGACGACATATCACTTTGCAATCCATCTTCTTATTGAGCCATAAACCATGCAATACACTGCAAAATAGAAAATGTTTTAACTTGCAATGTGCTATTCCCTTTCTTAAGTTTTATCCTCGAGACAGGTTTATTGTGTAGATAAACAAAATTCTCTCCTTGCAACACATCTCATGAGGGTTTTATCTTTTGTTCATGTGATGCATCATGTATGACAAAAACTTATTTTTGTGATTGAAGGTTCCCTTCATTTTCTTCTATTCTTCCTCTTCTCTCACTTATCTTTCCTTCTTTTTGTGTCTCCATTCCTCTTATCCTTCATCGTCTTCCCTTGCCTCTTGCCTTTCTTTCCTTTACACATATTTGAAAACTTTGCAATGTGATGTATGATGCTAGGACTTTTTGTTGGTGTGGTACATCACTCAAAGTATTTTTTGTTTTTCTTCATCCTTGGGCCACCATGTTGCAACCTCAAAAAAGTCCGAGGGTGTGATGTATGTAATGCACCACGAGAACTTTTGTTCTTATGTAATATGTAAATTGAACCCTCTATTATTCATGGCTTCCACCATGTTGCACACAAAATAGTTTCACGTGATAAAGATGTTTCACATAGAATTAAACTTCGTGTAAAGCACCCAAATTGTTGCCAAAGCTTTCCCCTTAAAAACTTTTTTAAGTTTTTGTTTGTTTGTAAGTTTTTGTGGTTGTCAAATTTAGAAGTTTTTTATTTTTTTAATCATCCACAATGAGCATTTTTAATTGACAAGTAATTTGATGAGAAGATCAGAGGTGATAAGGTATAAATAGATAAAAAGAAAAAAACGGACAATTGGTAAAACTTAAAAACATAAAAGAAAATTACTTAATTAATATCTAGAAATTATTTAATTAAAAAAATATAATAATGAAATGAAAATTTAATTAGTATATTGGTATTAACTAATTAGAAAATATAAAAAATTAATTAAAATATTAATATTAATTAATGAATTATTATAAAACTAGTTAATTAATATATTGCAATTAATTACTAACTTAATATATTGGAATAATGTTTTAAGAATTAATATAATACTAATAATATTAAAGTTAATAGTGTATTGAATAATATTAAAGTCAAAGTGTATTATAATAAATGAATAGAAAAAATCATTTAATAATTTATATTTTTCCAACTATATTAGAACATCATAAACATATCCTTTATTAAACCCCCTCATACTTAAATACTCTCTATTAATTAATTAATTTATTCATTATAATTGATATGATAGAACTAGAAATTAATTTATTCATTATAATTGATATAATAGAACTAGATCTTAAGTTATAAAACTAAACTAATTATATATTAGTGTAAAGAGTATAAAATTCTAAAAACTATAAAACTATATTAGATGGAAAAGAAGGAGAAATAGAATTAGTAATAGAGTAATATTATTAATATTAAGATTTTGATGAGAGTGATAATGTTAATAATAACACTATTAATTTAAAATTGAAAGGGATAAACAAATTTTAGAGTAGAGAGCACAAGAAGCCAACTACTAACTTCGAGATTGCATTGCCATCCATATTGAGGTTGTTTAGATGTCTTAAAATTTCGAGAGCCTCTGTAAATCTTCCCTTAAAGTAGCGATCTTCCTTTGCAATGATAAAAGTGTCCTCAAGGCATATGTGATGCTTAGTGTGGAGGGAATGCTTTGTAAGAGCAAAGATACGAGAGTGTTTATTTTTAATGTCGACACACTATTCTTTTATTCTTGTTTTGAATTACCTCTTAGTTTCACTAATGTTTCCAAGTGTATTGAGTGCTATATAGGAGTATTGAGTGCTATATTAAAAAAGGAAATACAATTGTTGAAACCTTGGGAAAATTTTATATGGAAGATGCAATCTTCACTATTGGGCCCACTCAATCTCTAAATTGCACAAGGAAATGCATAAAGGACACGTCCAATGTTGAAACATCAAATGTCCAATGAACAACAGAACAACCAGACTTATCAAAGATTCCTCAGAACCAGATGTTATGGAACATAAATCGAGTGTTAAAATCAAAGGCAATTGATAAGAGGAGGAACTCAGTTAGGAGCCATATTTGAAACTTGTAAACACACAAGTGACAAGTGCACAAAATATTAGATTAATAATATATATATATATATATATATATGGCACCATTCAAGTCACTCATATAAAGCTAATGTACCTAGTTGTATAGCAAGCCTTTTTGTGGCAATAATTGTATTTCCCATTTCAAGACTCATAGGCATGCATAACCAACTCCTTGTACATTTATCCTACAATCAATAAATTCATAATTGATTGGATACGATTTCATATATACATGATATTCTTAGACATAGCTCATAAGGCATACTAACGATTTACATAAAATCCATCATGACTAGCACATTACTTATGCTATTTAAACATGCAGTCGTTTTCTAAGATATCAACTCAATGCCAACACTCCAATTCTCATACCTTTTATGGTTTTATAAATAAAATGCAAGGATAATGCATCAATGCAATCAATATGGCAATGCTTAAAGGGTATAGACATAAATTCAAATTTGCAAACAAGTTATCTAATCCATAACTTCTTAACCATTCCATGCCTATGCAACATTTCAATTCATAGTTTCAAACTTGTTTGTATATAATATTTCATTGCAAAATGTGAACGACTTCTTTGAATTTGTTGACAACTCAACCAATTCGGGGTGAGTGTTTTTTCACCCAATTGTAGGTACAATTGTTGATTTTTCAAGTACAATGTAGAATAGTACTTATTTTTGAACATAGATAATTACTTCAAATAATTATATTTCTTCTTTTAACATTTACAACTTCTTCATCAAGCAATTATACTTCTGAAATTCAACCATTAACAATAGAGGGAAAGAAGAGATCACAATGCACATAAATGACAAAGTTTACCCTAGGAAAACCAAATCGGGTAAAAACTCAACAATCCTTTCTTTATAGAATCAATCCAACTAGAGAGACATCAAAGTCAAGATGATAAAAAACTGACCAACATGGATGGCAAGCTCAACCTCTCACTAAGAAAGTAAGTAAACCCTCACAAAACTATTCACACAAAATCCTTGAATAACTCAGCTAAGATTTGAAGTAGGTTTGTTGTAAAGGGCCGAAATTCAGCCTCTACCTTAGCCACAAAGTTCGGTCTTGGACCACAGATGAAATAGAAAAAATTTCAGTTTTTGCCACAAAAAGATACCATAAAAACTTGCACTGATCTCAGCCTCTGTGGAAAAAAGAGTACTTTACTTTTGTTTTCATCCTCCTTGACTCCTTGTATTCCTTTGTAGATTGCAGATATATATTGCTTGTGGCGTGTGATGCGAAGTGCCCCAAGAGGGAGGACGAATGCCTTCTTTATATAGGCATCATGAGGTTGAATGGACTCTATAAGGGGCTGAGCTAGATATATTGCTTGTTATGTGTGTTGCTAAGTGCCCCAAGAGGGAGGACGAATGCCTCCTTTATATATAGCCATCATGAGGTCGAATGGGTGCCATAAGGGACTGAGTCGACTTGAGAATTTAGAGGAGCCAACTTGGTTTTTTGTGGAGGGAAAAATACAAATTCATAATTCTTCTTTTGCAAAGGTCATGAAGAACGTACTTTCATATTTTATTTAACAAATACAAATGATTTAATTTCTTTTGAGCATGAAGAACATGCTTACAAATACATAATGATGAAAACATACATTATGAAGATCGACCATAGTTACAAATTTCAACAACAATGATACCTAATCTTTTTATATTTGGCCACCCTTTAGCCAAACCACAATACCACAAGGGTGAATTAAAGCACCTCTCCACAAATTTCGCAATCAATAACTTTTCAAGGAATAACCTCATAAGAAACTTCTTGTTGGATATTAAGAGCCCCATGAAATATAAGTGCCCCTTTTGCTAGCTTTTCACAAAACAAGAGTGAGCCGCTTTTCATTGTGTTAGGGTCCTATAATAATAGGATTCATAATTTTGATTTGACTTTGATTAGTCTTGTAATATGTACATACTTTGCTTTCTACAAATTGTTTTCCCATATTAGAAAAATAAAAATGCAAATAACGTAAAGTCCTAAAAGAAAAATCAAAGGACTTGAAAGAAAAAATATATAAAAGAACAGAAAAATGGACCCCAAACAAAAAGAGATAAAAATAAAACATGAAAGTGATGCAAATCCAAATGCCACTACTATTTAATTTACTGCAAAAATAAAGATTGTGTGCAGCCTGTTAAAATGCCACAATCCATGAAGGTTAAACGGCTTAATCTTGACCTCTCATGCTTTAAATTTCATGTTGTTAGATAGAGAATAAAGATCTAGCCAAACAGATTAATATTGGCAGATCAGTAGTTAAGTAGAGAATAATAAGGAGCTCAACAACTTAATCTAAGCCCTAGGAAGAAATAAGGATAGAATTAGTTAGTTTGCCGTTTTAAAAAGAAAAATGAAAAAGGGTTTGCAAGCTCAATTGAACCCATGTAAATGAAGAAAAAAATGTTAGGGTAGCATATGGGTAGGCAGAATCAGTTTTTACAATCATGGATAAGCAAAAAATTGGTCATTTCATTTACTAACTTCCTTCAAAACTCATCTCCTTGTAGAAATACTCCATCTCCTCCATTTTCATTATTTCCCCTTCATTTTTCCCTTCTTCCCATTATCATCCATTTTCCTTTGCAAAAATCCCCTTTTCCTTAGTTTAAAACACATTTTACTTAAGAAAAGTAAAAGCCCATTAACTAATTCCCCTTTTTTTCAAAAATACCCAAAAACCCCAACAAAAAAAAAAAAACTTTATACTCAGTATAAATGCTAAGATATTATGTTGGGACCCATTATGAAAAAATATATTTCCAACATCAGATTTTACACTATACTTGGTGTATTTTGACATTCCACAATTACATTACATTTTTAACACTAACCTAAGGTATTAACTTCTATATTTACCCTTTACCCCGTATTAAACTAAATCCTTATATATTATTCCCCACCCATATATTTATTTTAAACCTATGTTATAAATTCCCCACATATTATATAATCCCGCCATCCCCTAGGTTAAATTATTAAACCATGTTTATTAATCCCAGTCCCATTATATATAATCCTCGCTAGTTATAACTTTACACCTTCCCGTATCACATTGGTTATAATATATTAAAACCCTGATCATTTAAATGTATAACCAATAGTATATAAACCCTATTTATATGTATTAAAACATAGTTTAAATACATATAAACCTTCCACGTCGTTGAAACCCCGTGCTCCACGCCTTTCTGAAAAGCCGCAACTCCATCGCATCATCCTAGCCGTTCGCCTTTCACCCACCAGATCCGACCATTGTTATCCCTTGTCGCACGTTCCTTAGCACGATAATTAACACACCCCAGACCTTTCTATTAGCGCGGTTTGTGGGGATCTCCTCCCTGCTACGTGTCTTAATCGTATTGGATCACACCAATCAAACTAATTCCACTAACCACCTTTGAAGCTTGTGAAAACTGCTTGGCGGTTTTTTCCTCCCCTGCGCCCAAACCACTCATCCATTTGAATTGACCACCCGTTCAATGCATTCACCGTTGAATGAAATGCTTATAAACACCCATTTGCACTCTTTTTACTTTTCTGTTACCGTTTTCACGAAGAAGAAGCATTGCAGACCCAAAAAAAATGTTGCCGACTCCGTTTTAAAGCCAAATTGAAACAGAATTTACCAATTCTGCCGCTACAAACATTGCAGAAGTTATCCAAGTGCTTATAAAGACCAACAAAAGCTTTTGAAATCTTTCTACAACCTCAAAAACCATCCTGCAAAGAAAAACTTCAGTTTTCCCAGATATTCTTCAGAAGAACAGACCCATTCATCAATCTAAAGAAATAATACATTTAATCGAATTATTTAAGAGCTTTTGATCCTAAAGAAAACCCCGTTGCTTCCTAAATCCTTTGTTTTGAAAACCATGAGCGTCTTCTCACAAATTCTAAAGCCTTGGACTTTTTTTAAACACAAAGTTTGATTAATTAAAGCCATCAACAGACCTGAAAAAGGCTTCTGTGACCTTCAACCCTTTCCTACATACCCTAGACATCCTTTTTGCATAAAATTGATGTCTTGAGATTGTTTTTTATCATAGAGAATGCACTATAGGCCCTAGATATCTTTTGCAGAAACTCTAAAATCCTGCAGTTGCTCTTTTGTTACAAAGATTATAGTTTGGTTAATTGAATGAGTTTAAAACCTTTTTGCAGACAATAGATAACCCCTGTTTTATTCAAATCCTTCTGCAAATTGTTAAAACTTCCAGAGGTGTTCCTAACATGCCTAAATCATTGTTTTAAAAGTCAAAAGAGTATTGAAATTGATAAATTAAGCAAAGTAATGGCTTCCAAAAACATTTTAGTTGTCAATCCTCTACAACCTCCTATTGTAGATTTAGAGCACATTCCATTAGCAGACACATACTTCAAGATTACTGATACAGTGACATAATTCAACCTTCTTGAGCTCCATTGCTGGAGCCAAGAAAAATCTATAGATTAGGGTGATGAAGTGTTCATCTGGGACTCTAATTTACCATAATATGTTGTTCCTCATACTTACCAATGCCCAGAAGTAATCAAACTCTATTAATCATGCTACTTACCATATCAGAGAGCCATAGTAAACCCTAAAAAAGAAGTCATGTTTACTATTATAGTAGATTCAATCAATCAAATGCTTCAGATACAACCTAGACCAGATGAAGTTCCTTTTTCCATTGAAGCCCTCACTCAGTTATACTTGAATCTAGACTTCCCCAAGAGGTTCCAGATTTTCCAGACTTTCATGCCTTTTTATGTAGAAATTCCCAAGCTAAATCCTCCATACTCTTCTGCAAAATTTTCTGAAAGGATAAGACATATCATTTCCATGATCTCTTTCATTCTTGGCTGCTTTACAGATGAACATGCTAATGTTGCAGTGTTAGGTTTTCTATCTACTTTCACACCTGGTCAGCCTCCTACTCCCATTTTTAACTTTGCCCAATATATTGCTGACATTATCCATGAGCAATTGGTCAAAATGCCTTCTGAAGCTGTTTTCAAGTACTCTTCATTCCTATTTCACATGTTCCTATATTTTCAGTTTGAGAAGTTTAATATAAACCTTCAGAAGCTTGATGTGGAAGGAAACCCATAATCAATCATCTTTTGGACTTCCTTGACAAGGAAATATTTCAGTGAGTTCACCTATACAGATTTTACAGATTCCTTCATTCATCCCATAGTCAATTTTCTGAACAACAGTATACAACCCAAAATTAGTGATGAAATCAAGAAGGTCTTGCAATTGTCTAAGCATAATAGGACAGGTGATTGGTACTTGTACCAAAACCATACAGAAATAAGAGTTTATGGATCAAGTCTAATCCCTTATAAACTACCCAAATACCTCCCTATGAGGTTATTTGCCTTGGAATACATAAGACAGATTCTTAATTCAGATGCAGTTAATTTCTTAAATAGCAAAGAAGAAAACACAATTCAAGTTGAAGAACCAGGTTCGCCCTTTTATCTGTAACAATAGAGATGTAGGTCCTGAGGATGAAAAACATCTGCAAGAGTTCAAATTCAGTTCTATTTTCCTATGGTATTATGATCCCCTTGGTGTTATTAGTGAAATGAGAGTTAAATGCAAATTGACTCCATATGTACATGAAAAGAAGCCAGAGATTGAGAAATTCTCAAACCAATCTGAATGGTTAGAGAACACATTGGTAGAGGCAGGGAAGCAAAGTGATACTAGTCAAACTTTGCAAACTCAAACCCAAGAAGACATAAATGTAAAGAGAATCAGAGAGGAAGGATCCTATACTGCAGAGACTACAACAGAGACTAAATTCAAATTGAGATATAGTAAAAAGCCAAAGATAAATCCTGCTAACAAAGAAGTTGAAACCATAGAGGTGATTGATACATAAATTGCAGCAAAATACCATGCACATCCTACAATAATCGAAGAATAAGAACAACCTACTACTTCAAAGACTCAACTCATTCAGAAACAACACAGTATGGAATTTTTTCATCTAAAAAACCAGTAGAAAAGGACATGGATATCAAAGAAAGATACAAGGAAATTAAAGCCAGAAATGAAGAAATTAAGACATAAATATATTCTCAGTATCTGAAACAAACTCATGGCATACAAAATAGGCTACTTTCAGCCTTTGACTATAAGAGAAAAAAGATGCAGATGTCATTTCTTCAACCTACAGTTCAGACTCCTAAGTCATCATCAGATTACAAAAATATATATTTTGAAGTCCCAGTCTAGGATATTCATCCTCTGGATCAAATTGAGTTCCATAAGCAGGCAAGGGAGATGATTTATTCTACAATGAACACCAAGGCCATGAGCGCACAGAAACTACAAAACATCCTGGTAAATGTCAGAGATCAACTTAAATTGGAGAAAGCATCTTCACAGGAAAAAGACACTAGAATTAAATCCTTGGAAGAGTTAGTGATTGAAGTAGGATATGATCCTAAAAATGTAAAAGTTGCAGAAGAATTGATCAAGAAGAAAAATGCAGACATTGCTGCATTAAAGAAACAACTAAAGCTACCCCCTACAGAACATCCTCAAGCCAAGGAAGTCTTACAAGATACCAATAAAAAAGATGAGATGATGAATCTCATTTTACAGTTAATAGCTCAGATAAAGGAAATGGAAATTGAAATGGACAAGTTGGTCCAAGAGAAAGAAGCTAACAAAGTAGAGGAATTTCTTTCCACTGTCATCCATGTAGTTGGAGTGTAAAAACTCTGGTAAATTTGATAAATATATATTATTAATGATGAAGATAAGAGATGATTACAATGAGGGATCGCCTAGGCTTTAAATATAGCCTCAAGGTGTCCCTTGGCGAAGAGGCATGATCTTTGATCATGCCCTTCCAGTTAATAAAACCTAACATAACTATATCTAACTAATAATTAATAAAATATTCATAACATTGCCCCTCTCTTAAAAGATGCTTTGTCCTCAAAGCATACGTAATGATGGACAATGTTGACGAATGTCTGGTTTTCGCAAGCGATGAGCTCTTGCTTCCCACATTTTAAAAAGATCGTGGAGCATCTTCTCGAGTTCAATCTTTTGGTGATGTGGATAGTGACAAGATCTGATATTGACAGGGTCAGATCCTATTCCTGGTACTGTTGGTGATTCTTCTTTGTTCCTTTTTAGATTTAGAGGTAGGTCGATCTTGGCTTTGCGCTGATATGCTAATGGTGGAACAAGAAGGGGATATTGATTAGCGAATGCATTCTAGAGTTGCTTATTTTGAAAATCTGCATTACTATCTTCTTGATGATGTGGGGAATCAGTTTTTTCCTGATACTCTTCGGAGTTCCCTGAATCTGCGGAATTGTTTTGTTGATTTTGTTCCATGTTAGGAGATATTGGGGATTGTGTCTGACTTAACTTATCTATTTTATCATTTAGCTTACTGAAGAGTTCTGTCATATTGTTCATTGCTTCACTGTCCTTTGTCATCTTGTTCATTGCTTCGTTAAACTTTTCTGTGGCCTCGTGATGATTTAGCCACATTTGTCTTTCTATTCGATTTGTTGTATCATGAACCCTTTTGATGTCGTTGGAATGCCCTGCAACTGTGCCTTCAAGGTCGACTAATCTTTTTCCGAATTCTTCGGAATTATTAGTGATCTGTTTCTCGAGATCAACCAATTTTTTCTGGAATTCAGCCATTGACATTGACGACGACATCGAACGCGTATGAGGTGGGGAGTATTTTTCTGCCAGTTTCTCTCTTTGAGAGGGAATGAGTGTTGGGAAGTAAATCTGCAAATTATTTTTTTAAACCAGGGTTGCTGTCCACAAGCACTTGGTAAAAAAAAATCTGCAATCTGGAATTCTTGAAATTCCTTAATTCTGGGTGATCACACAGATCCCGAAGAGCGATGGCTCCGATACCAATGGAGTGTAAAAACTCTGGTAAATTTGATAAATATATATTATTAATGATGAAGATAAGAGATGATTACAATGAGGGATCGCCTAGGCTTTAAATATAGCCTCAAGGTGTCCCTTGGCGAAGAGGCATGATCTTTGATCATGCCCTTCCAGTTAATAAAACCTAACATAACTATATCTAACTAATAATTAATAAAATATTCATAACAGTAGTCACAACAATTGTACCTTCTACTTTGGCAGAATCACTGGATCCTAATGTCCCAATGACCACAACACTTCCAATTAATTAATCTACAACTTCAGCCACAAAATCTTTAACAACAGCAATACAACATTCAGATGAAGCAAGAAAAGTAGTAAAGGCTATGCAAGATATGTCTATTCAGACCAATGAGGTAAACAGACTAAAATAACAGCTCAAAAATCTTGAAGATGCAAAGCAACTTGCTCAAATAAATGCTAAGAATGAAGAACAAAAAACCAATAGATTGAATGAGCAAATGAAAAAGATAGAAAAAGAACCAACACTAAAGGAACCAATGGAACATGTCAAGCAATAGTTATGGTCCAATATCATTGAAGCAGTCAATGATATTTGGCCATCAATACAGGTCATATATGAGCAGAAAGACTTAGTGAATCAACAAGAGAAGCAATCCAAAAGATCAAAGAAGAGCTTGGTATGAAACCTGAAGAAGCTCTTGAAATCATCAAGTTTCTAAATTCTAAGAACATGCAAGAGCTAGAAGAGATTGGAATCAATGACAGAACCGAGACCATTCTAGAAGTTAGGAAGGTAATCTCAAAGAAGAATTTGATGACACAGTGAGAAGAGAAATGCCAGAACATGGAGGTTGCTATCACAAGATTCATGATCAAGTTTGATTTTCTAAAGAAAAAAAGGCCTTCCCAATCCTCTAGTTATTAATGATAGATTAATGAAGCAGGATGATTATGATAAAAAGATAAGAGAGTTTTCCAGGGAACAAGTGAAAAATTCAGCCTTGCAAGGAATCCCAATAGGGAAGGTGCTCTACAAGAATTTTGAGAATTTGTTTTACTTACAGCATGAAGTAAAACACTTATTTGTGAACAATCCAACATTCTCAAAGTATACTAAAGCTGATGAAAATTTCAGAAGGATGATGAAGATAAGACTACCAGAGGCAGAATTTTGGGAAAAATTGATTGATTTACTATAAAATCAGATTGCAGTAAGTACCAAACAATAAAATAGAGCTTGTTGTTTTTACATCAGCGTTTATAGTTTTGCAATGAAAGAGTATCAGTGGAAAGAGTATTGGGTGAAAGAATATTAGTTCCAGGTCAGTTTAAAGTAAATCAACAATTACAAAGCAGAGATGAAGCTGCCAGCGTGAAAGACACCTCATAGTCTAGTTGTAGCCTTCGTTGAACAACAAAGAGAGAAAACAGTAACAAAATCAAGACATCAAACAAGTTATTTCAATAAAAAATGGACAACTAGCATTAGTTAGAAAGCTGTCACTATCTTCTTGCATGAAGATATTTCTTTTCCATGAATAATTCCTAAGTTTATTCTAGGATATTTTGTATGAGTTTTTGTATAAATACTTCTTATTTAAAAGTATGGAGTGTGGATGAATTGTTGAACATTTCTATAGTTCTACTATTCTGAACCTAAGGGTGATTTTAACAATTTCAAGTCAGTAGGCTGGATCAAAGTAATAAAGCATAATATTACAAGATTCATGTGTTGGGCCATTAGAGTGAAGTATTTTCACTTGTTTCTTTGTCAATTTCTTATGTTTTTCATCAATACTTAAATGTTATTATAAATCTAAAGGATAAATCAAGAATTGTTATTTCAGAATATGTTAAAAGCACTCTGTTTTGACTGATAATCATTTATATGTTTTCCACTAATATCTAGATTAGGAAACCTTTAATTGCTCCCTAGTTTCAATTGACCTCTACCTTTTAAATCATAATCCGGATTTAAGAACCCTTAATTTATATTTTATCCTAATTAAAACCATTTTCACCATTAGCCTTGAAGATCTGAAGTAACTAAGCTATCTTGCCCTATAAACATTTCCCTTTAGAACTTGATCCTCATATGACTGCTTGACACATTGACTCCATTAGCCCAATAGAATACAGATCTACATCTATCCATCTGAGTAAGTGATTTTACCACCAAATCAAATCAAAATCTAGAACCAATTTATCCTACATAACTAGCTTAAAATAAAATACAATCAACAAAGATAAATCATATAGAGAGAGCCCTCTCTGAGCATTAGGAAGGCTAGATCCTAAGGCTTAAAAGTAGGTTTGTGGTTACCTATAATATTCTTTAAAACTAAAATAAAAAATCTCACAACTTTTGAAAATTATTGGAGTGTTAACACATTGCTTCACAATTCCTTAAGGAATACCTTTGTATAATGTTTCTTGTGTGCCTAACGTGGCCTTAGCTTGTAGTCTCGTGCTTTAGTGTTCTCAAAAAGTTTTTCCACATGATTTAGGGTTTGAATCATGGATTTTTTGATTGGTTTAACAGTCATATTAAGTTAGTTTTAGGCTTCAACACTCAATTCTCTCTGTCTACATGGAAATTTTGCCTTTGCTCATGCACGCAACTTGCCTCTAGTGCTCATGCATCCCCATATATGAGTTTTCTCTCTCCACAATCTTTCAAATGTACTCAAACATATGGTTCTAATCTCACAAACTCGTGCAATTCACCCCTTCAATGGTGGGTACTTTTTTTCAAGGGACAAGCTTCTAGAGGGTTATGAGAGTCAACCTATTCTTCTAATAATTTTGGAAGGTGGTCCTTCCACTATTTGCATTAAATGATTGACTTGTCAAGTCAACATTCTCCCCATCACTTATGCAATTCACCTCCTTCAACGGTTGACACTTATTCCAAGGGAGAAGCTTCTAGGGGGTAATGGGATAATCTATTCCTTTCATAATTGTGGAAGACAATCCTTCCACCAATTGCATTACATGATTGACTTGTCAAGTCAATATGAGAAATGAAGGATAATTCCCAAAAATATTTTGGTAGCCGTAAAAAATAATTTGTCAAAGGTGGCTAGGGATTATTAGGCATATTGAATCCCTTAGCCTCTTCAGTATTCTCCACTCGTGGTATCATGCTCCTTGTGGATGCTCATGCCTTAGTGAGCTGTTTAGTTTCTTCATTAACTGTAATAAATACATATATACTATTTTGATTTATTCAGTTCAACTTAGCATGGTAATGAAATGCTTAAGATGAAATAAAAACAATGCTCAACATAATTAATTACAACTTAAACAAGGGATCAAAATGGGGATGATACACCCACCTCGCTCCCTTGAAATAACATCATCTTGGGTGTTCTTTTCATATCAATATTTTCCATGGCTTCCTCTTTTAATTGATTCAACAATGCCATTCTTTTTATGGTCTAGTTCACCTCTAGACTTTTTTCTTTCCAACATATGCCTACATGTATTATCAAGTAATCATGCATATACGAACCTCTTCTATGTATAAATATTCCATTGATGTTTATAACCCAAGATAAGATATCCATTTTAAACACAATACTTATTTGTATGGTCATGGATTCACATCCATATGACTACAATGGATAGAACTCGATGCATTGTTTGCTCGAACATTCCAATGCACTTATGATACCAGCTAGGAGGTTATTCATTCAAGCCTTGTATTTCTTGTAGTCACTTTCCCTCTAAGTGTAGGCATCCATTCCTATTACACAGTCCCTCAAATGATCCATTGTTTTCAAGGCTTACGCACATCAGAAGAGTATTGACACTTATAGAGTTTTACAACTAAGGCATCCCCAAACATGCTTCAACATATCATAACTCATCACAACAACGATCATGACATACCATAGGGTTCCTGTGTTCTAACGATAATATCTTTTACATGCTCTCTAGAGAAACAACTATCATTTATCCTTCTTGCACATGTCCATTATCTCACCTATATCATGTACATAAAATTATCATGAGATATGATTATAACAATTTTGATCAAAATTCCTTTTTAATATGTTTCACATCTCAATATTCACTCAATTTTTCTTCATAAGAGAATTTATATTTTGTGAGTATGATATTCCTCATAGGCTTTGGCTCTTCCTACAGTAGGTAACACCCAATCTTTATTATCAACTCACACTCATTGCCATATCCTTGTCCATTCCATGAGCAACCCAAACTTCTAATATATATATATATATATATATATATATATATATATATATATATTCTTATTCAATTGTTAGCCGTCACTACTTCATACATATAGTTTTTTCATTGCAACATTTTCAACAACTTACAACAATTTCTGTAGATTTTTAGAATACCACATATCCATGCTTTCCCTTAATGCATCTATGTAATTTGTATTTTGAGTGTACTACTTGCTATATATCAAGACATATCAATTAATGTGTAGAAATTTATTAATACTGCTAGTATTACCAGTTCTCCTAATCTAAAAAATTAATCTTATGTTAAATACATAATCCTTCCACTTAATTCTTTTCGGAAATTAAATCGCCAATTGCAAAACTCATGAAGAAAATCAATCGCACATAAACACAATTGTTTAACAGGAAAGATTAAAGCTAAAAACCCCAAATATCATATATTATGTATATCAATGGAATCATGTAATAATATCATACAAAGCTTAGTACATCAAGCTCTCAGTACAATCAACAATCATTACACACTGTCATGCAGAAATTTGCATATCTATGCACCAATTTCTTGCCTCCTGACAACCTGCCTCCACTACGCAATCCCTGCTAAAGATGAAAACTGAATGAATTCGAATTGGCCTTTCCTTAGCTGCACAATCCTCATTGGCATCTCCAATGTGTTTAAGATGCATTGAATGCATCACTATAGTCACAACGGATAGTCCATATCACCCTTTCACCTATCTCTCCACTGGGTCTCCACTGGATCTGACATGAAAGTAGTTAACTACTGTATTTGTTCAAGTTATAAATTAATTAACTAATTAATTCAAAACTCGCACTAGTGTATCTTTTAGTTAGACTAGATACAACTAGCTCTTGACTGAGTTTAACTCACTTAACTAAGTTAAACTAAATAACAACTCCCATAACTACTCTTCCAACTCTGTCACAACTTTTCCCCTTCAGTTCTAACTGATTCCTCCATGCATGAGTCACCAACCACCTTAGGAATTGAGTAATTCCTTCAGCCCACTGATTTTCCAAATCTGTTCACTGAAATAAAGTGCTCCAAGAGAATAAGTTGATATTTATTGTCGGATTATTATTAAGGGCTAATAATAATCGACATGCATCTATTTTTAGATTGATGATCTATAAATAGACTTCGCCCAATATTCTAAAAACAGAATTTCATCTATTTTTCACATTTTACCCACCATCTAAAAACAATATCCTGCAACTTATAGAATATGCTCACCATGTCTAAAAATAAACATACACCTAAAAATAGCCTGCGGGCCCCACTTAGTGAAGGTGCTTACTTTTCACTAAGCTCATCATCTTGTTGAATCTCAACACTCCCTCTCAACAATAAAGGGATTATCCTTCACCCTGATCCTGCCTCTATGGTATTCGAATTTTCTCCTGCTGAGCGCCTTCATCAGAATATCTGCATCCTAATCTTCCATATGAATGTACTGAAGCAACATGATCTTCCGCTGCACACAATCTTTGATATGATGATACCGGATATCAATATGCTTAGATCTATCATGAAACACAATATTAGTCAAGAGTTTAATGCAACTCTGATAATCGCAATGTATCACTGTAGGATCTAAATGAAAACCGAACAAACCGACCAAGATCTTCCTCATCCAGATAGCCTCACATGCAGCTTGAATTGCTGCCATGTATTCTGCTTCCATTGAACTGAGTGCCACAAATCTTTGTTTCATGTTGTACCAAGAAACTGCTATAGATCCGATACTGAAAATCCCTCCTGATGTGCTCTTTCTGTCCGTTGGGCTGCCTGCCCAATCTGCATCAGTGAAGCCATGCAACTTCACCTCATCCGTCTGTCTGTACCATAAGCCATACTCAGATGTGCCCCTGAGATACCTTAGGACATGCTTGCGTGCCTTCCAAAAGAGCTTGGTAGACTTAACCATCGCTTGACTAAGCTAGTTCACCGCATAGCATATGTCCTGTCTTGTATTAACTAAATACATGAGCACACCCGCCAACTGTCGATAAACAATGGCATCCACTACCTCTGCCAATGTAGCATCCTATTTCCTCCAATTTCCTAGAAGAGGAGTATCCATGGGCTTGCAGTTCTCCATGTGAAACTTACCAAGTATCTCCCGAGCATACTTGCCTTGAGACACAAATAGTTCACCTTCTCGCTACCATATTTCCAATCTAAGGAAATAATGAAGAAGGCCCAAATCCTTCATCTCAAACTCCTTCGCAAGATCTGCCTTGCATGAGTGTATCAAATGCTCATCACCCGTTAGTATTAAATCATCAACATAAAGAACAATGATTAAAATCTTACCCTCCACCACAATTTGGTACAGGATTGCATCCGCCTTACTCTTGGTGAAGCCAAGTCCGGTGAAATAGCTGTCGATTTGTGTGTACCAAGCACATGGTGCTTGCTTCAGTCCATACAACGCTCTTTTGAGTCTGCACACATGTGACTCGCTGCTGAAGGTCTCAAATCCTTCAAGCTGCTCAATGTACACCTCTTCCTCAATGATCCCATTAAGGAACACAATCTTCACATCCATCTGATGAATGTGCCAACCCATCTGCACTGAGAGAGCAAGGATGGTCCTTATGGAAGAGTACCATGCGACAGGTGCAAAGGTTTCTTCATAATCAATCCCCTCGATCTGTGAGAAGCCTCGAGCAAAAAATCTTGCCTTATACTTCTCGACGCTCCCATCAGCAGCTTGCTTTACCTTGTAGATCCATCTTGAACCTACCACTGATTTACCCACTGGCCTTGGAACAATCTCCCAAGCACTGTTTCTGACAATGGAGTCATACTCCTCCATCATGGCATCTACCCATGTGGGCTTTTGTGCCACTTCTTCAAAAGAAGATGGCTCTGTCACGATACACTTTCTCATAAGAGCCATGTATTCAGTAAATCGGTCAGGTGGTTGTCTCTGTCTGCACTGTGATGTAGGGACTCCTACATTCTATGCCGCATCAAGCTTCAGTGTCTCAGCTTCTGTGGTATGCTTTCTTCCTATTTTGATGTTTGGTTCTGCATGAGTGGACTCCTCCACTCCATGAATCTCCTCCTATGGCTGATCCACATCTAGAGGTTAATCTTTGGGAGCAAATAGCTCCTCCTCTGCATGAAACTGTAGCTCCCTCTCAAACAACAACTTCATGGCCTTCACCTCATTGAATTTTATATCCCGTCGCACCACAGTCATCCGAATGTTTGGAAAATACACACGATAATTATGGGGTGTTTCTGTGTACCCCACCAATATCCCAACTTCTACAGTTGGCTCCAGCTTCTTCCTGGCATCCTTTGTCACATGAATGTAAACAAATGAGCCAAAAATCTTCAAATTAGAAATATCAGGCTTCTTACCAGCAAAAGCTTCTTCAAGTGTACTCATGCCAAGTATTCTATGAGGACAATGGTTTTGCACATAAACCACAACGTTGCATGCTTTTGCCCACAAGTGCATCGGTAGGCCCTGGTCATGCATCATTGTTCGTGCAAAACCCACGATCGTTCTGTTCTTCCTCTCCGCGACCCTATTCTACTGTGGGTTGTGAGGAGCTATGAGTTCTCTTCGAATTCCTTCTTTGCTATAAAAGTATTTGAATTCGTTCGAGATATATTCACCACCATTATCGCTCCGCAGAGCCTTCACTTGCTTCCCCGACTCCTTCTCCACCAATGCTTTAAACTCACAGAACTTTGAGAATGTTTCGCTCTTCTTCTGCATGAAGAAGATCCAACATCTACGAGAATAGTCATCAACAAATATAACATAATATCTATGTTTTTCTGTTGAAGCAATCGAGAAAGGTCCACGCACGTCTATGTGAATTCTCTCTAGGATCACCGAAGCATGATTCTCCTTCTCATGAAAGGTGGTCTTCACAAACTTACCCATAGTACATCCCTTGCACTGATCTGACTGCACAAGAGTACCCTTGGGAATTCCAGTAGAAATCTGTTGCAAAATCTTCAAGGCGCCATGGTGAAGATGACCCAATCTCCTGTGCCATAATTCGCCCTCATCCTATCTCACCACTTCTTCTACTTTTCCCATCATTGTAGCGCAACCATATACCTCCAGCTTGTAGAGATTCTTAACTCGAATCCTTATCCTCTTGTTTTGACCCATTGTTTTATGTCGTAGGAAGGATTTTCCCTCACTAAAAACAACGTCATAACCTCTGTCCTCCAACATAGCGACAAGACCAAGTTCTTCTTTAGACCTAGAACATGCATAACATCTTTCAATAGAAATGGTTTACCTGACTTACTCTCAAAGGTAATGGTTCCAATGCCAGTCGCACTGTATCTACCATCATCTCCCATCTCTATATGCATTTGGGGATCCTTCTCCTCCAAGTCACTAAACAACTCCTTGTCTCTCGTAATATGGAAGGAAGCACCACTATCAATATACCACACCGATCCCATCCCATTGCGCTTGAAACCAAGCATGCGATCAAAGAGAAATCAAGTTCAAATTGCGAGGCTAAGGCCTCACCCACTGCAGCTTCAGCAGCCTTCTTGTTCTTCTTTTTCTATGGGCGGTTAGTGGTGAGATGCCCATGTTTGTGACAGTGAAAACACTTCACCTTGGACAAATCCAGCTTCTTGTCTTTAGCCTCGAATTTTGGATGGGACTTATTCCCCTTCCCTTTCCTTGCTTTTGCAGCCAAAGCGCAATTCTCTTCATCATCATTCTTCGATGAAGAGCCATCCCTGGTATTCCACCTTATCTCTTCCTGCACAAGATCCGACCAAAGTCGCTCCCAATCTGGCAGTTTCTCCCGTCCATTGAAAGAGTCTTCGTAGCTATGCCAACTCTTCGGAAGCCGAAGGAGAGCCAAGATCACCAAGTCATCATCCACAACTGTAATTCCCATACTCCCCAGCTCATCCCTACATTGGAAAAACCTCGTGAGATATTTTGGAATACTGTCACCCTTCTCCATTTTGATTTTTCTGAGCTTATCTTTCAGTGCCAACTTCCTATGGTCGTTGCTGCTTTGGAAAAGATCCGTTAAAGCCTTCCACATTGCAAATGGAGTTTCTTTCCCATGAAGGCTTGACACAATATGGTCTTTCACACCTTCCAACAGAATTATTATTGTCTTTGCTACCTTATTTTTCCATGCGTCAAGTACTGCATCATTGCTAGAAGTAGGCTTAGGAACATCGCTATCGATGAACTCCTTTAGTCAATTATCTTCAAGCACCGCCTCCATCCTATCCTTCTAGGCTATTTGATTGGAGCTACCCTCAAGGGCATATTCCAATCGCAACCCATTGAAATACATTTCAATGAATACTCAACTGTCGCACCAAGAAATTTCTGCAACAAATTCGAATTGTCCACCAGCACAAAACTCAACACTGCTTCACTATTGCAATCTCTAATGATTGACACTGCTCTGATACCATGTAGAAATTTATTAATACTGATAGTATTACCGAATTCTCCTGATCTAACAAATTAATCTTACGTTAAATACAAAATCCTTCCACTTAATTCTTTGCAGAAATTAAATCGCCAATTGCAAAACTCATGAAGAAAATCAATCACACATAAACACAATTGTTTAACGGGAAAGCTTAAAGCTAAAAACCCCAACTATCATATATTATGTATATCAATGGAATCCCATAATAACCTCATACAAAGCTTAGTACATCAAGCTCTCAGTACAATCAACAATCATTACACAGTGTCATGCAGAAATTTGCATATCTATGCACCAATTTCTTGCCTCCTGACAGCCTGCCTCCACTGCACAATCCCTGCTGAAGAAGACCATTGAATGAATTCGAATTGGCCTTTCCTTGACTGCGCAATCCTAATTGGAATCTCCAATGTGTGTCAGATGCATTGAATGCATCACTATAGTCACAACGGATAGTCCATCTCACCCTTTCACCTATCTCTCCACTGGGTCTCCACTGCATCTGACATGCAAGTAGTTAACTGTTGTATTTGTTCTGTTGCAAGTGAGTTATTAGTTATGAATTAATTAACTAATTAATTCACTAAACTCTCACTAGTGTATCTTTCAGTTAGACTAAATACAACTAGCTCAACTGAGTTTAACTCACTTAACTGAGTTAAACTAAATAACAACTCCCATAACTACTCTTCCAACTCTGTCACAACTTTTCCACTTCAGTTCTAACTGAGTCCTCCATGCATGAGTCACCAACCACCCTAGGAATTGCGTAATTCCTTTAGCCCACTGATTTTCCAAATCTGCTCACTGAAATAAAGTGCTCCAAGAGAATAAGTTGATATTTATTATCAGATTATTAAGGGCTAATAATAGTCGACATGCATCTATTTTTAGATTGACGATTTATAAATAGACTTTGCCCAATATTCTAAAAATAGAATTTCATCTTTTTTTTCACATTTGACCAACCATCTACAAATAGCATCCTGCAACTTATAGAATATGCTCACCATGTCTAAAAATAGACATACACCTAAAATAGCCCGCGGGCCCCACTGAGTGAAGATGCTTACTTTTCACTAAGCTCATCATATTGTTGAATCTCAACATCATGAGTGTATTTTCAAGATTTTATTAAGCTTTATATGCTGGTAGCCTCTTACCTTGAACACACCTTACCCAATATCCATGACATTTAGACCTTCAACCATGTTTTTATTAATAAAGGTACAAAATATACTTGAAGTAATTCTTATCCAATTCCTTTCATGTTATTTGCTATTAGGCATGATCGATTTCATATTTTCATAAATTCTATCACCATTCTTAATTTATGTGGCTGGTTCATACTTTGTGGGAGCTCACATGATCCCTTTATCAGAAATTCGGCTCCACTTGTCATTGTCATTTGCATGAGGTTGGTTATCTAAGTTGCATGAAATGTGGAAAAGTTTGGAAGTTTCCCAAATGGGTATGATTGGAAATGTGAACCTCCGAAAAGGGAAACGTTAAGTGAAACAAATATATATATATATATATATATATATATATATATATATATATATATATATATTTGTTTTTACAATAAGTTTTATCTTGCAAGAAAAAAAGAGCCAGACACATAAGTGACATTTTAGAAGGAAAATCGAGCCTAGATTAACTTTTATATATGATTATTTGATGCAAAATTCAAAAATATCCATTATAGAGGACGTTGTACATCCAAGATTCCAAAATCAACATTTATACATGAGGATATATGTATTAAAAATGAAATAAATCATGAATTAATGATAATTACAATTACATATCATAATAATCCTCATCCTCATAAACAAAAATAGAGAAAAATGATTGTTCAACACAAATTGAGTGTGGATTAGAAGAAGATGCAACTTTACTTCCACTTGCATCACCGCTAATATCAAGCACAACAAGAGAGAGCTCCAAGTTTGGGAATTTTTCTTCCACATCTTAATTTTTATGAGGTCCACTTGTATATTTTCACTCCTTTGAGAAACACGGCATAAGTTAAATGAACATATGCAAGATCCTCGAAATTTTGTGTTCCCAACGTGTTTCACTTCACAGAATTAATGAAGCTCTAGGTCCTCCAGTTACAATATGCAGATGAAGAGCTTGCCACTTATAGTAGAATACGAGTGACAAGGCTTTGCAAATAAACACCATTTTCCCCATTATAGGTCCACTATTTAGTTGGGTTCATGGTCCTCTTCTCATCCAAAGTTGATATGTTTGCAAAATCCTCTAAGCTTGAAACGAAACAGACAAATTCCTCCCTTGCATCTATTGAATGGTATTTTCATTGATGTTAACGCCAGGTCTTGAATGCTCTTAATATTTGTCCAATTTTTATTAATTGAAGATCCAAATGACTAGAAAACCCGAAAAGCCCTTTAAGTTCCAAATAGCCCCATATTTGTTGATGATTTTTGAGGATGAAGATCGATGAATTTTCCTCTATGACCATCATTCGTTGATTCTCCTCATCCAGCTAATTCTGGTGATATGTGGAGTGTTCCATGGACCCTCATAGTTTGGGAGATATGCTTAGTCAAAGATAGTGCATCCTCAGTGTGGTAAAAAACCCCAAATAGTTTGAATAATGTGGCAGTCAAATTATGTTGCTATAAAGTTTCAAATTTATTTTGAAATTAAGAAAGTGTGGTGAAAGGACTTTCAAAATCATTTTTAAATTATTAAAAAAAAAGGAATTTTAAAGTACACCCTATTGTTGGGCTCCAAAATTAAAATTAAAATTTCAAATAATGTTTTCCCTCCTAAATTAGCATGTCGACCTCCTTCTCAAAAGAGCCCCACGAATAGTATAAATATAAGGTACCATAGCCTTCCAAGATATCTATTTCATGTGATGAATTTGTGATGATTCTTTGCGGTCTTGGATAGACAAACGAGTCAGAAGTTGTGATCAAATTTTTGGAAGGTTGTGGGTAAAATTTTCTTGTCTTTTGGGCTATGGTGTTTCAATGGGTTCTTGTGCATACTCTGATCAACTCAATCTCATTAAGTTATAAATATTTGTGGCCACAATAGGACCAACAAAGCTTCTTTGGATTATGGATTAGGGTTTTGGGCATCGTTTGGATTTTTTTAAAGTGTTTGCAGGTAGCGGCCAGTGCATGTTCCATGGTTTTCTTGATTTTAAAAAGGTTTCAAATGATTGCAGGGTATTAGAAAATCCTCCTTGACCCATCCAAAGATCAAATATGTATACATTCACTATTGTAGTTATGTGACTTATTGAATATTCAAACGACATAAGCTTTGAAGATTTACATGGAAATGTTTGTGTGCTTAAGTGTTCGCTGATGATAGGACCCTTCAACTCTCTTAAAAGAAAATTCTGGAATGACACTCAAGAGTTTCCATTTTAATAATTCCCCTTGGTCATGTTGATTCTATAAAGACAACATGCAAGAATTATCATCAAGTGTGGCTCATGTTGTGAACTAAAGTTTCCTTGAGACAATGTGAACTTTAATAGTTCCTTGGCCGTGTTGCTTGATTCTTATTGAAGCCGTGATACTTGAAGAAAGTTCAAGAGATTCATAATACACTATATCTGTAACCTCTCCTTTGACTAAAGATAGTTGTTCTCTTGACAATGGAAAGTGGCAACAAAAATTGTTATGTATGATTGTGAAGTTTGGGTAGTGATGCACCTTGCGATAGTACAATAGTGATGTATATGATAGTATTGTATATGATAGGAGTGTGATGTATATGACAATGACCTTGAATAATGATAATACCTCTATAACAGTGGAGTTGATGCTATGTGTGTCCTATGGCAGTGCGTTGAATAGTTGAGCTGGTATTTTCACGTATTTGGAATTGAGTCTTGCACTGTGTTATGGCTGTATTGTATCCATGAATATATTGTGAATACCTTGTGTCAATTTGTGTATTGTTCTCAACTCAACTATGGTTCTATTAGACAAGGGAAGGATTAATGTTTTTGTTTGCATCTGGCATATTTTCTATTGCATTGTATTGACTAGAAAATGCGTTACAAATATGGTGTTTGATCTTTTCCATGACGAGTATTGAGAGTTTCTATGATTGGAATTTTGCAGAAAGATATGCTAGGGATTACTTAACCATTTGAACAATGGATATGAGATTGATTCTCTACTGCCAGGAGTTTTGATGAATTTATTAGTTGCAGAACTGTTAGAGGATCTCAATGTGTTTGTTTGTTTTGACAACTGAATACCATATTGACTATTATCCTTGATGTATGGCAGTTGAATAGTTGAATGTGTATTTGAAAGATCATTGGATGATAAGCACTTCAAGGTTTACATCAAAATGACATATCATTGCAAATCTCTTCAATCTATTATTGGAAGGACCTTGTGACAAATTCAAGGCTTATCTTTGGACTAATTCAAGCAAAGACTTTTGAGCCCTAGCTTGTGACCAAAAGAGCGGAAGCTCTGTGACATCAATAATTGACCAATAGTTCCATGATCAAATTCAGCTACAGGAACATAGTTTTGAAGGCCAAAAGTACAACAATATTATGCCATGTACAATTGGGTGTTGTAGCTATTGTGACATTGTTAATGCCATGAATAGTTGATAAGAAATTGTTTGTCCTATAACCTTGTTGCATGATCAAAAGAAAAAGTATAGTTGGTGGTAGCATGTTGATTAGCAAAGGTTTCATATTATTAAGGAAAATTATACAACTAAGTTTGGTTGAGGAAGTTACAAATTGTAGCTTGGTTAAGAATGCTTAAAGTAGTGACTGCAGTAAGGAGTATTCATAGATGCTTTCTTGCATTTGAGAAATTTTTAGGTCTAAAATGGGCCTCCTAAGGAATATTATAAAATAATAGTGGAAATAATAATATAAGATTGAATTACATCATCAAATTTTAGAGGGAAAAAAGGAAAAACTACTTTTTCAACTTATATCCCTACGGTTTTACTCAAATTTTGAGTAAGAAGACTCTTTGGATGCATAATTTAATTCCACATCCAAGGAGTACCCATGTTGCATACTTTTGATGGACCCCGCTACATGAAAAATGAGAAATACATGAAGAAATGTGTTTGCAATTACATTTTTCACATATAGCTCATTTTTCGTATAGAAAAGTTCATTGAAAGTATGCAACATGGGTACTCCTTGGATGCATAATTAAATTCTGCATTTAATGAGTCCTCCCACCTGAAATTTGAGTAAAACTGCACGGATATAAGTTGAAAAAGTAGTTTTTATTATTTTTTAATCATTTTAACTTTTTACTCCAAAAATGGTGAATCATCCCATGGTTGAAATCATCATCTTGAATCCTATTGGTTCTTATAAAGTTGATTTTGGTTGTACATGTTTATTTTGAGGCCCATTTTAGACCTTAAATTTCTCTAATAGACAATAGATGTGAAGATAAGACAATTATTGTTATAGTTAGGATATGACATACAATGTATGATGCATTCAACTGATTGAGTGATAGTGTAGGGTGTTGTTGTTGATTTTTCTATACATTGGGCAATGTGCATGTGTTATTATGAAAGTGAATGTTTCTTAGGGTTTTGGCAATAAAATAAATGTTAAGCAGTAAATTGGTGAATTTTGATGTTTGGTGAGCCCATCGGGCTTTGGTCTAGTGGCAAGCGAACGCGCTGCTAAGGCGTTCGTGCTGTTGTGCAGGGCATGAGTTCAAGTCCTGTCTTGACCGAGGGGCTATTGTTGCGGGCTCAGCAGTTCCTCCTAGGAGTATAGGGGTAGCCAGCGAGATTCGACCCCGTGTCACGCGAGTACGATACCGGTGCTGTTGCCGATTCTTCTAGTCTTAAAAAAAAAAAAAGTTTGATGTTTGGTGCAACTAGCGTTTGATATGCAAACAAGTAAAGGAAAAATTGATTGACAGTGATTGTATAACAACTTATTGCATTTATTTTGTATTAATTATGAGCACAGGTGGATCGAGTCTAAAAATTGTGAAACATGGTCCACCGACTGATTAGGGTGGCAGGGTGGTGCTAGGGAAGGTTGGAGCCTGCACAGGGCGTTGGAGCATCCTTTTGGTTGCAGCTGGTAAATAGGGAGTTGGAGCATCCTTCGGGTTGGAGCTTATAAACTAGGGCGTTGGAGTGTCCTTTTGGTTACAGCTGGTAAACAAGGTATTGGAGTGTCCTTCAAGTTAGAGCTTGTAAATCAGGGGGTTGGAGCCTCCTTTAGTTGGAGCTGAAAATATCGATGTACATTTTATTAAAGACAAATATTAAGAAGCCTTCGATTGTTTTTCTCTCGGAAGGGTTTCTACCTAAAAAACCATTGTGTATTGTCTCGATGTTTGCACATTGTTGAATGGTATTGTTTAATGTTGAGTAATGTTACATCTGATCATAATGTTAATTAATGCTCTGTAAGTTAAAAATACACTAATTGAAGAGAAATTATGATTCACCCCCCTCTTATTGTTTTCAACAATTGGCATCAGAGAAGGTTCCTTCAATAGCAACTTAATAGTTGGAAGGCATATCTTCAGAGTGCAGAGATGGGAAAATCAAAGAAGAAAACCACCAAATACTCAAAGGAATAAAAGGAAGTTCCATATTGAAATAGTTTCAGATCTTATTACCATTGATGAAGAGAAACAAGTTGCTCCAATTCCTATGTTCAGTGAATTAAGTTTTTTTATTTTGGAAAGATAGAATGGAAGATTATCTGCAAGTTCATGGATCTGATGTATGGAAATCTATTGTTTTTAGAGACACATCTACTGATGAATATAAAAGGTAAAATACGAAATCCATGAATTTCATTCTTAGTACTCTTCCAGACATTGTAAAAGTGGATTTTGATCGATTCTCATCATCCATAAGTAATTGGAAGAAGCTTCATGATCTCTACTCAAAGAAACATACAATTTAAGATGATGATGAAGACCATTCTCAGGTCAAAGAATATGAAAATGAAGAAGAAGAAAAAGGAGTAGTTGACGTAGAGGAAAAATTGATAAGCACTATAAGTGACCTAAGCGAAGGAAGGAAGCAAAATAAGACACTCGAAGAAGAAATTTCCATTCTAAGAAATCAAATGCAGGAAGTATAAATGAAATTAGGAGGATTTGTTCAGAAGATGTGGAAGAAATCAGTCAAAAGAAAAAGGAACTTGACACAACTCTTACTGAAATCAACATGTTCAAGGAATGGAAAAAGGAACACTTGCAAGATTTTAGAAAGAAGGTTCATATCATTAATGAGAAAGATCAAGAAATAGTTTAAATTGAAGATGAAGGCAAAAGAAGCAGGTAAATCTCCATGTGATGAAAGCACAAGCTCCAAGTCCTTACAGAGCAAGATTGATGAGAATACTGACAGTAATATCTCTCAAATACCAAATTGAGATGAAAGACAATAGGAGGTTAAAAATTTATCAAAAATTTTTCGGTTGTCATCGCATAAGATAGAAAATTGTCGACGTGTTTCAAACCAACTAGTGTGATTCATCTTCATACAATACATATTGTGTAAATACTTGAGAGACCTAACCATTATTTGACCATAGACTCTGAGATCAAAACCTTCTAAGGTGTGATTGACATGAGGTATCTACGCTTATGGAACACGCATTTCATAAAACAAAAGCATTTCGTAACACACTCGTGCTGAAGGTATGAAAAACAATGAATCAAAACCATGGGAAAATCGTTGGTGGGGTCAAGAGAGACGTGAAAATCACTCTCGAAAAACATTTCTGCAAGCCTGCAAAACCCCAAATCACAACCGTCACTAGCCCTGGAAAATCCCTAATTAAAACCGTCCCCTATAGAAGACGTATCCGATTACTGCTGCTTCACACTATTATAATACCCATTTCGGATACTTCTGTTGATTTCTTACTGTCCAAATCATTCATCGTTTTTCTCAAGAATGAGAAGAAATCGTGATTTGTGTGACCATTCTATCGAGGAAAGCCGTGAGGTTGGTGTCCTGTGTAAGCAACCCAAGTTGGGTTTCCGGGCCTTCGGGAGAAATATTACCCCAAATGTGTAGTGGAGAAAACCTTCTCCATTACATCATGTGATTCATCGCTCACTCTCTTTGATGGTGTAGGGTTGCATCTCCTCATCGAAAATGGTCTCGATGAAATTTCTCTATTGTAAGTGAAAAATAAAAAAATCTAAAAAAAATAAAAAATAAAATCTAAATAATATGTGTTTAAAGAATAACTTACATAATCATATAAACTAGCATTTGCTCCTAAGGGTTCAAAGGTACACCGAAGGAGCGGACTGTGTGTTAACTCTTGTGCAGATCAAAGGGCAGTCTTCATTGATCTCAGATCAACGATGATCCACGAAAAAAATCGCACTGCACAGCAACAGGGCTGTGTGCTATCTGAAGCTCCACATGGCAGGCAGGAAATTCCATATGAAGATGGACTGCTCAACTATCAAGAGCATGAAGCGACTCCGGCGAGAGATAGAAGGGCAGCGGCCGAAATGATTCAGCGCAACACGAAAATATCTAGTTAACTTGCGTCGGGCTTCACACTCAAACCTAGAAAATGTCCCAAATCTACTCAAAGTTGCCTTAACCAATTCATGGCGGCTTAAGCTTCTGAGCCAAAGAAAAAATGAAAAATGTATAACTCTGTCAAAATTCTGAAGACCGTGAAACTGGAAGGGAGCCGAACAATCTGACCGATGATGTGGAACACCGCGGAAACTTGTGATGGAGCCGATTACAGTTGGAATTCCTTTTGACTTGTGGAGCGAGAGGACGACTTCACAATCTTGGTCTGGAACGGTTTTAAAATCTTGATCCAACCCTTGTACATGAACGAGATCGAACACTCGACCATAAATCCTTTTTTTTTTCACGAAACTCGTCTGAGATCAAATCTCATTCTTTAACGATCCAGTAGCCAAGAGGCCAATACCATGACACTGTGATGATGAGTCAACATCTCACCATTGCAGCAGATATGCATTGTGATGTGAAATTGACAGCAAAATCAATCAATCGGTCGAACATGTGCAAGGGATTAAGAGTTATGTTTTTCATTCAAAGAGGACATTGTTCAAATTCCTTCAGGAACAACGAATCTGAAGAGTGTCACAAACATAAACCCCTACAATAAAACCTTCCGTGTAATTATTATTAACAAAAACCCGTATATCTTTGAATATTAAACCCTAACGGAAAAGAAATGAAATATTTACCCTTTTTCAAATAACTCACTTTCTTTGCGTCTCCGTTATTCCCACAATACCTCCAATGTTAATATATGACCAAGGGCTCCCTTCATACAATTACCCTTGAGTGTGAGTCAAACTCATGATTTACCAATGACGTTGTTGACTTAATTAAAACTCTAAGTGTTTACCTTCCTGAAATGTAAGTCCACAAAGAATATCTTGCTATTGACACTATGGTGGCTTGGTCCATGGAAACCGGACTCATATGACGGTTGCAACTGGCTATGGAGGACGATGTTGGGAGTGGATTCGATTTCCATACTTAGCTACGCACTTTTGCGATCACTCCATGGAAGCACATAAGCTTGTAGATGTGTATGGGTGGCTTTTGAAACTGTTGTGTGGACCCTTTATGCCTGGGGAAGATTCTCCTGCTTTTGGTTTGTTGCAAATTCCTGATGTCCCCTACACCCAATGTACCTTCAATTAGTGGATTGACCGACATGATACTAATGGGTGAGGTCTTCACAGGTTGACTAGCTGTCACTGCAATCGGCTTTACATCCAACGCCTCGATTTGTGGCTAAAATTGCTCCACTACAGTGGCCCTTAAATAGAGAAGAAGCTGCACTGATAGAATCATGACCCAAAGAATTTTTATGGAACCGACATCGAAATCGCTGCCCTGGAAATAATTCGATCTAAAGGAAATTTTACAGGTCGACAAGAATAATGTGAACACTCATTGAGATTCTGCATTATTCCAAAATCTACAATCAAACTTAAACCCAACACATTATAATAATCGAGCTCTGAGCTCTATATTCCTGACAATACGATTAGAGATGTGTATCTTGTCATGTATTCATATGATTAAAGGCCTTTCAATGCACTTCCATTTTATGTTTTTTATCAATGTGGAAGAAATTTCTGTCATATACTCTTGCTCATTCGGTTAATCAAAACGTGCAGAGTTACACTTCTTGCACCTCTAGTATTGCAGAGAGGATTCTGAGGAACGAAACAATTAATGCTCTAGAGGCGGCGATGGAAAATACAACTTTCTATGTTTGTGAGCATGATGCTGAACATTTAAAGTGCAAAGGGACCTCATGTGGCCTCCAGAGGATGGTGATTAACCACCTTAGACACGCAGGCTACAACGCAACAATATGCAATTCCCACTTCAAATACATGGCTGGAGGTTTACTTCATACGGGTAACAATTAAGATGTTTGTTTTCCAACTTTATGGTTTTCAATGTTTCAGTGGAAATCGAGCACTGAAAATCGATTTTTCCTACATGTAACTATGAGTACATGGACGTGATATTGAGCAGCACAAATTCAGGCAAAGACATTCATTTGTTTGTGGACTTGGATTTCAGAACACAGTTTGAGATAGCGAGACCCACTAGGGAATACAACGCCCTCCTTAAGTTGCTTCCCAAGATATACGTGGGGAGGGATGATAGATTGCAGTCCATTGTTAAAATAATGTGCGAAGGTATGAAAAATTCGTTGAAGAGGAAGGGGATGCACCTTCCTCCATGGAGGAAATACAAGGACATGCAATCCATGTGGTTCGCTCCCTGCAGCCAAACAATCCTTCCTTTTCTGAGCAACAATATTGAAGGGACGAAGAACAAAGAAAATCGTGATGAGCATACAACGAAAATGGATTCAAAAGAAAACCGGCGATGTCAATTACAGTGTGATTATGTTTTAGATTGGAAGATGGTGGACTGGAAAGCGACTTCAACATTCGTGTCATCGATGTTTCTAGGCAACTCCGAGGCTGCTTTCACACCTTGAATTGAGTGATGGAGAGTTATGGCTCCGCACGACACTGTTCAGATTCTGTCAGGAATGACGAATCTGAACAGTGTCATAAACTAAAACCCCACAATATAATATCTTCGGTGTAATAAACAATTAAAAATTTATTAGAAATAAATTTAAAAATACAATTTTACAATTTGAAGAGGTTTACAAACACTGAAAAAATAATATATGGTAAATAAATAAAAATATAAATAAATCCGAAGTATGGTAAATCAATAAAACCTCTTTTTATACTTACTCTAGATGTATAGTAAATACATATAAATATAAATAAACTACAAGTATGATAAATAAACAAAACAACATAGCTGGTGGCCCTGCCACTTAGTTTACATATAGTAAAACAAAAAACAAATAGTTTTTAATATTAATAATTACAATATTTATGGGTGACAATAAATGTCTCACAAATGTCATCCTTGTTACATGTGTCAAATGCTAGGCCAATCGCCTACCATGTTTGATCTGACCAAGTGCCACTGTGGCTGGATTAGGAATGCCATGGATTTCTTATTTTCAATTGAAGAATGTTTCTCCTTCCATAAATAAATTTCGATAGTTTTCATTCTTTACAATCTATATAATTTTTTAAAGTAATATGATATGTTTTAGCTGCCTTTTGGGAAAGTGACCAGACCTTTTTGTTGGTTAATATTTATGATATATAAAATTCTTTAAATAATTATATACATGATGTGTAAAATCATTATACGCATATTTGTTCACTTTGTATGCGAATAATTTTAAGTTCAAAACATTTTTTAAATAATGAAAAGAAAAATAAATAAATAAAATTAATTTCACATTTTAATAAATGTTTGTTCAGCTCGAAATATTATTTAAGCAATTTTAATGGGAATTTGAGTACGGAGTTGCCTTTTGGAATTTCACTGTGTCTGTCTTTTCAATCAGATGTTATGGAAATCAAAATTATATTTTCTCAGATGTGATGAAATTATTTTACTTTAAAAATAATATCTATGTCACGGAAGCCTTTTTTTTGGACTCCCGGAATATTATCTATAAAAGTAGAATGAAATTTTCATGAGAAAAAATTAAATCAGACATTCCATTCTTGACGGGGCTTCTTACATGTCCTAGGGAAGCATTGGATTTGACCTTTAAATTTTTTTATTTGACCAAAATAATTAAACGACCCATTTGTAATGTTAACCTTATAAATAACAAATAATTTTATTTTTATTTTTAATTATTTTTAATTGTGATTGGTTAATGGGCCTCTCATCTTATTGAGTCATCATTTTCCACCGACATGAGCTTGTACTACTGTGAGACTCTGACATACTATTATATTGTTAAGACATGGACACACAAGTGACAACGTAAGAAACCTACCAACCAAAACGTCCCGGAAACCACTGTTGGAAATGGGCATTGAAAAAATCTATCGGGAAGGTCATTTCTTATCCTCTTTGACATGGAAATACTATTTTACAACATACATTGGAAACTTTGAATGAACCTCTTATGGAAAACCTTAAGCGCAAATGCTCTTCCAACCTCCCACATTCCTTGGACTAGAAATTATGGCTATGACGCTAATTTTGATTTTAGTTTAAAAAGTTTTCATTATTTCAAAACTTAAAAAAATTAAAACATGAGCAGGACTAAAAGAGTGTGTAGAATTCTTAAAGTAAAATAATTATGCTCTCCTCTTGCTGTAGTACAAATATATGAATTTGGAATTTATTGGAGTTGTGTTTGTCAGGGTGTATTATTTCCTTCTATTCATGGTACTTTGTTAGGTGGAATGCTCACTTATGATGTTATTATCCTTGTCGTTAATGCCACCAAAACTATTATTCCAGCTAAATTGATGCTTAATTTTTCCTCAACATTAAATCAAATCACAGTTGGAGAATGATGAGAGTATCTAAATTTTCGAGAACTACAATAGCCATCGACAAGTACAACGTTATGTACATGCCAATGGTGGTAGGAGTACACAATATGATGGTGCAGATAATGATGGTGAAATAAGACCCCCACTTTTGCACCAATGGCAACAACAATAAATAAAATTAAAAATAAAAAACAAAAAAAATGTTTCCTAATGACTACATTAGAGATTGTTGGATTAATTTTTAAGTCAACCAAAAAAAATTAAAGGTCAATGCAAAATCGATTGCGTGACTACTGCGGCAGGGTAATAAAACCTCTTTTTATATTTACTTCATAAACCTCTTTATATTTACAAAAACTCCAAAAAGAGATTTTATTTAGATGAAGCCTATGGGCTAAATACCATTGGACAAATTATTATTAATACCATGGGACAAATACAATGGGCCAAATATCATATTTATAAAAAAGGTATGGTAAATAAATACATAGAAAAGAGGTATAAAGAGGTAAGGTAAATAAATAAAAATATATCAAATAGGATTAAAAATCTATATCTAATTATATACCAAGCCTATGGGCCAAATACCATGAACCAAATTATTATTAACACCATGCAAAAAAAAAAACATTATTAACTCTAATATTAATATTAAAATAATAATAATAATAATATTATTATTATTATTAAATCTAATATTCATATTAATATATTATAATATTAATATTATTAAATTTAATAACTTTGGATTAATACAATATTAAATTTTTTGTATTATAATATATCATGATATATATATATTAAACCTAGATATATATGGGAGGGAAGAACAAAGACATATGAGAGAGGTGGAGAAATAGGGGGAGTGATAAGGGAGAGATGGAGATAAGCTGAAGGAGAGGGGAGAGGAGGAATGAAGAGAGAGAGAGAGAAGGAGAGGAGTGATATAGGTAGAGAAGGGTAAGAGAGGAAGAAGGATACATAAAGATGGAAGTGGGAGAGAGATAAGGAGAGACGATTGGAGGGGAGAGAGAGAGGGGGGGGGGGGAAGGGTGGTGGTGAGAGAGAGGTATGTAGGGGAGAAAGGGAGAGAGAGGAAGGATGAGAGGAGGAGGAGAGAGGGAAGGATAGAGAGATGGAGTTGGAGGGGGAGAGAGGGAGCGAAGAAGAAAGACATAGAGAGTGAGAAGTGGAGAGAGAGGGAGTGACAAGGGAGAGATGGAGAGAGAGCGTGTATTTTTAGGGGTGAGAAAAAAATACATATAAGGAGAGATGGAGACAAGGCGGGAGAGAAGGAGAGAGAAGGAGAAAGAAAGAGATATAGTAACAAACTAATCACATCCCTTTTCTCGCACTATATATTACATAAATTGATCTGAAATTGTGTCTTCAAATGCGGCTGCATTGTACTCTTATATAGGGACTATTTTCCCTCCTCTAGGCCGACATATCAATCTGAGTGTGAGCCGAATCTAACAAGGAGATCTTCCTGCATGTTCTAAGATGAGTTCAAGGAGAAGATTTGACAAGTTCTTGGAGCATATCTTTACATCAATACATTGTCTTTACAAGTGTAACACTTCTTCATATACATTACTCTAAATTATATATCTATGACAAGATGACAAACCCCTAAAGACATCAAGAAGAAGTCTTTGACCTATAATAAAAGCTCCTTGCTCATGAAACCCATGAGGCAAGCATTGCAAAATACATTTGATTATTTTTGTCTTCTTCATTACATAAATTCATAATTATAAGTCATTACGAAGACTAAACCTAGTTACACTTTTCAACACCCCCTCTTAACTAGGGAGGTATTCATAATGGTACATGGTCACTCTCACTATGAAGAATCTCATAAGACGATTCCGATTGGTAATCCCATTTTTATAACATCATATCAATCACATTGTCATAGTGCAAGGCCTTGACTAAGAGCTCCATCTCTCCACAAGATCTTTTGGCTACAATGTCGCTGAGACCAATGGTGAGTAGACACCCTCATCATTGCCTCTCTTGGATCATATCTCACCCATGTTCATTTAGGATATGTCCACTAGGACTATTCTTATTGTTGTATTCTTAGTCCTCAAAGAATTTCCTTCCTTCCACGACTACTCTTTTCGTGGATGCCCTAATACATCCCCAAAAGAGTATCAGATGCCAGATGATTACTGAATCCTCCATTCTGTCTTCCTAGGTGAAGACTAGAATGACATGTCTATCTCTCCCTTTCAACTAGAGAGGAAATATTCCACAAAGGAATGTACTCATTCTTATACAAGGAATGTACCTAAGCTCCCTCTTGGCTTAGGAATTACCAAGTTTCTTCCAAGTAAGAAACTCATTACTAGGCTCCTTAATCAGGGACATGCAACATAAATGATTAAAACACTCAGCTTCTCATGAAGAAATCCTTCCTTTAATGTCGTGCATTTTCTTTGTTGTTGAGGAGTTTTCATCTTTGGGATCTCTTCATAGGGCACATATCATCCATCACTTTCATCCAAGAGTAATGCCTTCAATCAGAAAGTGATCCATTAATCTTCTCATCTGATCTAGCTTCATGCCATGCTTCTTTCCTTCGAACCATACTTCTTCCAAGGATATTTCATCCTACCATATGGTTATTAACTTGTGGAAGAATATGATTCCCTTTAGCAGTCCTACATAAGCTCATCAAATATTATTTAATTATAAATATGAACTTTTAAATCAAAAGTTACCTTAGTGATGGTATTTCACCATGACATCTTCTTATAGGAAACAACATCCTTCGTTACATATTGACACATATCCTAAATATATGTATTTTCAAGGGTCTCCATCTTTTCCAGACTTCTATCAGAGTCTACATATCTTCTTAGGAGATTTTCTAGTCAATTCTTCTTGTATTCCTTGGATGTTGATTGCTTTTGATCATGGTTGCACTCCTCATGATCTCTTTCTTTCTTTCTCCACACAATTTTATTTCATTATGAGCAGCTTCAATATGTAATTCCTTGAATTTGTGTACAAACACATCATATTCTATATGAGAACATATTATGTTGATTTCATCTGGTGCGGATTATGCCTTTTGACAACCTGTGCATCAGAAGAAATTCTATTTTTTTTTGATCATACTTCTAATGATAGAAGTATACTACGTGCAACCATATGGCATGACTTCATAACATCTAATATATATATATATATATATATATATATATATATATATATATACCTCGTCTCTTTTTCTTTTGAGTCATTCTATAGCAGGTTTCCTTAGAATGAAAGAGTTTCATTCTCTTGACCTGCTTCATCAATATGTCATCATATTCTAATCCCATAATTATAATTCTTGATGAAACCTTCTTCCTTCTTCCTAACTAGTGAATCCAAAGAGGATTCCATTAGAAAAATGTCAGCACCTATTTCCATATTGATTATTGAATGATGACCCTTGATCTAGATGACTTACTTACATAAATTTTGTTTTCATTGAGGTTTCGAGGGGTCAATTTTATCTCATAGATGTCACATAAATGTTTTCATACATCCTCCTATGACAAGTACTCTTACTTTAATGATTCCATCATTATTCCAATTCTAAAGTGATGTATCTATCTAATATACAATGCTTCCTACCATAATTTTTTAAAACCGACAAATACCTCTTAAAGAGAAAGAAATCTCAATCATAATATATATCTTTCACTTCTTCCTTCTTACGTTTCTTTGAATCTGTTTCTTCCATTTATCCGACGACATGAGATTTTTCATTTTTTCCTCTTGTACTCATTAGATTTGGGACAACCATTATTATAGTGCCCAAGTTCATTATATCCATAACATTGTATCTAATCCAAGTTTCTTCTTTTCTTTTGAGGACCAAACTTACCAAATATTCCCTTTCTTCTTGACATGGTAGCATAGGCTTGATTCTCTTTATTTGATCCTATATCAATTTTAGCTTTTAACCTCATCTCTTCTATATTGCATAGAGACCATATATCCTAGAATGGAGTTTCTTCTTTCTTCACATAAATACTTGAAGTGAATATTCCTCATTCCTCCGGTAGAGAATTCAGTACACTGTAGTCATTTCTCTATTAGACATTGCTTCTCCCAATTCCCGCAGTTGATCTCGTATTTCAGAAAGATTCATAAAATATGAAGTGATTCCTTCCTCTCTTCAAATTCAACCTGTATAGTTCTTGTCTCAGAGATATTACTTCCCCTTCAGTACCCACCGAGAACAGCTCCACCAATTTGTAATATATTTCTTTTGAATATTCTAGTGTTGATACATAGGAGATGAGAGAGCCCTTTATGGATTCTATAAGAATCCTCTGGGCTCTTATGTCTACCTTCATGTATGTGCTTGAGTACCTTCTTTGAATATATAGTTGCTAACCTTTTGATATAGTTCATGATTTCATTCTCAACAAGAATTAGATATGTCCTTTCCTTCCATGCAAGAAAGTTTAAAACACCAACCAGTTTGTTGCTTTCTTAGTAAAAACACATTTTGAAAGATTCAGATAAAGTCATAAATATACTTACTTGAATATATGATTTTATTATACAACCAACTTCCTTGTTGATGATGATATATATAGTAGTAGAATATCCCTCTTAGATTGACTTATTCAAAAGTGGTGTAAAGCGGTAGATCACCTTGGATCCTTGATGATGATCAAGGTTGGCTTAATGACTTCAACAAAATGATGATTTGATGATGTCTCCAATAATGTTGAATTGGATTAAATCAAAAGATAGCTTTATATTCATTGAAGATAAATATCACCTCCTTGATCTTGCTTTCCTTCTTGAAAGGACCTTGATGTATACATCCTTTGATTAAGGTCTATGATTTTCTTGAGATGGCTTGAGGATTTTCCCAACTTCCTACAAACTGCTCCTTCTTGAATGAATGAATATATTCTTAGATATAATGTAGATCCATTTATTTTCCTTGATGTCTTCTTGAAAATTGATCCTTGATCTCTTGATACTTGTGTTTCTTCTTGCCAAATATCCTTTTCTTGACTTCAACATCTTAGCTCTGATACCATGTTGAGAATTTAGTAGGGAAGTGTTTAATTCAATTCTCTTACTTGATAACTGCTTGTGTTATAATTGTTATTCTTATTTCACTTAGATATTATATTTGTTAGCTTATTATGTCTTTCATTAAGTCAATTATCAAAACACAAGAGGCAAAAATTTTAGGCTCTTCAAGAGAGGGCCAAAACCTCTCCCTCTTGGAGAGGAAAACCTGAAATTAGTTCTTCTTATAGACTTGCAGTTTACAAGTACTGATACCATGACCAAGATCCTTGACTTCAATATGCCTCCAAGACCCTTGTCACTTTCTCTTCTAGGCTTCTTGATCTTGCTCTTTCTTTCTCCACTATACTGCACTAGCTCTAGAGAGACTTGGTCCCTAGTCTAGAAACCCTTGCTGATATGATTCCTTTCATTATCCTTTGATGTGACCTCGGTCTCCTACTTATGGCCTCCTTCTAGCACCTCTCCATGTTTTGGAAGTCTTGAGACTGAACTGTATGAACACAAAAATAACCCTCAGTCCTTGTTGAGATTATGAGAGTATAGGTGCAAACCTAGAGAGAGATATTTACACCTTCACATGCCTTGAATAAATTTCTTCTTACTGTAACACCCTTACCTTCCTTTGCATTGTAATCCACATTTCAGTTTGTAGGTTGATCCCTTTTTGTAGTGTCTCTCGGCCTACCTGAGATCTGCGAGGTAGGATAACTAATAACTAAGAGTAAGTATACCCTTTATAACCTTCGTAGATCAACCTCCAAACTTCTTTATAATCACAACCCTTTTATGTAATTGTCCATTACCTAACTTGATCTGAATTTGTGTCTTCAAATGAGGCCACAATGTACTCTTATATAGGGATTGTTTTCACTCCTCTAGGCCGACATATCAATCTGAGTATGAGTTGTCTCCATCAAGGAGATCTTAAAACATGTTCCAAGCCAACTTCAAGGAGCATATTTGATAATGTCTTGGTGCATATATTTACATCAATATATTGTCGTTACAAGTGTAAAAATTCTTCATATACATGACTCTAAATTATATATTTATGAAAAGACGAAACCCCTAAAGACATCAAGAAGAAGTATTTTTCCTATAATAAAAACTCCTTGCTCATGAAACCCATGAGGCAAGCATTAAAATATACATTTTATTATATTTGTATTCTTCATTACATAAATTCATAATTAAAAGTCATTATGAAGACCGAATATAGTTACACTTTTCAACAATAACATAGTTGGAGAGAGAGATAGAGTGATAGGGGAAGAGAGAGGATTGGAGGGAAAAGAGAGAGAGAGAGAGAGAGAGAGAGAGAGAGAGAGAGAGAGAGAGATTGGGGGGGGGGGGGATGGGGGGGAAGATAGAGAGAGGCAGGAGATAAAGGGAGAGAGAGGAATTGAGAGAGTGGATGAGAGTGATGGGGGAAGAGACAAGATTGTAGGGGAGAGAGAGAGAGAGAGATGGGGGAGGAGAGAGGGAGGTAGTGTAGGAATTTACAGGGTAAGTTCCTTAGATCAAACACCAAAGGTCACCGCTCACAAATAGATCACAAATTAGTAAACCAAGATTTGACGTTGGTTAAAACCCTTGAAGAGGGAAACAGTCCACGGGTAGAGCCAACATGGCCACTTCAGGAAATTTATTAATATAAAGAACAAAATTTACATAAGTTTCTCTCATAAATGATCACCAAACAAATGGCCCTCCATGCTCTTTAAATAGAGATCATGGACCAATCGGGTGTTAAGCCACGAATCAAGTGTCGGTAATACTAAGGAGAGAATGAACTATCGAATCACTACATATCATGACCATCTGTTTATAAGTTACAAAAGTACATACTAAAGAAACACACTTTACCTAACTCTACGCTAGACCAAGTTATAATTAACTATTCCCTTTGTGTCGGAATATCCTAACATCCCCCCTTAAGAACAAATTGGGATAGGTTTGAAGGATTTACAAAGGTGACACAATAGGAGAAGGAAGGAGGCATTAGAGCCTATCCCCCCTTAATGACAACTTTCCTGAACTCCAAGCATAGATTGAATTTTGGTAAACTTCGCTTATGTGATAGCCTTTGTAAAGATATCAACAACTTGATCATTGGTTGAACAACAGTGCACTTCAAGAACACGATCATGAATGAGATTTCTAATGAAGTGCATGTGTATCTCAATGTGTTTCATGCAATGATGTTGAACTGGATCTTTGGATAGCTGAATGGCACTCTGATTATCACACCAAAGTGTAGTGGGATGCTGCTGATGAATACCAAATTCAGACAGGATATGACAAAGCCATATGGCTTCCTTGTTGGCTTCAACAACACCATGATACTCTGCTTCTTCCAAGGAAAGAGAGATGGCACTTTGTTTCTTACAATACCATGTAATAGGTCCTGAACCAATAATGAATACATAACTTGCAGTATAATTTTGATCAATAGGGTCAGCAGCCCAATCAGAATCAGTGAAACCAATCAACAATGGAGATGCTCCTGCACTGTAATGAATCCCGAACCAAACTATACCTCGAATACATCGAAGTATTATTTTAGCTGCTTTCCAGTGACTTTCATGAGGTTTGTACATAAACCAAGCAACAAGACCAACGCCAAAGTAAAGGTCAAGACAGGTATGAGTTAGATACAGAAGTTTAACAACAAGTTGATGATATAAGGTAGCATCGAATTTAGGGGAAGTATAAGTGACTGAAAGCTTAACTCCAGACTGAAAGGGAGAAGGGGTTGGCTTATAGTCTTCCACGTGAAAGTGGGGTAGAAAATCACATGCATACTTGGACTGAGAAAGGGTAATACCTTCTTTGGATTCTAAGACTTGAAGACTAAGGAAATAATGCAAGTGTCCGAAGTCTGTCATTTCAAACATATTTTTGAGGCTAGAATTCACATGGTTTATATGGTTGGGATCACTACTATTAAGGATAAGATCATCAACATAAATAAAAAGGATGATTAAGGACTTACCCACTTTCTTGGTGTAGATAGTGTTGTCAGAATGACATCTAGAAAAGCCATTATCTAGAGAAAGCTATCCATTTTGGCATACCAAGCCCAAAGGGCTTGTTTGAGACCATAGAGAGACTTATTAAGGTGAAAAACAAGGCTAGAGTAATTTTGGATAAATCCAGGGTGTTGTTCCATGTATATTTCTTCATGCAAGTCCCCATGTAAGAAGGATGATTTAACATCCATCTGATGGAATTCTCATGTAAAGGAGGCAACAAGAGAAAGAAAAAGGAAGATAGAATTCATTTTGGAAATAGGGGAGAAGGTTCCAGTATATTCAATGCCTAAAACGTGTGAAAATTATTTATCAACAAGACGAGCTTTATTTTTATCTTCTTTTCCATTTGGTCCAAACTTTGTTCTGTAAACCCTTTTGCATCTGACAAGTTTTCTTCCCTTTGGAAGAAGAAAAAGATCCCAAGTATCGTTTGCCAATAAGGAAAATATTCTTCATTCATAGCTGCTGGTCAGCTTTGGTATTGCACCAAGGGTGCTGCAACTCCCAGGGGCTGCCCTAATTTACTTTATCAACCCGAGGTTCGTACAAACTTGGAGGTGACAGTGCTAGATACACAACAAATGCATTCTGTTCATGTCATCCTCTTCTGCTTTACAAAAGGGTGCTATTTCTTAAACTATGATAAAAACTGAAAAGTAAATTGCTGGAAGGAAATGACAGAAATGAAACTAACTTAATTTGTAGAAAGGAAACGACAGAAATGAAACTAATTTAATGTGCAGAAAGGAAATGACAGAAAGAAACTAAGTTAAATTGTTGAAAAGATATTTCATAAAGGAAACTAATTCTAAACCACACTTAACTTGGCCAAACGGCTAAATGCACTCTGTTTATCCTATGGTCTATCTACCATGATTCTCCCTATGCAACTAAGCTATCCATGACTTAATTCTAATTGAAAAAGAGTTAATTTGCAGCTTGGAGGGAAGAAAAGGTCTAAAGAGGCTAATGGAGGGCTTAACACATCAAACGAGGCTTAGAAGCGGAAAGAGGGGGTTAAAACCTTATAAAAATTTATTATAGCGCAATAAATGAATTTTAAGCAGAAATAATTCAAAAGTGCGATGGCAGAGGTGCGATGGAGATGAAAGTTGCAATATTCGATGCTGCAATTGCAATATCGCAAGTTTAAAGGGATAGCAGAAAGGTCGTCCGGGAGCGGGAGCAAATTTCGATGAGGTAAGTTTTGAGAAATGCGATTTGCGATGGGCAACATGGCAGTGAATTGCGATAACGATATCACAATCGGAAAATGAAAGTGGTAAGTGTTACTGACAAAGAAACAAAAACGTGATTCACGATGCAGAGAGGTGACATGGAGGTTGGGCTGATATCGCAGAGTTGGAGTGGTAGCGTTAAAGGGAGAAAAGGTGTGATGAGAAATTTTCGAAGCGACGGAGTCGCGGTACAATATCGCAATCGAAAAATAAAGGAGCGGTAAGTCTTCTGAAAACAAGGAAAAGGTGCGATGAGCAATTTGTGATGTAGTGGATATCGCATCAGTAATTGGAAAGCGGTAAGTGTTAATGGGAGAAACTTAAACCGTGTGGAGTGAGAAATGCGAAGTTCAGTAAGGAATTGCGAGGAGGAAGGTGGAGGTCAGGTTTTCGATGGTTTTCAAGCGTTTTTGTGTTAAAACGAGCTTGGCGACGACAATTGATAGGACAAAGGAATAAGGTGGGAAATCAGAAAAGGAGAGCAGTAAGTCTTCAAGACAAAAGGTAAGAGCTGCGAAGTGGGCATTGGTTATTCCCATTTAGTTTATCATTGGAACGATTTTATGTTGTAGCCTACGAAGCACTAAGAAATGGGTCAACAAACATGGATGTACTAGTTGCACTTGGTACATCAGCTGCTTACTTTTATTTTTTTTGTTCCCTCATTTATGGTGTTGTTTTTCTCTACCAGTTGGAAACCTACTTTGAAACAAGTGCTATGTTTATCACTTTTTTTTTGTTGGGCAATCATTTGGAGGTCGTGGCTAAAGGGAACAAATCTAATGCCATTAAGAAGCTTTTAGAACTTGCACTGACAACCGCTTTGTTGTTAATCACATATGAAAATGGGAAATATGTGGGAGAAAAATAATTTGATGCATAATTGATTCAACAGAATGATATGCCCAAAGTATACCCGGGTCCAAAGGTCCCAGCTGATGGAATAGTGGTATGGTGTTCCAACCATGTCAATGAGAGTATGATTACTGGTGAGTCAGCACCAGTGTCAAAGGAGGTTGGAGGGATAGTAATTGGAGGAACTCTAAACTTAAATGGGGTCCTTCACATTCAAGTAACAAAAGTAGGTTCATATGTTGCTTTATCTCAAATTGTTCATTTGGTTGAGACAACTCAAATGGCTAAAGCTCAAATTCAATAGTTTGTTGATTATATTACCAATTTTTTGTTCCCGTCATTGTTGCATTGGATTTTGTGACATGGTTGGGCTGGTGTTGAGGAGGTAAATCCCCTCTGCGGACAGAGGCGATCCCTACTAGCCCAGCAGGGGTCTAGCAACAATCACGAAATGTTACAACGCAAGTTCCTAGTTACGAAATGAAAAGACCAAAGATGGAGGCCTACCTGGAATCCAATGCTACGATCGGAAGAAGAGAGCACTCCCGTTCCTCAGCCTCGGCAGATCACAATCCTCCACGATCTCCGCGGATGGATACCTGCACGTGCAAGAAACAAACAGATACAAGCATAAAATCCGGCATACGCAACTAAATATCAGTCAGAAAGGATACTACTCATATTAACATAATCGAAAACAGAGTGGAACCATAATCGTAATTATTCATTAAATAACGATTGAAAGAGATTGAAACCAATGTTCTGACGTCGTGGTCTCCTTCGGATGGGTCTCCAGTCATTCACGTCTCGCAAAGCTCGCCAGGGAAAGGGAAAACCTCTCCTGAGTCTCTCGACGATAGTCTCCTTACTTGAGTCGGCCTTAAGGGAAGAAAGAGGGCTCTTACAACACAAAGGCTCTTGGGAATTTGGAGATTCAAAGCTTAGGCACTTCAAGACTAGCTTGCCATGGGATTGAGCAGGCTTTTATAGATGGGGAAGGAGGGAGTTGGGATCCCTATTATTGTGGGATTGGTCCTATCAACAAGGAAGGTTCCATGGGAGGTGGCAAAACCACTTCCCTTCCATAGAACTCCCGCAGCCAAACCTCCCAACTCAAGATAGGCAATGGTTTCTGAGTTTGTTGAAACACAACTTCCGCCATCTTTATTTAAAAACACTCCTTAAATTGGCTGGCGCGACTACTGCTCTGGGACAGAGCGCCAGTTGGCGCGGCCTCTTTGTAGGATTTTCCCCATTGGCGCGAGTGGTGAACTATCTGCCCGCGCCAATGCAAAAGGAGATGTTTTTATGATTTTTTGCAAGGAGATGTCTTTAGGGCAATTGAAGCTCATGCTTAGAGGAATGCATTGATGATGTTTTCAAGGCATGACAATGTTCACAGGTCACAAAATGGATCCTCCATTGTGCGGGACGGGGAATGGTAGGGACGGTGACAAATTACTGTGTAACAGATGCCCCCTAAAGTATGAGGCCCGAGAGAGAGAGGGGTGAAATGCTTTACGAGAACATGTTCAACTAAAGGCCCGCCGTCGGAAAACCTGCGCAGAAAATACAACTGATATCTCAAGTACATGATGTATATGTGGTATGGGCGCAGCCATCCGAAACAGAGTACACTATAATCCGGATCCAGGGTATGGGCGCAGCCATCCAACGAGGATCAAATAAATAGACTCAGGTATGGTCGCAGCCATCCAATCAATGAGTCATATACATAATGATAATAATCCACAATCGCAGCCTGGATTACAACAGACACAATCCAGGGTCTTGTGCTCCATCTCGACCCAAACGAAGTACAAGTTCGAGCATGCAAATATGTGAGCTGAAGTCGAACATGCAAGAACATCGTCTGATTACCAGCCAATGATGAAAGCTGTTAACAGACGCGAGAGGAACCACCAATAATGACAATGGCCCTCAAGGTACTGCAGGTACAATCTACGGCGTGTGAATCAATGAGTTGGTGTCGAACACCCGCAGCATCACTCGATCAGAGGCCAATGACGAAAACCTCACGTCGAATGCGACGAACCTGCCATTGAGGCATGCAGGATCCAAGGTACCATAAAGGAGTCTCTAGATCAACTTCCTGGATAATGAGCTGAAGTCGACAGGAAGTGACCTTGATCGAAGGTGGGCCATAATGTTTCCCACATCATCGACACAAGATAGAGGAACATGATGTTTTTGTTGTGAATCAGGATCATCTGAGAATCAGAGGAAGGTTGATATTTGCAGAGGTCAACTTCTCTTGAACATATAAATGGCACGATTGTGGACTTGGCAGTATTTGACATCAACGGATCAGAGGTCATGATGACGAGGCAATGAGTAGAGGAGAGGTCAAAAGGGATTGTCCAAACCCATGGAGGCAAAGTGAAGAAACGAGATGAGATGTCCCCAACCCGACACGAATGCAGACAAGTGCCATGTTCAAGAGCAACACACTGCCGATGACAACGACGATGGTTCCATTTTTCCCCCACCATTTCTGGCGAGTACCCCAATTATTTTTTATAACAAGCTTGAAGGGGATAGCATATGCTTGTAATATAAGTCCTCCCTTCGGGCGAATCCATCCTAGTGCATTTAACGAGTCCTAGGAAGGAGGAACTCGGAGAACGTCATTTCGACTAGATCCATCAGGGTTTAACAAGTCTGACAAAGGGAGAACTTGATGTCTTTTCATGTTTAGAGAGTTTGAAAAGATAGCAGAAAAGTAAACTCCACAGGTCCCTTTTCGTAAATAGTTCCTCAGATCCGAAAAGGTAGAAAACAATATCCGAGAAAACCTCCTAGTCGCGATAGGCTAGGGTATTCCTTTTTCGTAATCAATCCATCCCAGCCCGAAAAAGGGGTAAACGTATACTGGGTAGATGTCAATTCGTGTCCAATTTAACGAGATCGAAACGACAAGGGCCTCGGCAATCTTTTCATGTTTAGAGAGTCAGAAAAGAGCTGAAAGATGACTCCAAAGTGACTTTTTCGTGTATTTACCGAGTCCGAAAAAGTATAAAATACAACTCGTTACCATCGTTAAAGTCGCAAAAACCCGCTGCTGCACATACCAAGCAAGCGTAAAATCCATTTTCGACATAACATATAAAAATATTTGATAAAAATGACTTTTTACAACTCATTTTATGTCAAAAAGTTATAAATATGTCAAATTGGTAAAAATAAAATTACATTTACTATTTACCTTGGTGAAAAGAAACAGTGATCCATTTGGAGCAGAAACTTCTGACGGTGATTGCGACAAATCCAGTTGACCATTTAGCTTCTCGCCTGCTACAGGTAAGAGGCGTTCCCTTGCTCTACATTTTCATCCATTTTTTGATAATTTTCCTTTGTAAATCAGTTCTCTAGGGCCACTTTTGAAATTTTAGGGCCGCGCTCATTGGCGCGGGTATCAGGCACGGACCCGCGCCAATGGGCTCTTTTATACAAAGGGCTCGCACCACATGGCGCGACTGTTCACAAAACAGCCGCGCCAGCGGCCGAACCTAAAAATCCACCTAAAAATTCGATATTTAAACCAAATTTCATGGAATTTGAGGCCTATCAGAGATCTAACTAAGGGTTTATGACCATATGAATGCAGGTAATCAAGCAAAATGACGATTGAATGGAAAGAACGAGAGCATGGAGAAGAGGATGAACAGGCCATCCAAAGTGAGGCTTGCATGAATGCCCTCAGAAACTGTGGGCTGAAAAAGTTCTTCCTCACACCCTGTCTACGAGCTCAGCCCGAGCTCCTCCAGTATTTGATCAATATATGGGATGAACATGAACAGGTGTTCAGGTTACGAGATCATGTATTAGAGCTGGAGGTTTCTGATGTTTATTTTATCACCGGATTGTCCCGCAGAGGTCCGATCCCTGTCTTGACTGGAAGCAGACCATCTGGGGAGAAGATGGAAGAAGTGATGGCACGAGTGTGCCGAGGAGCACAAATGGGATCAGGAAGCAAGAAGGTGGATATCCACACTATTTCTGATCTGGCATTGAGAGTTTTCGTACATACCATCACGCAGGCTGCAGGGTCGTAGGCACCGCACGAGGCCACAAAGGCCCAACTCCTGCTGGCCTCAGAATGCATGAGTCCCTTACTGTTTGACTGGGCAACAGCAGTAACAATAAATATGAAAAGGCAGCTCACAAAATGAAAATAGGGTAAACTGAAACAGTTTGGTTATGGTTCCATCCTGGTATCGTTCATTCTGGAATGCTTACCAATCTTCCAGGGCCAAGGGGCCGCAGTAGCAGATCCGATACCATGAGAGCCAAGAATGGCTCGTTGGGCAGCATTAATGCCTAGAGCTGGAGGCGGCCAATAGATGTCCTGGAGGCCGGAGTTCTTTAGGTGGTTACGGCGCCAGATGTTTGTCGTGGAAGACTGGCCCTATGCAGGAACTGACTTCACCGGAGACCCAGATCTCCCACTGCCAGAAGGAGATGACTGGGACGAGGATTTGGGTAAGGCCTCATGTTTTTTATTTTTATGTTTTACGTTTTTTTTGTTAATACACATTCCTCCTAACACATTTTATATATGTATGCAGATGTGGGACCTGAGAGACCAGCTGGGATGTCTCCAATCTCACGGAGGACACAAATTGCCCCTGATCCTCAGGGAGAGGGCACCGGAGGAGAGGAATTGATCCAGAATCTTGAGGGCATTGCCCGAGGGATTCCGGACTATGCTCGGCTGGCGGATGTACTGATGGCATACCAGTGCCACACGGTGGGAGTTCCGAGTCGGATCCACTGAATCCTAAGACGCTTAGTGCGTGCAGTCACATGCTATCATGAGCACCATGCGGATTAGCTCTTAGGATTTATGCCACACCTATTTTTTGAGAGACATATTGTCTCCGGATGTACTTAAGACGATTATGTATATTTTGACTTTTATGTGACACACTCTATGTAAACATTTCAATATCTATATATATGTGCATATCTATTTCTGCATGGATCTTTCTTTACATGTGATGATGATTTACAAATTGCGCAAATGTCTCTCTAATACCAAATTTGCTACTGCATCTGTTAATGTATTCAAATGTCTGGGTATATGATGATCAAAATTTCTTTCCAGTAATCGAATACGCAGATACAGACGTAAGATGGACGGGTTCCTTACCGAATAGTGTCCGTTCAATTGTAACACTACAAGTTGCGAATCTAGATACACGAGCAATTCACAGATACCAAGGTTTACTGCCTCGGTTAATAATTCTAACACAACACTATATTCTGCGATGTTGTTCGTGGTACGTCCTAGACACACTCCTTGCAGGTCAATCAACTCACCAGCAGGATCATAGATTACCCAGGCTGCTGAAGACAGATTCCTGGTACTGCAGGAGGCGCCATCCGCGAAACCAACAAATGGATGGAAAGACATCTGCACAACTAGGAAGACCCGATCAGCAGAAATATGTTTACAAAGCACACCACACAATACATGCACACAAATGAAAATCACACACCTATGTACACACACCACACCAAGAAATCACTTCAGGCATAGTACTTTTTGAGGTACAACCCATTTCTGGGCTGCGCCAGCGGAACTCCTTCATAATCTATAAGCTCGTAGGCCCCGTTTTTCAAAACACGTTTTACTATATAGGGCCCATGCCACATAGGCTGGAACTTACCGGCTCCAAGCTTATCATGTGCTTGATCGTACAGGAGGACGAGGTCCCCTTCAATAAAGGAACGAGGAGAAACAGATTGATCAAAATGAGTTTTGACCCTCTTCTTTTGTGCTTCGATAATTAAAGCAGCCAGACGACGGGTTTCATCTAACCGTTCTAGATAAAGAAGACGTTCTTCCTCAGCAGAAGTATTAGGTAGAAGCTCCACAGCTAATTTTAACGAAGGAATCTCGCATTCAACCGGAAGAGTTGCTTCCAGGCCATACACCAATTGAAATGGTGTGAACCCAGTTTCACTCTTTGCAGATGTTCGGTATGCCCAGAGAGATGAGAACAGTTGGAGATGCCAATTGGATTTGTGAATACCAATTGTTCGCTGAAGCATAGTGACCAAAACCTTTTTCACTGCTTCAACCTGACCATTCGCTTGAGGGTAATATGGTGTCGAGCTGTCGTGACGCAAGCCCAACGTTGAAGTCAGCTCCGCCATTATATAATCTCGGAAGTGAGTACCGTGATCAGTGACGATGGCTTGAGGAACCCCGAACCGTGCAATAACGTGGTTGAATATAAATTGAGCAACTGTTTTCCCATCAGCAGCTAGTGTAGGCATCGCCTCGGCCCACTTGGTGAAGTAGTCGACGGCGACAATAATATACGCATGCCCCCCGGCCGAGTGAGGGTTACACATCATAAAATCAACGCCCCATTTCGCAAAAGGGCCAATGGTAATAATGGGATGCAATGGTAAAGGCGGCGCGCGCATCTTGTGCTGAAATATCTGGCATGCATGACATTTACGGACTACAGTGATACAGTCTTTGAATATGGAAGGCCAGAAATAACCTGCTTGCAGAATCTTCTGGGCAGTAGCATACCCGGACATGTGTCCACCACAGGCACCACTGTGGCAGTCATTTAGGACCTTCTCAGCCTCTTCCAAGGTTAGGCATCGCCGGAGCACTGAATCTACTCCAACGCGATATAAGGTATCTCCTACTATATGGTAGGGTTGGGACTGGTGCTGAATCCGACGGCGGGCAGCTTTATCCAACTCAGACCGAAATGTCGAGGTTTGAAGATACACTATTATGTCACTGTACCAAGGGTCACGAGTATTGATGAGGAAAAGCGTTTCGTCCGGTATATGGTCTTCAGAGTGTGAGGGAGCAGAGTCTGTAGGGAGAGAACATATCAAATCCACGAAGACCAGTGATTTAGTTGACTTAGCAGTAGTGAACTCCAAGTCAAACTCCTGCAGGATCACAATCCATTTGGAGTACTTGCCCCCCCAGTAATTGTCTAGAAAGAATATACGTCATAGGGTTGCAGTCTGAAACCACTGTTATCGTGCGCAAAAGGATGTAATGGCGAAAGCGTTGTACAACGTGTACTGCTGCTAATGCCAACTTCTCGACATGTCCATAACGCGTTTCCGGGTCGAGAAGGTTCCGAGACAGGTAATAAACAACATGTTCATCACCGTGATCGTCATCCTGCACCAAGACCATGGCTATGGTGCTAAATGCGGCGGCTAGATATAAAGTGAAGTCGCGGTGGTAGTCCGGAGGACGAAGCAACGGAGCATCGACAAGCAACGTCTTCAGCTTCTCAAAGGATTCCTCAGCAATTTCGTCCCAATGAAAGGGAACGTTCTGCTTTAATAAACGAGTGAATCCTTTGGCCACCTCGGCATAATTCGGGATAAAGCGCCGAAGAAAATTCGCTTTCCCTTGCAGACTCTGTAACTGATACAGGGAGGAGGGTGATGGGAGATTTATGATGGCCTCGACCTTTAAAGGGTCAAGGCGAATTCCGTATTTCGAGACTATGAATCTTAAAAGACAGCCAGAATCAACGCAGAAGACGCATTTATGAGGATTGAGCCTGATATTATAGCGCCTGCAACGAAGAAAGATCTGGCAGAGATGCTTAGGATGGTCCTCTCGCTTACCCGAATGGGCTGGCAAGTCGTCCAGATAAGGCTGAACGATATGACGAATGTCATGAAAAGTGTAGGACATCACACGCTGAAAAGTGGCTCCAGCGTTTTTCAAGCCGAACGGGAGTTTTTTGTACGCGAAAGTACCCCACGGACAGATGAATGTGGTCTTGTGTTGATCCTCAGGTGCAATATTGATTTGGTTATATCCTAAGAAACCGTCCATTAAAGAATAGATCTCACTCCCAGCACATTCATCGATGATCTGGTCTATAAACGGAGTGGGATAATTATCCTTTGGACAGGCGCGATTGATGTCGCGATAATCCACACAGACTCTAATCGTACCCTACTTTTTATCGAGAGGGACAATGTTAGACACCCATTCTGTGAGGGGGATGGGATAAATGAAACCCGCGTTCAGAAGTTTTTCAACTTCTGCCTTGATGGCGGCTGCTTTTCGAGGATGCATGGGGCGTAAGTGTTAGTGCACGTGTTTCGCACCTGGATAGGTTGGAATCTCGTGTACTACGATACTGGGATCAATCCTTGGAATTTCCTCATAAGACCACGCAAAAAAATCTCTGAATTCTTTGAAAAGCTCAGTATAGACTTGAATCTCATCGGGAGAACAAGTCACACCCACGTGAATATTCTCAACGATCCCCGGTTTAACGGAGATGTTGATTGGAACAGTTTGAGTAATGTTACTCAGGTTACCCTCCGAAAAAACCTCGTGCGTCAAGATGGGTGTTTGAAGAGGAGGGGAAGGAACCTGAGTAGCATAATGCTCCAGACAATCAGTCATTGCCCCCAAGCTAGGCATAAACGAGGAGCGATGATGTCCATCGCCCCAAGGCAGCTCCTCAAGAGACATAGTTTCAATGATAGCCTCATCGGAAGGAAAAGTCTCTCTGAGAGGATCAGGTGAATCAGCCTGACCAAGCCAGGGGGATTAAGAGTAGACGTCGAGAGCCATGCTCAAAGGAGCATGCTGAGGAGGCGGAGGATCCGATGCAGCAACAATCTCACAGTAGTTGATCTCTACTGGTGTTAAAGGCATGGATTCTCCAAACTCATATACCTGCTTAGGTGTAGGAATGAGCCAGGGGTCATCGGACATGGACAACATGTTGACTTGAGCGGTATGTGGTGGCAGTGCGGGAAAGATACCCATGAGGACTGGGTCTTTGAAGAGACCAGGTCCTACACTGTCCGGGGGATTCGGAATTTGATCCACGTATGGTACGTTGTTCTCAGAGTTAGAGGTGAAAAATTACAACTGATCCACTATGAAAATCTTGCCCTCATGAGGGAACTTAATGAATCGAAAGACGGTGGACGGCACGCAGAGCATGGCATGGGTCCAGCTGCGGCCAAGAAGTATATTGTAGTTGAGTTTAGCGTCAACCACTTCTACTTCTACGTTGACAGTTTTTCCCTGTAATGTGATCGCTAGACTCTCGAGAACGCCCAGGGGTTTAGATTCCCGACCATCAAATGCCTCAAGGGCATTGGGAGATGACGACAGGGCTGGAGAGCCGATGGCCTTCCATCAAGCGGAGGACATAACACAGGTAGATGCACCCTCATCCACGACGGCCCTATGAAGGTTCAGACCATTAATCCCGACTTGAATAACCAGAGTGATTTGATGTGGAAGTCGGGGAGTGAAATTCTCCAGATTGAAGGTGAGAAGACTCGAGTCAGCGGGATCAATGCCCCCGATTGCAGACAGTAAAGCCTTCCGTTGTGAAGGACAAATTTGAAGAACTTATAGTGCAGACCTAGCACATGGCGCCTGTGCCAGATCCTTTACAATACTGTAATGTTGAGCATCACGAGCGTTTGGATTATAAGAAGATCTTCGAAGGACACCTTTGGGAGGTGGCTTCACAACGGGTTCAGGAGAAAGCTTCTCGATTTCCAATGGACCGGAGACAGGTGGGGGAGGTGGCCCATCCGCAACTGCCTTCCCGGGTGCCTGCCGCGGTTCGTTGTAATCCTTCGACCGCGTAGCGACAGAGATAGGTGCAACACTCTTCACCATGAAAACCTGAGACCCAAACGGTGTAGATGGTGACGACTGTTCGACCATCTGGGTCTGGTGAGATGGAAATGGCTCTTTCAAAACAGCTGGAGTCCCTTTAGGGCCTTTAAGAAGTTGACTAACCTCGGATCGTCGTGGACAATCCTTAGTATAATGGTCCCCTTCACAGATGAGGCAAGGGTACTTCGGTTTTCGCTGGGAGCCATCCTCAGTACGAGATTTAGATTCTGGTTTCGGGGCATAAGATTTAGATTTTCCTTTGCCCTTCTTCTTCCCCTTGGAGGATTTGTCCACAGGATTGGCCTGAACGACATTCAACTCCGCGGTTTTACCAGAATCAGATGAGGCGGGATTAGCAGAGGTATTGTTGGAAGAATTAGCCTTCTGCTTCCCATTTGAAGATTTCTTCGAATTCTGAGAGACAGAACCAATGACACCATCCACCGCAGGGGTGGGCAGAGCCTTAGTGGTTCCGGGCCATGGAGCATCAGTAAAGATGTCATAAAGCGTTCCGGACTGAGAATAGACAAGATCCAGGTATTGGGCACGCGCGATGGCTTGTTCCTCTGTCACGCACGCTCCCATCGCAATATCCTGAGCGATTTTATTCACAAAGGAGGTGGTGAACCAGTGAGTCAGTATCTGATCAAGTATGTGAAACTTGATCAGTCTATGACGACGCCGCCACTCATGAATGTGATCTGAGATGTGAGTGGCTTTATCCTGCTTCAGGGAAGTCAGGAGATGCGTCCCGACTTCATACCGAACGGGTAACTGGAAATGCGTGAGGAAAGCCATGGCTAAAGAGTTGAAATCTTGAAAAATGCCACGGGATAACTCTATGTACCACTTAGCGGTAGCTCCAGTTAAAGTAAGCTGGAAGAGGCGCAGGCGAATCGAATCGTCGATCCAAGAGTTAGATGAACACCAAAGATGATACGTCATCACATGCGCCTGGGGGTCCTCCCCAGCTTTTCCCTCAAACTTGGGGCAATCACTTGGTATCTTGGTGGGAACCGGAGGCCAATACGGATTATGTAAAATCGGATCATTGGTCAACTTTGAAACATCCGGCATCTCCAAGGTAGCCAGGAATGGCAATGGAGGATAAACTGCCATGCCAGGCCCAGGATGAGGCCCAGTACCCATACTCCACGACGGTTGTGAATATCCTTGCCCCCACGGGTTCTGTCCTGCAGGATTCTGACCGTAGGGGGCGTAGGTCATATAACCAGACTGATTTGGATGCTGGTAACCATAGTGTGGGGCTTGATAACCAGGGTACGGACCCTGATTATGCGTCGGCCCTGTATAAGGAGCGTTTGGATTTGGATGCTGAGTGTAGGTAAAACCGGGTGGAGGAGGATAATACTGAGAGCCTCTGAGCTGGTTATAGTTCGGTTGAGACTGACCATGAGGATAATAACCACCCTGAGGATGAGTAGGCTGCTGAAAAGTGGAACCCTGCGGAGCCTGATACGTAGGGCGCAGCTGTTGATTTGGCTGCGACATTGAATGAACCGGCTGCTGTGCAGGGTTAATGGAATGAGCGAGCTACCCTGAATGAACAGGTTGACCCGACTGAGAGGGCTGACCTGAGTGAACAGGTTGACCCGGGTGCGAGGGTTGACCTGAATGACCAGGTTGACCCGGATAGATAGGTGGCGTCGGTTGCGCAGGTTGACCTGGTTGTATGTGAGCCCTAGGTTGTACCGGATGGGCCGGCTGGCCTGGAGGCGGGACACCGGGTTGTACCGGATGAAACGGTTGGCCCGGTGGTGGAACAGGACCAGGTGCTTGCTGGAAACCGGTTTGACCTGAAGCAGAACCATAGGATGGTCCCGGCTGATATGCAACGTTAGAAACAACAGGATACTGTGGTTGCATCGGTAAAGAAGGCTGGATTTTCCCCCCAGGACCATAGACCGGTCCCGGTTGATACCCTGGCTGAGGCTGAACAGGTTGACCAGAAGGGCTATAATACTATCCTTGCAGACCATACGATGGCCCTTGTTGGCCGACAGGATAGCCTTGAATGGGCTACCCCTGTGGATCATAAAGATAGCCAAGTTGGCCCGTAGGTTGGCCTTGGAAAGGCTGTCCTTGCGGGTTATAAGCCTGGTTATACGGTAAACCTTGAGCATAGAGATAAGCCTCAGGAGCGGGTAGACGCAAAATCTCCCCGTGCTCGTCATACTGACCTGGGAAAGCATACACGGGAGTACCATCCTGTGCATAATGCGAAAAGTAAGATCGGTAGGGATCTTGGGAGGACGGTCCAACCTCGACGTTCGGCTGTTGCAAGGAAAACCGATACTCCTCCGGAGAGATGTTCTCTGGTATAGCAGTAGCTAGATAAACATCTTCAGGAGTTGGCCCAGCCCTATTAGCAGATGCTGAGACAACAGGAGAAGAGGCGGCCACACAGACAGTGGGCCGGATGGGAACATAAGTGACGGGCGTCTGAGGAGACACCTCGGGTGTAGTAGCAGCTGGCCTCGAAGCAGGAGATGATATTCCCATAGAGGCTGCAGCGGAAATGATCTGACCCAGAGATCTGTAACCCTGTGGTAAAGAAGGACTGGCTATTGACATGGCAGCCAGCTTAGAGTTGTCTCCCTCAAATAATCTTCGTGGGAAGAGCTGATAGTCTTCACTAGACGTTGGGATTTCCTCACCTGAATCACTCATGGTTGATCCTGCCGTTAAATCATGCAAAATGCGGCGAGGACTAGGAGGAAATACAACAGCAACAAAAGGCGAACCTGAGGTAAGAGAAAGGAAATCAGCTCCTAATCTCAATTCAGACACACGGTCCGAAAAGGTCCAATTGAACTCAAATGGTCCTCCAAAGGGTTGCTCAGCGAGAACCGGTCCCCCGTCAGGAAACTCGGAAACAACAGGCTGTTGTGGTTCGACAGAGGATTGGGAAGTCTCTGAAGAATCGTACGTGTAAGGACTACCAGTAGACGAAACCGAAGGTTCTGCCACTGTGGAAAAAGACCAAAGAAAAAGAAGCAAACACACACACGGGCTGAAAACGAGTTAAGACACACGATCAAACGGTCAACAAGCAATATCTAAGTGGGCGTGTAATCGTGGGTGATTAATTTTTACCACATTGAAAAGTAAGAAACTCTACCGTTTCATATTTTAAGAGTCGAGAAACGATAGAAAGATGACTCTATCTCTTTCAGATTTGATACAAGCGTGAAAGGACAAGAGCTCGACGGTCTTTTCAAGTTTAGGGAGTCAGAAAAGACCAAATGACTGCTCAGGAAAAACTAGGCACAAAGGGTGTACCAAATATCCGTGAACTACAATATACACCTTGGTTTCAATAATGAAACAGAAATCGACCGAGGACTTTCCGTACGTGCAGGTAATCTCCCCGAATGCTGTGTTCGGTGTATCACGGGTATAGGGCGGCAGACTCGGCTTCCTGCGGATAAAGGATTGAAAACTTAGAGGGGTCTCCCTTTATATACGCGACGGTACGGGGAGCACAAGTCCGTACTAGCGCTGTCTAAAGCCAAAAGGCGAACGACAGCTGCTAGGTTTAAAGACGCCGGAACACGTCTCTAGCCTAGACCTCTAAATATGTTTCGTTAGATTTCAATGCTGCCTTAGGTTAATTGGATAGATTTTAAAGTTGATCTTCAATTAAGTTTCAATTTTCAGGCCCTATCGTATGCAATGTCTTAAAAGACTCTTAAATGCAAAGCTACATGCCACAGTCCAACATTTCGTTCGATGAAAACTAATTACAGAAGAGTTGAGAGCTTTTACACAAACGAAATGATCGGAAGACAAACAATGAGATCTCTAATGCAACTAATGAAATTGAAAACTTTTCATTCAAATCACTAATCACTAGCAAAATCGAAAAGATTACAATTTGCACTAATTCAACCAAAAGCACAAGAGATTTTTTTTTGTAATTTTCAACGTTTGATAGCTAATATGCACTAAACAAACTGAAAACAAACGGAACAACTTGAGAAACGATATTGAGAGAGAAAAAAAAACAAATTTCACTCAACAACACAAGCAATCAGATCCCAAATCGACCAAAGTCTCTCAAAACCAAGAAAAGACTCAAAGGCTCCAATGGATCGTGTGATCTAGGCCCAAGGCAAGACCAAACGAAATTTGAATGAAGGAATGAACAATCACCTAAAAATCGCAACAAAACAATGAAAAACTACTAAGAGGATGCAGAGGAGCAATCAGAAAGTCGACCGGACAAACGAAACACCAAAACTCCCAAGGAGGGCTCGATACACTAAGCCACTAGATGCCCTAGGGCTCAAAACGTGAAATCGATAGATAAAAGCAAACAACCAAAGGACGGAGGCGAATTCCTAGTCAAACAGGACTCCAACACACTCAGGTAGTCGGAAAATCAAGAAGAAAAGCACTGACCAAACCCAGAGAGCTCAAAATTGAGGAAACTAAAAAACCTTACAGGAGTGGCGTGACTGTAAGGCTGCAACTGGCGCCAGAAAGCAATTGGCGTGGGCTAAACAAAAGCAACATGCGCTAATTGGCGCGACTGTCGAGCTAAAAAGCGCGCCAGTCGAGTTTCTCAGCCAAAAAAAAAAAATAACTACTCCAGAAGCAGATCAATGTATACTAAGCAAACCAAGAAGTAAAAAACAGCAAAAGAACCCAACCCAGAAGGCTCATCAAGCAAGGAAAAACATAAAAGAATCAAAACGAGACAATATAAATGAGACAGTGAAATCTAGATGATCCCTAGTGGAGTCGCCAAATTGTTGAGGAGGTAAATCCCCTCTGCGGACAGAGGCAATCCCTACTAGCCCAGCAGGGGTCTAGCAACAATCACGAAATGTTACAACGCAAGTTCCTAGTTAAGAAATGAAAAGACCAAAGATCGAGGCCTACCTGGAATCCAATGCTACGATCTGAAGAAGAGAGCGTTCCCGTTCCTCAGCCTCGGCAGATCACAATCCTCCATGATCTCCGTGGATGGATACCTGCACGTGCAAGAAAAAAACAGATACAAGCATAAAATCCGGCATACGCAACTAAATATCAGTCAGAAAGGATACTACTCATATTAACATAATCGAAAACAGAGTGGAACCATAATCGTAATCATTCATTAAATAACGATCGAAAGAGATTACAACCAATGTTCTGACGTAGTGGTCTCCTTCGGATGGGTCTCCAGTTGTTCACGTCTCGCAAAGCTCGCCAGGGAAAGGGAAAACCTCTCCTGAGTCTCTCGATGATATTCTCCTTACTTGAGTCGGCCTTAAGGGAAGAAAGAGGGCTCTTACAGCACAAAGGCTCTTGGGAATTTGGAGATTCAAAGCTTAGGCACTTCAAGGCTAGCTTGCCATGGAATTGAGTAGGCTTTTATAGATGGGGAAAGAGGGAGTTGGGATCCCTATTATTGTGGGATTGGCCCTATCAACAAGAAAGGTTCCATGGGAGGTGGCAAAACCACTTCCCTTCCATAGAACTCCCGCAGCCAAACCTCCCAACTCAAGATAGGAAATGGTTTCTGAGTTTGTTGAAACACAAATTCCGCCATCTTTATTTAAAAAACACTCCTTAAATTGGCTGGCGCGACTACTGCTCTGGGACAGAGCGCCAATTGGCGCGGCTTCTTTGTAGGATTTTCCCCATTGGTGCGAGTGGTGAACTGTCTGCCCCTCGCCAATGCAAAAGGAGATGTTTTTATGATTTTTTGCAAGGAGATGTCTTTAGGGCAATTGAATCTCATGCTTAGAGGAATGCATTGATGATGTTTTCAAGGCATGACAATGTTCATAGGTCACAAAATGGGTCCCCCATTGTGCGGGACGGGGAATGGTAGGGACGGTGACAAATTACTGTATAACAGCTAGTATCTTGCTGGAGTACTTGGTGCTTATCCAGAAGAATTGTTGTCGCCCGCTAGTAATCAGTTTGCTTCTGTACTCATGTTTGATATCTCAATTTTGGTCATTACCTATATTTGTGCTTTATGGCCTGCCACTCCCACATTATAATGGCAGCAACAGGTATTGGAGCCACTCATGGAGTGCTTATTAAAGGAGGGGATGCATTGAAATGTGCCTAGAAAGTCCAATGTGTTGTATTTGATAAAACAAGTACGTCACAAAGGGGAAAACATATGTTACTAGTGCTAAAGTTCTATCAGACATGCAACTGGGAGACTTTCTTAGAATAGTTTCTCCTGCAGAGGCGGGCAGTGAACATCCATGGGAAAGGGTAGTGGCAGACTATGTCTTAATGAAAAATAATTTGAAAGATGTTATTATTGCAATTGACTTGTCCAGGAAAATTTTTACTAGGATCTGGTTGAATTATATTTTGTAATGGGTTATTTGAAATTGTTATCAGTGCTCTTCAAAGTGAAGACAAAAAAAAGATAAGAATTAATGAACGCATATGAATGAATGAATGAATGAAATTTTAACGTCCACGAGACTAAAAATAGCATATGGGACTATGGGTTCCCTGTTTTCGCCTTTTGCATTTCAGTCCTTTTCTTGTTCAAATTGATGATGAGATGGCCCAACCTTCCAACTATCTCATCGCTCAAAAGATAACGCCAAGAAACCGATGCTAACATATTCCCATAGCTTTCTCTGATGTCTTTGAACACAACACATTCCAAAATGAAATGTTTTTCTGATTCCACTACTCCAGACGCGCAAAATGTACACATTCGTTCTTCCCAAGCTTCTTTAGGCCTTTTCCACCACCCTGTTTCACATTGAAGATGATGCGAGTTGGTTCTTAATTGAGCAATAAGAACCTTTGATCTCCACAGAATGGTAGCTCCAATGTACTCTTTTTGTTGGATATCATACATAGGGTTGAATTCTTCGATGTAGTACTTCTTCTTTCTACCCAACTCTTTTTGCGATACCTGTTTACAAAATTTATTCATAACAAAATTCTTTAGCTCTTTGCTATTTGTGGGACAAGCATTGAGGTAGATATTCCATTTTTGCATCCATGTGTAGTTTTGTCTCATCCATGGTTTCTTTCTTTCACTCATGCCTTCCTTGAAGACAACATTAGGCCATCTACCTACTCCCATTTGCTCAATTCTTTTTAGATATCTTATGAGCTTCACCATAGCAATTGCTTCAATGGGAATTTCTCCTGTTTCACTCAACATTATCTCATAAGGTATCGAAATTTTTATTTTTAACTTGCTCATGATCAAACGTTTTTATGATTTTCTCAATTTGCTTCCATTTTGAGATAGGGGTGTCGCTAGCCCACAATTCACACCCATATAGCATCACTAGACAAACTAGGAGTCCAAAAAGCACTTTAATCATTTTCCAATCCCATAACTCTTCTTCTTTGCATATGTTTTGAAGAGCATACTATGCTTTCCACCCTCCTAAGATTCTCTTCTTTCTGCAGTCCTCCCAATTAAGTTTGTTGTTGAAATCGATCTCGAGGTATTTGTACTCATTTACTTCTTCAAGAGTGTTGCCTTCAAAGAAGAACGTATGCTGACTTTGCTTCTTTTTATTAAAGAAAATCATTATCTTGGTCTTGCTAATATTGACTTGCATCCCCACTGGTCTATAAAAATGCTCAAGGGAAGATAAGTGCATCTGCAATCCATGGGCAGATTTAGAAATCAAAACAAGATCATCAACATATAAAAGAAGCTTTATCACAACCCCCCCCCCCCCAACTTAACACAATCTCCACCTTGCAAGTTTAGCCACTCTTCCAGTTTATCAATATATAAACCAAAAAGAGTAGGGGATAGCGGACAACCTTGCTTGACTCCAATGTCACTGTTCTACAAAAATGCTCAAGGGCACATAGGTGCATCTGCAATCCATGGGCCGATTTAGAAATCAAAACAATATCATCAGCATATAAAAGAAGCTTTATCACAAACCCCCCCCAACCGAACACATCTCCACCTTGCAAATTTAGCCACTCTTCCAGTTTATCAATATATAAACCAAAAAGAGTAGGGGATAGCAGACAACCTTGTTTGACTCTAATGTCACTTCTAAAGCTTTTTGAAATACCCGCTGAGGTTCTAATTTCGACTTTCACCTCTTCATAAAGTCTTTGGACAACAACTCTATAATGCAAAGGAATTTCAAGTTCTTCCATTCTACACCACAACTTATCTCTAGGAACTGTGTCAAATGCCTTTTGAAGTCAACGAAACAAAAAAATAATTATTCTTTATTCCCCTAAACATTTTCAATAACGTGTCTCAACGTGATGCCGTGATCCACTATAGAATGCTTCGGCCTAAAACCTGCTTATCCTTTTCCCCTCTTTTCTTTCACTTCTTCCCACTTACTGATTCTATTTTCTACCATGCTGCCGAAAAGATTTGTAAACAAAGGCTTGATCATAATGGTTCTATAATTGGACGGATTATTAATGTCTCCACTTTTAAAAAGGGGTATTTCTAGGCTAGTTGTCTAGTCTCCTCGGAATCCTTGTTGAATGATGTTGTTGAATATTTCCATGATGTGTGGTGCAAGAGTGTTCCTTCCCCATTTTAGATACTATGCTTGAAGTTCAACCAAGTATTTTGCCTTTCCTATTTTCAACTTTTTAATTCCAATCTCCACCTCCTGTAATGTGAAGAGCTTTGTAGTTGTGTTGACCCCATGGGGAGGCTCAACCTCTGATTCTTTCTCATAGAGTTGTCTTGCATATTCAAACCACTGATTAGCTGTAACATTATTTTTTATTTTCTTCTTCCTTGGTTGAAGTTCATGCCAGAAAATTTTTGGGTTATTCTTGCCTAGATATATTAAATCTTCTCGCCTTATTTGCATGAACTCATCTTTTTTCCTTTTTAATATCTTCTTATATAACTTATCCTTGCCTGTTTTTTTCAAGGTTCTCTTTGCCTTTTTACATTCTTCATCAAACCAAGCATTTACAGGAAAACAATTTGATTCTAATTTCCTATTTTTTTCTCTTTTTCACTTCTCAAGTGACCTTTGAATTATATTATGTTATGGGCACATCAATGCTTGTTTGAACCAAAGTCCACTCATATGTGATCTCGACGGCTTAAAGTGCGCCGATGATAAGCCAAGAGGAGCCCCTAAGAAGTAGATCTCCCAAACATTCTATCAAGCAATCGACGGTGCACAATCATCCTGGGAGCACCCTTCTCATCTCCAGAAACAACCAAAGGTGCCCCCAAGAGCAGTTTCTTGATTTTCAAAACCAAACGCGGTTTATATGTTAGTAATGAAGTTGGCTTGGATCTGCCTTCATTATATTTACAATGTTTTGTACCACGAGTTGAAAGCTTGAATTGAATTTATAAAGGGAGTCGAGAGTCCATTTTCTAAAAGGAGCTTGATTAAAAAAAACAACAATTTTGAAACTATCAACTGAATTAGTTCCATAGCTAATTTTGACAGTCAAGCCGAAGCCATAAATAAAAGTTGGAGAGTTCCATTTTGTAAGGGTTTGGAAGTTGGAAATTTTGGAGTCAAGAATGCAATGTAACGAGTGAATCTTTCTGAAATTGAAGAATATAAACTTGTTTGATTCCAGTTCTTGTGGAATTGCAGAAATCTCTTTTTGTTTTGTCATTATTGCATTAATGTTTTTCTTCCGCTAGAATGTGTGTAATGAAGTTGTGGATCTTTGTAATTTTGAATGTGAATTTATCTTGAACAATACTCATATTTCAGATTCAAATAGTCTTAAAGTGCACTCCACCATGTTGGAAATCCACCCACGTCCTGTGCCTTTTTTGTCATTATTTCTACATGGTCAAAACTCAGATTCTTAATTACCCGAGTTAGTAAGCCATGTTCACCTTAATATTTCTTCTATCCACCCTTTAATAGAAGTCCTGCAACCCGCATTCATCTTGGCCAATTTGGTTTTAAAGCCATGTTTTAAAACTAGATCATTCATTGCAAGATCTCATGGTCCATCTCTCCAACTACAAATTTTTAAGAGCTTTCATCAATCCATAGATGTCCCGGGCACTGGTTCCCCCACGGCTAGGAATTGTATCCGGTGAAACAACACACTCTACATCATTAAGTAACCCATGATTATCCCAACCCCTGGTGGGCGATGAACAACTAGCCTTAAGGGGATAATCACTGCTACATCATTCACATCATGCTCTCATCCCTTGCAGCCCCGATGTTAGGTCCCTATATTACTAGTTTAGTCCCTTATTGTTATTACTGTAGCCCCCTTATTGTTATTGTAGTACCCCTGTAACCCCATTATTTTTATTATTGTGCCCTTACATGATTATTGTTAGGTCGGCTAGGATTATATTGTGGCCCCATGGACTCCTATATATAGAAGGAGGTTTTGATCATTTGTATCATCCAATAATTTTTCATTTATGTAATGTATTGGAGGCTACCCCCTCGAAGTGGCTAATTTCTAAGGCGTTGATCTCTCTTTTCTTCTATTTTTGGAGCTAGTTTCACAACATTTGGTATCAGAGCTTTGGATTCTAGGGTTTCGCTGCTCCAAACAGGATATCCTAGAATTTTTGCTATAACTGTTTTTCTATGAAGGTTCAGAAGCTGAAAGTTTTAGAGCACGAAACAAGAATCCCGAGGAACATCATCACAAAATTTCAGAGCTTGGTTCGCAATATTTTTGGAGATATGATCTGTGGAAGTTAGGGCTTTTTGTAGGCTCCTGAATTTAACCTAAACAGGTCATCGCGACATTTTCGCTATAAATATGTTTCTACGAGGTTTTAGAAGCTGAAATTTTCACAGAAGCTGAAATCTCGAGGAACGTTGTGAAGAAATTTCAGAGATTGATTCACATTATCTTCGGAGGTAGGTTCTGTGGAAGTTAGGACTTTTTCAGGCTCCTGAATTTCATCTCAAAGAGGTGATCGTGGGAAAAGCTTCATAAATCTCTCTTTGAACATCGAATTGGAATTCTGTAAAGAGTGGCTGAAAGTACACGAGCTTTAGTTTCATGTTTATAAATTTTAGAGCCGAAGGAGGAAACAATGACACGTGGAAAGTCGTACAAGTTCGCTCTACTGAACTAGTCCATAATTAGGTCATTGTGGGAGATTAGACATAACTTTGTCTTGAAGAATCAAAATCAGGTCAAACCTGTGGCATTCGAAAGAGGATTCAGAGGGCTACCTCAGGGAAAGTTTTTAGATATTGAAGATCCGAAATCACAGAGATAATTCAGTTTCAATATAGAGCTCCTCAAAATCAATAAAAATGGGTGTATTTTTTTTCTTCGAATTACATAAGTCTCATTTGAAAAAAATTAGTTTGAATTTATTCCAAGGGCATATTGAAGAACATATATCGATATTGGGTTCTAAAATGCCCCTTAAAAAGAATTCAACACCCATTAAGCCTTCATAAGGCTCTAATATGACTCATGAAGACAAATAAATGCAACATGAGATCTAAAAATTATAGATCAAGTGCACCTATTGCAAAGAGAAACAAAAAATGAAATGTAAGTTTTAAAGAAAGGCATGGAAACTAAGATGGATGTTTTGAAGAAAGGCATGGAAGCTAAGATGGAGGGCATGGAAGCTAAGATGGAGGGCATGGAAGCTAAGATCGATGAAAAAATGAAAAATATGAAGAATGATCGAAAAGTAGACATCAAAGGTTTGGCAAAATTGATACAAGAAATGTTTCCTAATGGCGAAAAAATAGTACAGGAAACTCATGATGAGAAAAAAATAAATGGTAATCATGATTTCATAAACTCTAATGTTGGATGGAAGAACCACCATATTCCAAAGATGGATATGAGGAAGTTTGAAGGCAAGGATCCTGTAACATGGATACTACAGATGAAGCAATATTTTGATCTCAATAATGTGCAAAACACACAAAAGGTCCACATTGCAACTTTACATTTAGAACAAAATACATTTATATGGTATTGATGGCTTTGCTCCCGTAAAAAAATTGTCACTTGGTTAATTTTTACGGAGGAAATGATAGCACATTATGAGGATACAAAAAGCAACACCTTCTTTAGCCAACTGATAAATCTAAAAAAAAAGGGTTCAATGGTGGAGCACATTGAGGAGTTCCAAAAATTGAATATGGGTAACTGATATTCCAGAGGAACATAGGATTGATGTTTTCATAGGGAATTTAAAGGATAACATCCAACATGAAGTTCGTGTTTGGGAACCTGATTCATTGGAGAAGGCATTTAGGTTGGCAAGAAAAATTGAATGTAAAATTATGGCGACAAGGAAGCCTACCACTCACATCTATAAATATGGAAGTATTCATACTCCTAGATTTCCACAACCTTTAGGGTTGACGCCACAACAATTGGAAGAAAAAAGAGCAAAAGGGATTTGCTACAGTTGTGATAGAAAATACACTAAAGGCCATAAGTGTGCTGAGAAGAAATTATTTTACATAGATTGTGAAGAGGAAGAAGAAAATGAACAAGAATCTTCAAAAGAAGAGGATATACACCACCAACCAACCCTAGAAGAGGAAGAAATGAGTCCAACCATATCATGTAATGCATTGGTAGGAATTACCACTCCTCAAACTCTCAAGATAGAAGGACATATCAAGAAGAAAAAGGTAATAGTGTTGATTGATTCAGGTAGTACCCATAATTTTATTCATTGTAAGGTAGCCAAGGAATTGAATTGTTTCCTATACCTAGCACCAAAATGTCAAGTGATGGTTGCAAATGGAGGAACTATAAATTTCTCTAGAAAATGCCATAATATCAAGCTAACCATGGGGGAATATGTATTGACTAGTCCAATGCTTTCCATTCCTATGGGAGGTGCTGATGTTGTACTAGGAGTACAATGGTTACAATCTTTGGGGACGGTAGCTTTTAATTTTCAACAACTTTTCTTGAAATTTTTTTCAGAAGGAAAGGAAGTCGAATTACGGGGTATTGCGGGGAAGCCAGGAAGGATAATAAGCTCTAATGTCATGACAAAGCTTATAAATAAAGAACAGCGAGGCGTAATTGCACAATTATGCTCACTAGAAGTTCCAACATCAAAATCATCTATTTCTGCAGATCTCCAACAAGTCTTGGACAATCATTCCAAGGTGTTTGAAACTTCCAAAGGACTCCCACCTATTCATGATCATGATCATGCTATTCATTTGATTCCAGGAAGTGTTCCTCCAAACATCAGGCCTTATAGATATCCTTACTTCCAAAAGAGTGAAATTGAACGTATGATTGCAGAAATGTTAGAGGCGGGTATAATTCAACCTAGTCCAAGTTCTTTCTCTGCTCCTGTAGTATTGGTACACAAGAAGGATGGATCATGGCGAATGTGTCCGGATTATAGGGAGCTCAATAAGCTCACCATTAAAGACAAATTTCCCATTCCTATGATTGATGAGTTATTGGATGAATTACATGGAGCAATTTATTTTACCAAGTTGGATCTTCGTTCAGGATATCATCAAATTAGAATGAAGACTGAAGATATTCCAAAAACAACATTTCGAACTCATGAGGGTCATTAGGAATTTTTGGTCATGCCTTTTGGCCTTACCAATGCACCTTATACATTTCAAGGGTTGATGAATTCCATTTTCAAACCCTTCCTTAGAAAACTTGTGCTAGTATTTTTTGATGATATACTAATCTACATTAGGTCTTGGAAGGATCATGTTCAACATGTTGACAGGGTGATCAAACTATTGCAGGAGAAACAATTATATGAAAAAACATCCAAATGTTTCTTTGGAGTAAAAGAGGTGGAATATCTGGGTCATATTGTATCTCACGAGAGTGTTAAGGTAGATCCTAACAAAATTAAAGCCATTAAGGAATGGAAAGTCCCCACAACCATAAAGAAGTTGCGAGGATTTCTCAGGTTAACAAGGTATTATCGCAAGTTTATTAAGAATTATGGGAGAATAGTAGCACCTCTAACAACATTATTGAAGAAAGATGCATTTTCATGGACTCTTGAAGCAACTAAGGCCTTTGAACATCTTAAAGAGGCAATGTGCCTAGCACCGGTCTTAGGTACACCAGACTTCACAAAAACCTTTATTGTGGAATGTGATGCCTTAGGAAATGGAATTCGTGCTTTCTTAATGCAAGAAGGAAGACCCATTTATTTTTGAAAGTTGTCCAATCAAAGGAAAGTATTTAAAGAAAGCTATTTATGCGAAGGAAATGTTAGCAATACTACATGCACTTAAAAAATGGTGACCTTACCTAATGGAAAGACACTTCAAGGTAAAAAATGATCATGATAGTCTTAAACACTTTTTGGAACAAAGACTATCTTCAGAAGAGCAGCAAAAATGGGTCACAAAGATGTTGGGTTATGAATTTGAAATAATCTACAAAAAACGAAAGCTAAATGTTGTTGTAGATGCACTCTCAAGAAAGAATGAAGAGGTGGAAGCATTGCTTTGTGCCATTTCTATTATCCAACCAGATTGGATAACCGAAGCAAGGGATGAATGGAAGAAGGAAGAAGAAGTGTGGACACTCATTCAAAATTTGCAACAAGATCCTAGTACATTTGATACATTTAGTTGGAAAAATGATTCCTTATGGTACAGGCAAGATCCTAGTACATCCGATACATTTAGTTGGAAAAATGATTCCTTATGGTACAAATATCACTTACATCTTTGTAAGAATTCCCAACTAAAACAAAATATTCTTTTGGAATTGCACACTTCTCCTTTAGGGGGACACTCAGGATTTTTAAAAACTTACCACAGGGTGAAGAAAGAATTTTTTTGGGATGGCCTTAATATGATATTCAAAAGTTTGTGGCGGAATGTTTGGTTTGCCAGTAAAATAAATTTGGGACAATTAAGACCCCGGGTCTTCTACAACCTTTATCCATTCCAAGTCAACGTTGGGAGGAGATTTCAATGGATTTTATCATAGGTTTACCTAAGTCTAAAGGAAATAATGTCATCATGGTGGTAGTTGATAGAATTACCAAGTATGCACACCTTTTGTGCATTATCTCATCCATTTAAAGCAAGTACAATTGCTATTACATTTATGGACAGAATTCAAAAGATACATGGAAACCAAAAGATTATTGTGAGCGACCGAGATCCCATTTTTACTGGAGATTTTTGGACAGAGTTATTTTCTTGTTTGGGTACTCAATTAGCTCATAGCTCATCTTATCATCCTCAATCCGATGGTCAAACTGAGATAGTGAATAAATGTTTGGAAGAATATCTTCGTTGTTTTGTATCTGATAAACAAACACAATGGGTCAAGTGGTTACCTCTCGCTGAATGGTGGTATAACACTTCCTTCCGTACTACAACAAAAATGACCCCATTTATGGCACTTTATGGATATCATCCACCGTCCATCATATCATCTTTAAGAGAAAATTCTAATGTTCGAGCAGTGGAAGATCACATCGAGCATCAACAATAAGTTTTCCAACTTTGAAAAGGTAACCTAAATTTGGCACAAAATCGAATGAAACAATAGGCAGATCAACATCGCAGCGAGAGAAGTTTTGATGTAGGAGACTAGGTATTTTTACGACTACAACCATACAAAAAAATATCCCTCAAGCAAGCTAAGAAGGATAATAAATTATCTCCAAAGTACTATGGTCCTTATAAGGTGTTGCAAAATATTGGTACTATGGCATTCAAATTGGAGCTTCCTGCTTCCTCGCGAGTGCATCTAGTTTTCCATGTTTCATGCTTAAAGAATGTTATAGGTGAAAATCTTCCAGTTCAAACAATATTGCCAAAACTTGATGAGGAAGGAAAAATCATATTGGAACCTGAAGTAGTCACTGAAACAAGAAATCGACAGCTACGAAATCGATCAATTTCAAAGTATCTCATCAGGTGGAAGAACTTACCCACTGAAGATTCTACATGGGAGGATGAGAATTTTATACAAAAGCACCCAAAGCTACTCAAGTGTTGAGGACAACACTTTTTTGATGGAGAGGGGCATGTTAGGTCCTTATATTACTAGTTTAGTCCCTTATTGTTATTACTGTAGCCTCCTTATTGTTATTGTTGTACCCTTATAACCCCAATATAGTTATTATTGTGCCCTTACATTATTATTGTTAGGTCGGTTAGGATTATATTGTGGCCCCATGGACTCCTATATATAGAAGGAGGTTTTGGTCATTTGTATCATCCAAGAATTGTTCATTTATGTAATGCATTGGAGGTTTCCCCCTCAAAGTGGCTGATTTCTAAGGCGTTGATCTCTCTTTTCTTCTATTTTTGGAGCTGGTTTCACTTTTTTAAGAGCTTTCATCAATCCTTAGATGTCCCAGGCACTAGTTCCCCCACGGACAGAAACTGTCTCCGGGGAAACAACACACTCTACATCATTAAGTAACCCATGATTGTCCCAACCCCTGGTGGGCGATGAACTACCCAACCTTAAGGGGATAATTACTGCTACATCATTCACGTCATGCTCTCATCCCCTGCAGCCCCTAGCAGTAAAAGAAAGAAAAATCAATAAAAGGAAAAAACAATATGAATAAGGGTGGAAAACCAAGTTTGGGGTAACTCATGTACCACAATTGCTCCCTCCTACATCCATACACCCAATGTATGGGCTTCCTTCATTATATCTACCCTTGTACCATGACATGTGCCTTGGAGCCTTCCCTATTTCCCCACTCCATTTTATCATTATTTCACGTTACCTGCCATTTGATGGATTTACCATGGACCTGTCACTCTCTTAGAGGTTGAAACCACCTAATGGGGTAATTTATTTACCTCTCTTATCGAGAAAGGTAACAGATGTACTTTCTAAAGCCCACTTGGAAGGGAATTCCACTATGAAGTATCCACTTTTTCCCTTGATTAGCAAGCTTATTTTCTCAATTGCACTAATGAATTGTTGTATTGGAAGGTGAGTAAATGCATTAGAACTTATGTAGGATTGCAGGTGGGTCTTCCTCTTGGAATTGGTCTCCCTATACAGGATCTAAGCCCTGCACAGAGCCATAATGGCACTTGTAGGGTGAGCATTGAGAGCCATGGGCCTCCACCACAACACATAATTAACTACCACACCACAAGCTTCTTCATCACCACATATTACATGTCTATGCCAAACCATACATAGACAATGTTGCACTTGGACCACGTTGCCCATTCTATCACACACTTCCACCTAACTCTTGGCAGCTGATCCAAGGCCCATATGAGGTTTGTCTCATCCAAAGAGACATGGGAGGGTATGCATAATCTTCTGTCCCTCACCGATGGAACATTGACTTGTTATTGAGCCATTGGAGACCCATGAGACCATGGATTGTGCCCCACAACCACTTAACAGCACCACAAGGTGTTTTTCTTGGAAATCAAGGGGCCACCCACTTGATCATTATTTTGGAGCCCTCCTCTTCATCATGGAACTTAGAGAACTCATTTTGGCCTTCCAACAACCCTTCCCACTCCATTATGCACTATTTTTGACCCTCTTGGGATGGCTTTGTTAGGATATTCCGACACAAAGGAAATAGTTAAGTATAACTTAGTCTAGCATAGAGTTAGGTAAAGTTTGTTTCTTTACTATGTACTTTTGTAACTTATAATCCGACAGTCACAATATGTGGTGATCTGATGATTCATTTTCTCATTAGTATTACCGACACTTGATCCGTGGATTAACACTCGATTGGTCCATGATCTTTATTTAGAGAGCATGGATGGTCATTTGTCCAGGGACTATTTATGAGAGAAGCTTATGTAAATTTTCTTTCTTTATATTAACAAATTGCCTGAAGTGGCCACGTTGGCTCAAGCCGTGGACTGTTTCCCTCTTTGAAGGTTTTAACCACATCAAATACTGGTGTACTGATCTGTGATATGTTTAGGAGCAGTGACCTTTGTTGTTTGATCTAAGGAACTTACCCTGTAAATTCCTACATGGTATCAAAGTTGTTTTGAGGGCTGCATCCATTGTTGATCCAAATCCGGAGCCATTTTGACTGCATGTGACTGTCATTTTCCAGATCTACTGTTTCTAACCACTTTCAGGCCAAGAGAACTGCTCTGTTGTGTCTGGAGCCTCTGTTACAGTGAGGAACCCCTTTCGTTTTATGCGAAAAGGTTTCCGATTTCCAAAGCTATGTAATTTTAGATATGTAGGTATAAATTTTTATTTGCAGTTATATTTATTTATCTCTCTGATTTATTTCGGATTATAGTATTTTTTTCTATTACCGGATCTATATCCTCTTCTCTGCGTATGCTCTCTTCTCTGCACTCTGTGCGATTTGGCAAACTAGAAACAGAAAGACGACATTTTTTCTCCTATGCTCTTTTCTCTGCGTATGCTCTTTCCCTGCGACTTTGTGCAATCTCGGGAAATAAAAAATAGCGAGGAAAATATATTTTTTCCGAATGGATTATCTAGGAATATACCATTTTGTTGCAAGGCCCATATTTTTTGTTTTTTTTTTGTGTGTGTGTTTTTTTTTGCAGGAAGAGACATGCACCACAAAGAGTAAAAAAAAACCCTTCCTCATTTCCAACAATTATATAATCATTTTACTAGCTCACTTGGTGTAAAGTTACTTTAAGAGAATAGAGGTCTTGGGTTCAAGTATTTTTGTCAAACTTCTTTTTCTAAATTTTTTTTTGTCAAGTGACTTTTTCTTAAAAGACTATTTGTCAAGTTACTTAAAAAAAAAAAAAAAAACTTTTGGCAAGTTGCCTTTTTTTTAATAAGGGTTTTATTTAAAAAGCACATGTAACTTATGTTTTAAAGTTAGTTTATGTAATAGTGTTTCTCACAATTTATAAAAAGTGAGTCACTCACCGTCTAAATTCACTTTATATTTTATTTAAGTTGAAGTCTACTTGGTCATTAGTTCATAAAGTAACATTGTAAAAGTGACTCTCACTTATTATAAAATTGGGTCACATAAAGTAGATTTTTTTTTTTTAAATGTGAGCTTATTATATTAAGTTTGGAAAAAGGGTTTTTTTTTTTTTTTTTTTTTTTTAAGAAAAACTTCATTATCAACTTTCAACATATCACGTAACTACTACATATTTTTTTCAAAAAGGCATAAATTCTTCATCTGGAAGTCGATTTTCAGAGCTGTTTTTTTTAACTGACCTAATTTTTCGAGATATTTCCATTGGAGTAGTTAGTTTCAACCTTTTCAGTTTTGGTTTTTAAAAATGGAAGGTGTATGCCTAGTTATTCTTAACAACACCAATTATTTTCAATGGCTATCATACATGGTAGACTTACTTAGAAGTAAAGGGCCTTATAGAATAGTCTCAGGACTAGAATCTAAACCTACCGATGCAGATAAAAAGGCTAAATGGGAAAATAAACAAGATCAAGCACGAGGGTTGATAGGAATGTACATTTCTCAAGACCTTAGATTTCATATCCAAGGAATTGACTTCCCTGATGAAGCTATGAAAAAAATAAATACTGTTTTTCCCATTAAAAATGAAATCAAAACCCACTAGCTTGAAAATGAGTTGCTTACCTTGGACTCCAATAATTTCTCCTCTATTGAAGAATTTTTGTCCAAATTCAAGACCCTTAGACTTCTCTTAGAAGGTTGTAAGGTCAAAAAGGAAGATGGTAGTCTTATCTATTATATTCTTGCTAAGTTAGGTCCTTCATACTCTGTATTTGTTTCCACCTTTCATTTGACTAGAGAAGCTCTCATTTCTCAAGGAACAACCTACAAGTCCCCCTCTTTTGATTCATTTTGTGGTTCTTTGATAAGATAACAAGAAAAACTCTTACACGTTGGTCTTATTAATACTGGAAACTCTTCTAAGAAATTCTTAGCAGCCCAGCAACAACGATATCCAAATAATCCTAAGAAGCAACATCCTAAAAATAATGGTCCTAAACCAAACAAGGGTCTTAAGAAATCTCAGCCGCAAACTGAAAAAACAACTCAAAAAATTGATAAGACATAAAAACAAGGGGAATAAGACATACAGACATTTCAAATTTTGTAATCGTGATGGTCATGTAGAGTCAAAATGTTTTAAGAAGATGGAAGCCTTGGAAGCAGCAATGAAGAAGCACAACATCCATTTGGAGAACTCTTCAACTTCATCTTCGGGAATGACACTTTCTGCATGTGGTTGTCAAGCATCAAGGTTTGCTTATGCATTGAATGTATCTTCTTCTTCTCATTCTCATGAGTGGCTCATTGATTCTGGAGCCTCTTACCACATGGCAAAAAATAAAGCATGTTTTTTTCATTAAAAGATTGTAACACCAAAAACATTTATGTTGCTGATGATATATCTCTTAGTGTTGTGGGGTCTGGAACCATTCATTTAGATAATGGTCAGTTTAATGATGTATTATGTGTTCCTACCTTGTCCTGCAACCTTCTATCTGTTTATCAAATAACTCATTCAAGTGAAGGGAAAACAATAGAATTCTCACCTCATGATGTTGTAATTAAGGACCTAAGCGATCCTATACATATTTTAGCTACTGGTATTGTTGATGATTCCACAAGGTTGTATAAGTTTGAAAACTTTAGGTCATCATGTCTTCCCTTCGTTTTTGTTGTTCATAATGGTGAAGTGAGAAAATTGTTGGAAATAATGAGAGGGGGGTGAATCTGTATTTCTTTTCAATTGTTAATTTTTGCCAATTAGATTCTTCACAATTAAAAAAAGAGAGGTGTATAATAATATTATTATTAAGGATTAATAAGAACTTTAGTCCTTTTTCAAATAATTGAGTACAATAGATGTGTACGGCAGCAACCCTTCAATGAATAAGGCACCAACTTGTTGCCAAGCACCAACTTGGACTTTGATGAGGCTCCGACCTCTAGGGCTTTGACCCTATCTTCTCAAGGCACCAACCTTGTGTTTAGGAGCTCCTACTCCAAGGACACCAATCCTTCTTTGCTTCTTTATGGGATTATTGATTCAAAAATGCTCCAATACACCAATCTGCACCATACTGCACCATCAATTATGTATCACACCTTTTTATCAATTCTGCACCATACTGCACCATACTGCACCATCAATTATGTATCACACTTCTTTATCAATTATGCACCAAGAGTCCTCCACCACACAACACTAATACTTCTGCATTATTCAATTCTTTAATTAGCTCACAAACAATTTGTGCTTGATTGTCTCCAAGCCTTCACAGATCGAGTGACTACAAGATCAAGCCACCACAAAAAGTTTCTTTGACTTTTAACACAGGTCTGTATAGTAGTTTAATCCTTATCTGATCTAACAGAAATAATGTAATGTTCCTACTTAGCCATAGCTAAGAGGAACTTTCAATTTTGTTTTAATTTCTGTTGCATGAATAAATGAATAATGGAGGACATGTAAAACTCCTGAAAAAGGATGAATAAATCAATGCCCATGTGAACAAAGATAAATCAAGGCCATGTAAATAATCACTTGCAGGTGTGAAAGAGGTTTGAGCTGAAGACTGGGTCAACCTTGACCAAATCAACAGCGCTGTCTAGGTTCATTGCATCTCCAAAAGGGACAACATAGTTCTAGAAGGAGGCCTCTCATGTGAACATGGATAACTCATCAAGGTGGTTTAGGGTTTGCAAAGGCTTTTCATCTTATAAAAGAAGAGGAAGGGCAACAAGAGAAGGTTGTTGATTGATCATATTTCTGAATTTGTTTGCTTAGACAAATACTATTCTCTGCTGTTTAGTGGAGGATTGTGCTTGGAATTCCTATGTGTTGAACCCTTAGTTAAACTGAGAGGGGGGGGTGAATCAGTTTAACACATTCATGGATTTTTAAACCTTTTATTAAAACTAACATACACCTTCATTTCATGTCCAACTTAATATGTGAGTAATCTTAGAATGTGAGCAGCAAATATTAATTTAATATAACAGCAGACTTTAATATGAGAGTAGCAGGTATTAAGTAAAAGATATAAATCAGATCAACACATAAACATCATGCACACAGACACCAGATATAAGTGGAAACCCATAAAGGGAAAAAAACACATCTTATTATTATTGTGATGCAAAGGCAAGCTCCAACTCCCTCTCACCACTGTTTTTCTGCAGACACCAACCTCAGATATCAGCTCTGTTTTGTAGCATCTCTTTCTGCTCTGCCTCTCTTAATCTTCTCTGTATCAATCTTTTATATTCTGCCTTCTCTATTCTTCACCTGTCTTCTCTGCATATTAATGTGATATTATATATAGAGTTCATTACATGACTCTTTACATTCCTCAGACAATTTGAAGTGAATAGCCTTGACCTTTTGACTTCTATCTTCTCATTCCTTTATCAAACTCAATTAAAATTATAATAATGTGTACAAAATTTCATGCTATAGTGGGATTTTTTCTTTTCCTTAGGATACTTGCCTTTGCATCACAAACAATAAAAAATATTTACATTTGCATTTTTCAGTTATACATCTCAATTCCATTTAGCTCCTTTTCTGGATTTTGGATTTGCTGGATTTGTCTTTTCTTGCTGCTGTAAAGAAATTGTTCTGCATACTCTTTGTCCACTGTCATCGGCATATTCCATCTGTTCACTTCATTCCTGTATTTATTACTATTCACTGTACTTTGTGTACCTGCTGCATATATAACTGCTTTTTAATATAAAATTTGATTTTAAATCTGGGCTAACTTTCAAGGTTCTAATCTCTTGGGCTGGCACTTTAATCAACTGTGGAGGCTTTTTATACTCACGATTATAAAACCCATACAATACATAATATGCTCATGTAATAAACCCAATTAATGTTTTAATACAATTTCAGAGCACTATTACAACCCACTATATTAAATATCAGTGTAGTATATATATATATATATATATATATATATATATATATATGTTTCCCACTAAATGTGAGGACCCATGTATTCACTTCATCGTATGCCCACCTCCGAGCCAAGCATTAACAATTATTAATAGTCCGTGGCTTTATAACATCAAACTATATTACATTCCCATATAGTTCATAGGGTGCTGACTTCACAATCGTAACCATATGGTCTTAATCTCCGTATGTCCGAGTTGCAATATTTAAATAAAATACCTTGAACTATATCCAAACTTTTCAGATATATTAAACCATTCCCTTTAAATTCTGCGGGGGATAATGGCTAACCTTTGTCACCATATACGAGGCCTCCGGAATGACATTCTTGACCTTCGCCCGTGTTATATTATGACCAAAGTTTAATAACCATTTACCCTTCATTTGTGTACAGTACTCGAGCCCACTCCACGACATACCTTGTTAAATCCCCGCGCCTATCCAACGGCCGATATCCTGTTGCTTGATCCAATGGATATCGCTTGATCAACATGCGCAAACAATAATGCGCGATGGCGCTCCGTACTCGGGTTATCTTCCGCACACCTTGGTTAAACTCCAGGCAAGTCCGACGCACGATCACCGTCCGATGGCCCTCTTCCAGATCAACGGCTCGTGTCAATTTCGCTCCGCGTCTTGGTAAGAAAGTTAATGTGCGATGGCGCACGTTAAACGGTGGTTTTACTGTTCATCCAGGGACACGCGTCGATCAATCAATGGAATCGTTGCCAATTCGGGAATACCGCCTTCCGTATAATAGTGGTGCGATGAATACCACCGTTCACTTTAAACCGCCGTTACTGTTCATTCAGCTCTTGGTTCCACTTCTCCCTATGCTTCAGGTTCCGGTCCTCCATGATTTCAATTATATATATATATATATATATATATATATATATTTTCATCACATTTCAAATATATATATTCTTTGTTACAACTATGGTTCTGCTCCATTCAATTATATATATATATATATTTCGACTATGGTTCCGTTATGCCCTGACGCAGAGTTCCACCATTCATAACCCTTGTGGCTATGTGTACAATGTTCATCCCCACAGAGCCTATTCACGCTGGTTCATAGAGCTCATTACAATCTAGGTATGTACAATTTAAAACACCACGTCGACCAAAAGTCGAGTTCTTCAACTAAATACAGAGCATTTGAATATAAAGTACGAAAATTAATTTATATTATGTGTAACGCCCGGATGTATAAAATATTCTCGGAATTTATATATATATATATATACATATTCTTGGAATAACAGTGATTTCTCTACAATAACAACTGTGGCTCTACCTTTTCCGCTTCTGTCACTCTTCCTCTGCCTCTACTGCTATGATAACGGCTCTGTCTCCGTATTTGCTTCCTTTGCCTTTCTCCTTTATATTCATTTCCTCTTTGTTGCCTCCATTGTCTGTCTTTGTCTCCTTGTAACTGTTCCTGTCTCTGCATCTGCTACCTCCTTTGCCATCAATGACAACATTTCCAACAGTCTCCCCCTTTGGCATTGATGGCAATACATTTTCTCTGTTTGCCTGCTCTTCCTCCTATTGTTTGCTCTTCCTCCCCCCTTGAAATCAATGGCAAAGGGTTGCTTTTTGCATTTCCTCTCTCTGAGTTATGTTTAGGCACTCTTCTGCTGACTTTGTACCATGCTACTTCAGAGTGATGTATAAGACTTGTTGAGAGAACACTTTGAGGATTATCGAATTTGAATATACACTGTAAATTGATACAGTTCAAACGCATAGTATTCTTTCACTTGTATAGAGCTAAAAGTGAGAATAATGATACTTCATAGAATACATTGTATCAGCTTTATCTAGTCAGAGATGTATGATTGGATTCAACAACTAAAATGCTGAGAGGCTTCAAAAGATAATCACGATTCGGATTCTTAATATAATGTTTCAGAACATGATACTGATCCTTTTGCTTTGTAATTGACCTTTTCATGCTTGAATAATGCAGATAACTCTAGGATAATAACTTGGTGTTCTTTTGCCTTAATCCTTTGATCCCGAGGACCTGATTCATGCTTTCCTTGCTGGCTGTTCTCCCCCTGAAATGATATTTTTGTTTCTGTTCTCCCCCTGAAATTGTGCTTTCTCTTTATATCAGAGAGTAGCATCTACAGATACTACCCCTAATCTGTCTCTTAAATATTCAAATGGCTCTTTAGCAAGTGGTTTGGTAAATATATCTGCTGTTTGTTCTTTTGTTGGTACATACTCTATTTTGACTATCTTTTGAGCTACTTGTTCTCGGAGAAAATGATACTTGATTGGAATATGTTTGGTTTTTGAGTGAAGCATAGGATTTTTAGATATACTTATAGCACTTGTATTATCAAATTTGATTGAAATAGGTTCATCAATGCTTACCTTCATGTCTTGAAGAGTTTGCTTCATCCACATGACTTGTGTACAACATGCTGCTGCTGCTATATATTCTGCTTCAGCTGTAGACAAAGAGATGGATGTTTGTTTCTTGCTTAACCATGCAACTAGGCTTTCTCCTAGATAGAAAGCACCTCCACGTGTACTCTTCCTGTCATCAACACAACTGGCCCAATCTGCATCTGTGTATGCTGATAAAGTGAAGTTTTTGCTTTTAGGATACCAAAGTCCATACAGTGTTGTTCCTTGTAGATATCTGAATATTCTTTTGACTGCAAGAAGGTGATTTTGTTTAGGTGCTGCTTGATATCTAGCCACTAGTCCTACTGCTAGCATGATGTCTGGTCTTGATGCAGTCAGATACAATAGACTTCCAATCATGGATCTGTAGAGTTTTTGATCTATATCAGTAGACCCATCATCAGTACATAGCTTGCAACCTGTGGTCATGGGAGTTGACACAGGTTTGCAGTCCTCCATTTTGAACTTTTTCAGCATTTCCTTTAACTATTTTTCTTGTGAGATGAATGTTCCTGTGTTCTTTTGCTGAATTTGCAGTCCCAAGTAGAAACTGAGCTCTCCAATCATGGACATTTCAAACTCTGTTTTCATCTCATCAGCGAACCCTCTTGCTAGTTCTTCTCTGTTGCTTCCAAACATGATGTCATCAACATATACTACAACAATCAGGAGTTCATTTTCATGGGATTTTATGTATAGATTGTTGTCTACTCCACCTCTCTTAAAGCCTTGTTTTTGCAAATATTTATCCAGTCTTGAATACCAAGCACGGGGAGCCTGTTTCAGTCCATATAAGGCCTTCTTCAGTCTGCACACATAGTCTTCTTTGTTTGTCAATGAGAAGCCTTCTGGTTGTTCCATGTAGACTTCTTCTTCTAAGTCTCCATTCAGAAATGCAGATTTTACATCCATTTGAAACACTTTGAAGTTTTGATAGCATGCAAATGCCAAGAACATTCTGATAGCTTCCATTCTAGCTACAGGGGAAAATGTTTCATCGTAATCAAGTCCTTCAATTTGTGAGTATCCTTTGCAGACAAGTCTGGCTTTATTCCTGATTACTTGTCCTTCCTCATTCATTTTATTTTTGAATACCCATTTTGAGCCTATGACATTCTTCTCAGCAGGTCTAGGAACTAGTTCCCAGGTATTGTTCTTCTCAATTTGGTCCAATTCTTCATTCATTGCATTCACCCAAGACTTGTCCTTGCTTGCTTCTTCAAATTTATTTGGCTCTATTTGTGACAACATGGCTATGTATACCTATTCTGTTTGTTCAGTTAGCTGCCTTCTTGTCTGCACTCCTACCCTCTTGTCTCCAATGATTTGATCTTCTGGATGGTTCTTTTGAGTGTATCTCGAGGGGGTTTTCGAGTTCAGTTCAATATCATCTGATGTCTTTCTTGTTTCATCATCATCTTGGTCCTCTTCTTCATGATTTTCTGAATAGCTGCTGCAGTCTATATCTCTTGTCTTGTTTGGGAGTTCTTCATCAAATCTTACATCAATACTTTCTACAATTTTTCGAAGAGTCTTGTTGTAACACCTATATCCTTTACTCTTGGATGCATATCCTAAGAATATTCCTTCATCTGCTCTTGCATCAAACTTCCCCAGATTTTCATCATTATTCTTTATGTAGCACTTGCTGCCAAAGACTCTAAAGTGCTTGATTGATGCAGGTTTACCATGCCATAGCTCATAAGGTGTCTTGTCACTATTAGGTCTTAAATGAGCTTTGTTTAGAATATGTACTGCTGTGTGTACAACTTCTGCCCAAAAGGTTTGAGTAATGTTACTCTCTTGCATCATAGCTCTGGCCATTTTTTGTACAGATCTATTTTGTCTCTCTGCTACTCCATTCTGCTGAGGTGTCCCTGCAATGGTAAATTGTTGCTTTATTCCATGTTCATTACATAGGTCTGCAAAGTCATAATCTGTGAATTCTCCTCCTCTATCTGATCTAATACATTTTAGCTTGCATCCAGTTTGATTTTCTGCTAATGCTTTGAATATCTTAAACTTTTCCAGTGCTTCTGATTTGTTCTTGAGAAAAGCAACCCATGTCATTCTAGAGAAATCATCTATTATCAACATGAATTAGGATTCTCCATGTTGTACATATTTCCTCCTGCATATAAATTTTCGGTCCGCCATCTCTTTCGCATCTCTGTCGTGGCCAAAGTTCTATGCTCCTATTTGCTATTACTATCTCCACCTGAAAATCCGCTTTACAATAGTGAAAAACCCAAATTTAAACATATCAGGCCCCAGTTCTAAAGTCTTAGCCCCCTGCGCTTTGGCTACCACGCGACCTGAGCCCCAGAACCTCAAGCTCAAAGGAGAAGGGCTTATCATTTTATATTCCGGGCGAAATGATGGCCGTCCGATCAAAGTCCAATCGACGGAGCGGCATTTGTTTTACATGGAGGGCCCCGCGCGCAGGATACCGGTGGTAATGCCCGCACCACTCTCATTGAAGTGGCGGTATTGATCACGGATGCAGCGATTCCATAGAAAAAACTCCGCGTGTCTTTGGTACGGGCCATGAAACCGCTTTCCCCCGCGCGTTAAAGTCTACACAATCGTCGGGCAGCGGAATTCGTCTGAACCGTCCGATCTATTGATCTCCATCCAATGGCAGATGTGGGCCAGAGTTGCCCACGCGCTATCATCTGTCCACTATGACAGAGGGCCCGCCATCATGTCGCTCTCACTCACCTCCAGCCGTTGATCTGTGTTTACAATCCGACGGTCCATGATACAGTCTCCCCGCCTGTTGACTCTGCCACATCATTTTTCCACCTGTTCCCCCGTACCTCCACGTGTGTTGTTCCCGTGGTCCAACATAACTTTCCCCGTCATATATATATGTGCGTGTGTTTTCGCTCATATTCTCCATTTTATTTGTTTCCCGCGACTAAATAGTTTGCGTGAAAACTTCACAGTCTCTTCGTTCAATCAGAGTCTCCAATGTCCTTCTTCCGCCATCCTGTGTATTTTTCCTGGTTGACCATGTACCCATTGTCCCCGCCTCCATTTATGTCGGTTTTCTCTAATATTTTGTGGGTTTTGTAGGTCTCAATATAACAGGAGGGCGTTTTAATTCGCTGCCTCTAATGCTAAGGTTTAGAGCCCATGAAGGACGATTTTCTGTGGGTGAAATTTAATGAAGAAGCTGAGGGTAGGTGCGAGAAACGACTGCCATTAAAGAAGACTCAGATATGGATTTACAGAACCCTCCAGAGAAATTCGCCCTGCATTAAAGATCCAGGATCCAAATCCAAAATTGAGGGCCGAGAGTACAGTACAAAATTGCAGATTATCTCAGGTCTCTTACGGCAGCAGATTTTCCCTTAGCAGAAGGCAACACGCTGTATATATTTTATTATTTGTGTCTTGTATATAAGGAGATTTTTATCTCCCAACATTTATTTTTATAGACAGTCTGTAAAATACAGTCATTTATAGTTAGTCATTCATGATGTAGGCATGAATGTTTTCCGCCATTCTTATTCAATTTAGATCAATAAATGTAGGATACCTACCTCCTCCTCTAGAATTTTTGATCTGTTCTATAAATACTCATAAATAAGACATTGTAAGGGTTCCAGATTTCTATCAGCAAACTGTGCAGCGAGAAGACTTCTGTATACATTTTTGTAATATTTCTGTATGAAGCTTCAGAGCCCGTAGGGTCTCAGTGAGGAGGGGTTATAACTGTAATGAGGATTCTAGTCTTTGGTATCTCACAGTATGTAATTTCTCTCATGTGTTAATACAATATCTCTTTCATGCTCATTATCTTCTTGTATCATGTTCTAGAATGCGAGTGGCTCACTAGTTTGCATTAAGGATTCATCCTCGTTGATGCCCTTTCTGGAATTAGTCAAGCGCTTTAAATAGGCCTAGTCATGGTATACTGTTCCATGTTCACTCTTTCCATATTTTATGCTATATTAGTTGCTTGAGGAGGGTGCTTTTAAAACGCCATTGTCATATAAGGATTCGTAAATTGGTGCGCCCTTATATGGTTCTGTTGTGTATCTGGGTATCAGTCTCATGCCAGCTAATATCTTCTTATGTTTCCTCACTGCACTCACTTCCTGATATCTGATTTCTGTGATATATTATTTGAATCGGCCCTCTTTACGGTAAGCGGTCTCTTAACTGTCTGATGCTTTCATGCTGAAGTTTTACATGATGTTCCTACATTATTCTTATCTTTGTGTCAGCTTCTGAGAGAGATTGGTCCCATTCAAAACTAATTTCCTTGTTCAAACAAGAGATAGTAAGTGAGCTCTTGGACTGACAACCCAAACTATAAAGGGCTCCTTGCTATATTAAGATGTCCTAGGCACTGGTCTATGGCAACTCTAGGCTGTCTCTAGGAGGGTGACAAAATCATCCACGACATCTTTCTGGCGCCGTTGCCGGGGAACGAATTCAAGAATATCAGTTTCCATGGGTCTCGACAAATTGTATTCACTCTCTAATCAGGTGAGCACAGAGAGGTGAAGAGTTGTAGATTTCTCACCTTGGCGACTCCACTGGTCTTTATTTGATAAATTTTATTGGAAGTCCTGGCTTCCCGGAAGCCCCATTTGAGGTCAGATACCTCACAGCTGAAAACACCTGTGTCTGACCCGGAGAAGATCATTCATAAAAGAGTTTGGAAAGAGAAGAAGTCAGTTCGTTCTGAAAAACCCTGAATATTCTGTTGAAGGTCATCCGCCCTCTTCTTCTCAAGAAGTTAGAACAGAAAATCCCAAGTTTTACTCAGAAAATCCACGTAGGGAAAGTGCCTAGATTGAAGAAGATCCTTATTCCGCTTCCGAGGCTGAAGAAATTAAAGAGGTCACAGAAGTAGCTGCTGTTAACCGTGAGTTATTCCCATCTACACCTCAGGCTTCTGTGCAATATATTCCCATTGTTATTCATACTCCACTTCCTCCTACTCCTCTCCCTTCATCTGTGTCTCAAATTGTTGTACAACCCCCTCCTCCTCCAATGGCTAATGTTCCTGCTTTTCTATTAAACAAATATGCTCCTCTGGCCTTGCCCCAAGTGCTAAATGATATGCCACAAGATTATTTGAAGATTCTGCTGAGATTTAATGGTGAGAATGAGGTCGATGCTCAGAAGCACCTCGAGACCTTCTGCTCTTTTGCGGAGAACTTAAATGTTGAACATTTAGATGTGGTATTGAGATTGTTTGTGCAATATTTGGATGGTGAAGCCAGAAAATGGTTCAAGACATTGGGAAACCGTTCAGTAACCACCTGGGATGACCTGGAGAATACTTTTCTCAGGAAATGGGGAGAAAAGAAAGATTATGGTCAGTGTCTTATTGAATTCAATACTCTGAAGAAGAGACCAAATGAGGGGGTGAAAGAATTTATTAAAAGGTTTAATAAATTGTATTTGAGCCTTCCTGCTGATATGAAGCCTCATCAAACTGCTGCTAAAGTTGTTTTTGTAGCAGCCTTTGACTTAGAATTTGGTTTCTGTCTGCGGGAAAGAATGCCTGTCACTTTGGATGATGCTCAGACAGACGCTCTAGAATTAGAAGCAAATTTTGCAGCCACCGGAAAATCAAAAGGAAAAGTCGAGCAGGATGCCAGAAGAAGAGGTGAAGAGGAGGTATCTACTTCCAACCAGGATAAATATTCGGACCGAATGGAAGAAATGAGCAAAATGATCAAAAAGCTAGTCAAGCTTGAACTAGAGGCCAAAAGTGCAGCCCCCAAGAATTTCCAGAATGCTCCAAACAAGGGTTATCATCCTCAGTATAGAAGACCTCCATTGCAGATATTGCCGAGAGAGGCAAAGGAACAACAAGACCAGATATCTCATCCTTTGTACGTGGAAGGACCGGCAGATGACTCCACTGGAGATGCAGCTTATGGATTAGAAGACTCAAATCTGGCTTTTTCAAATAATGATGATATGGAATGCTCATTGCAAGAAGAAGAAGAAGAAGCATAAATTGACCATTATTGTAAATAATTTAATGATTTCATGCAAGCACATTTCAATAGAAGATATGATCTGAAATCTTCAAGGAAGCGGACCAGAAATCAAGACCGAAATGAAGAATCCAAAGAAGTCTCAATGGAAAATTCCCCTTCTGCTTTTAATTTGCAAAAAGAACTTGAGAAGATCAAAATTCCAGTCCCCTTAACTGAACTGTTGAAAAAACCAGCATATCAATCTCAGGTCACCTCTTTCATGCTTCCTCCAGAGGCACCACTCACCCCACATAATATCAAGCACTGCCAGGTCTTTGAAGATGAAGAACAGATGACGGGATTCCTAGAAATAGAGAGTGAATTCTCCAGCATAGAGATCGATGTTGATGAAAGAAATTCGACACCATTTGATAGTCAAAGAAAGGAAAAAGGAAATTCGGTGGAAGATTTTAACTCATGGAATGAAGAAATCAGGTTGCTGGAGATTATGTTGAAAAAATATGATTCAATACAGGAAGGAGGGGAGGAGAGCCAAGAAGAGATTCTTGAGCAAGATGAAAACAACAAGCTTTCTCTTGAAAAAGAGGAAATAATGGAGCAAGCCCCTGCTCAAGAATTCATAAATTTTTTCATAGAGCTCAGCACAGCAGAGCAGAATATACCAGAGCTCCAAAAGGACTCAGCTCCAGTATGCAATAAGTCCTCCAGTTTAGAGAACGAAGGAGATTCTCTCCCTCAAAAGAGTCTTCTTCTTGATCCAGTGAAAGGAGATAAAATCCTGGTTGAAGCCTGCTTGCCAAACACTTTTGACCAGGTATCATTTTATGATCCTTATGTGCATCTATTGCAAACATTTGAAGAAGAATCAAGGGTCCTTTCTAGCAGCATGACTCCAGCAAGGAGAAAATTTCTTAGAACTGCTATTGTGAAACAAAAAGTAGAGACCCCACTCCCTTTCAAAATACAAGAAGGAGGCGATCAGGTTTACAAGAGTCATATTGGAGACAGCAGTGGGCAAGGTAAGTTCCCGACAAAAGAAAAGCCGGACATGGAAATTGACAGCATTAGAAGACTGATGATGAAGGAGTCTCAGAAAAAACAGATAGCAGCAAGAAAGCAGAGAAAATTTGGCAATGAAAGAACAAGAACAGAATGTAAAGGCATAGCTGGAGGCAAATTGCAGAACAAAATATGGAAACATAGAGGGTTACAGTTGAAGAATAATGTAACTAATGGATACCAGCAAAGCAAAGTATGGGACCCAGGAGGCGAAGACAGCCTGGTGTATTATATTGTACATTAGTTTTCTTTTGTTTTATCATTCTTTTAATAAGGAATGGGTGCTAATGAGTTTTGAAGAATATGCAAGGGGATTGTAGAATAAAATTCACATACAGGAGGGTCTGAGGTCTGTGTGTTCTCGGCATGCCCGAGGACGACCATGCCGTCCCCAGATGGAGCCGATGTTGTACATATTTCCTCCTGCATATAAATTTTCGGTCCGCCATCTCTTTCGCATCTCTGCCGTGGCCAAAGTTCTATGCTCCTATTTTCTATTACTATCTCCACCTGAAAATCCGCTTTACAATAGTCAAAAACCCAAATTTAAACATATCGGGCCCCAGTTCTAAAGTCTTAGCCCCCTGCGCTTTGGCTACCACGCGACCTGAGCCCCAGAACCTCAAGCTCAAAGGAGAAGGGCTTATCATTTTATATTCCGGGCGAAATGATGGCCGTCCGATCAAAGTCCAATCGACGGAGCGGCATTTGTTTTACATGGAGGGCCCCGCGCGCAGGAAACCGGTGGTAATTCCCGCACCACTCTCATTGAAGTGGCGGTATTGATCACGGATGCAGCAATTCCATAGAAAAAACACCGCGTGTCTTTGGTACGGGCCATGAAACCGCTTTCCCCCGCACGTTAAAGTCTACACAATCGCCGGGCAGCAGAATTCATCTGAACCGTCCGATCTATTGATCTCCATCCAATGGCAGATGTGGGCCAGAGTTGCCCACGCGCTATCACCTGTCCGCTATGACATAGGGCCCGCCATCGTGTCGCTCTCACTCACCTCCAGCCATTGATCTGTGTTTACAATCCGACGGTCCACGATACAGTCTCCCCGCCTGTTGACTCTGCCACATCATTTTTCCACCTGTTCCCCCGTACCTCCACGTGTGTTGTTCCCGTGCGTCCAACATAACTTTCCCCGTCATATATATATATATATATGTGTGTGTGTGTGTGTGCATGTTTTCGCTCATATTCTCCATTTTATTCGTTTCCCGCGACTAAACAGTTTGCATGAAAACTTCATAGTCTCTTCGTTCAATCAGAGTCTCCAATGTCCTTCTTCCACCATCCTGTGTATTTCTCCTGGTCGACCATGTACCCATTGTCCCCGCCTCCATTTATGTCGGTTTTCTCTAATATTTTGTGGGTTTTGCAGGTCTCAATATAACAGGAGGGAATTTTAATTCGCTGCCTCTGATGCTAAGGTTTAGAGCCCATGAAGGACGATTTTCTGTGGGTGAAAGTTAATGAAGAAGCTGAGGGTAGGTGCGAGAAACGACTGCCATTAAAGAAGACTCAGATATGAATTTACAGAACCCTCCAGAGAAATTCGCCCTGCATTAAAGATCCAGGATCCAAATCCAAAATTGAGGGCCGAGAGTACAGTACAGAATTGCATATTATCTCAGGTCTCTTACGGCAGCAGATTTTCCCTCAGCAGAAGGCAACACGCTGTATATATTTTATTATTTGTGTCTTGTATATAAGGAGATTTTTATCTCCCAACATTTATTTTTATAGACAGTCTGTAAAGTACAGTCATTTATAGGTAGTCATTCATGATGTAGGCGCGAATGTTTTCCGCCATTCTTATTCAATTTAGATCAATAAATGTAGGATACCTACCTCCTCCTCTAGAATTTTCGATCTGGTCTATAAATACTCAGAAATAAGACATTGTAAGGGTTCCAGATTTCTATCAGCAAATTGTGCAGCGAGAAGACTTCTGTATACTTTTTTGTAATATTTTCGTATGAAGCTTCAGAGCCCGTAGGGTCTCAGTGAGGAGGGGTTATAACTGTAATGAGGATTCTGGTCTTTGGTATCTCACAGTATGTAATTTCTCTCATGTGTTAATACAATATCTCTTTCATGCTCATTATCTTCTTGTATCATGTTCTAGAATGCGAGTGGCTCACTAGTTTGCATTAAGGATTCATCCTCGTTGATGCCCTTTCTGGAATTAGTCAAGCACTTTAAATAGGCCTAGTCATGGTATACTATTCCATGTTCACTCTTTCCATATTTTCTGCTATATTAGTTGCTTGAGGAGGGTGCTTTTAAAACGCCATTTTCATATAAGGATTCATAAATTGGTGCGCCATTGTTGTAATTATTGTTACGTGCATTTGCTTTATAAACTCTTGGGAGACCGAGAGCTATGTTGGAGATTTTATGTTAGATTTGCTGCTAGATTTTGTTTAAAAACTCTGTGTTACGTCCTTGAAGACATAGAGTGTTATGTTCAAACTATTGCATCGTTAATGGAGCAGACAAAGTTATTTTTAAGGCGTGATTTAATTTGGAGTTGAATGCCGTCAAGTGGTAGAGGGCCCCTGCCTCTTGCACGGATTTCTTTTGCGTAAATTAGATAAGTTTTCCTAGCTGCCTTTATGTTTTTCATTTGAATTGGTAGTTGTTTTGTTTTAAGCTACTGTAGTTGTATTCATTCTAGCTCTTCCACAAGAAGACACTCTTCCAACAGATTATAATGATGAATGTTGAATGACTATGGTATTGTAGAATTAGGAGTTGAATTTATAGTTGTTTTAACTAGCTACTATAGTTATATTCATTCCAGCTCTTCCACAAGAAGGCACTCTTCCAACAGATTATAATGATGAATGAAGAACAGCTATGGTACTGTAGGATTTAGTTATAGTTTTTGCTATTCACTATCACAGTTACACTTGTTCTAATCACTCTTCCACAAGAAGAAATTCTTCCAAGACATCCTTAAGAAGTTCAAGACATGACCGTGATAATGGATGATTTAGTTGTGTGTTTTTTACTAAGTATCATCTCTGATCTCACTCTTAAACGCTTGCCCAAGACATCATAATGACGAGTAGGGTATGGATGTGATAACTTAGTTTTTCATTTGCTTTCAGTTCATTTGCTTTCAATTGCATACAAGTACACAGTCAGAATTGTTCTACCTCTTCCAAAAGAAGGAACTCTTCCAAGATATCACTAATGATGAACAAACAGATCGTGTAACTTCATAGATTAATGCATGTTAGTACATTTAGAACAACTCCGGAGTTTCATTTGCATTTAATTCATGTTCAGTTACTTTGTTTCAAGTTTGATGATGACTTATAGTTCAACATTGTTCTAGTTTAGTAGCATCTTAGGTTTATTCTTAGATTAACTCATTACACTTGCATCTCATATTCACATTGTCATCCTTTGCACAATAGATTACTTTAGTTGTTAGGATTCACAAGACAGCCCTCATTATTCACAAACATCTTTTTGTTCTGAAAACTACAAGTGATCCATAACCATAGGAACAGAAGATAACATCACTATAAGGTCTGAAATCTCTCTGCAATCTCCTCCTCATTTCATAAACAGAGCTCTTCCTCAAAAGAACTACTTTGAAAAGAAACCAAAAACTCTTTGAGTATAGGTTCTGTGACATTCAATTAAATTGTAGAATAGAACTAGGAATTAATCATAGAATAGAAGAGCTTAGGACAGAGTATTACATCATTAGTGTTTGACTGTTTAGTTAAAGGATTTGCATATTTAGTGATCATTTTTCAAGATTAGTTTGTGTCATTTGTTTAAAAAGTCATTATCAAGCTTTTTCTTTTATTTAGTCATAGTTTAGATTCTGCTTCAGTGTTTCCAATTGCATTTGCCATTCCATACATTAGATTTAACTCTGTTTTGACCACCAACTTCTTTCCATTAGTTTTCTAGGCAGTTTCATTGTGAACATAAAACACCAAAAGACCAAAAACATCACAAATCATCACAAAAAGACCAAAAACATCACAAAACCACATACAACGCATTAGGAAACAAGCACCTAGGTACATATGGTACACTTCACTTCAACAGTTTACAAATCCTGGTTGACAATTAAATGAAGCTCAGTTTAGGAGACTAGATTGAGACCCAACATTTTGGCGCCGTTGCCGGGGAAGTGAAAACTAGGTAACCTTTGTTTCTTAGCATCCAAAAACAATTTTATGCGTAGGGAGAGAGATTCAAGGGGAATATTTATAAGCAGCAGAGGCAGAAGTTTGATATCTAGAACACCACTTGTTTCATCTAGATCCAGAACTAGTACACCTTCAACTCAAACCCATCTTCCATCCTTTACTGATCCTGGACTTCTAGAAGATCTAAGGTCGCCTATTCCATTATAGAAACCTTCCACTTCATCCACTAAACCTGCCATAGAAGAGGATCCAAAAACTCTTGTTGAGGATACAAACCTTTCTACTTCCACAGGAGAGTCAACCATGGCAGAAGAAGGAGGAGGAGGAGTTGTTAATGGAGAACACACATTATTTGGAGGAGGTAGAGGGAGAGGTAGAGGAGAAGGAGGAAGAGGAGGTAGAGGTGCAGATGGAGGAAGAGGTAGAATAGGAAGCTCTTTTGGGTTCCCTATACTTGATGAAGAAACCAATACAACCATGAAAAACATTTCACCTTCTGTCCTTCCGAACTTCTATGGACTTAAAACTGAAGATTCCGAAACTTTCTTATTCGAATTTGAAGTGCTGTGTAGGACTTATGACTACTTACAAGATGCTCAAAAACTGAAATTATTTCCTTCAACTTTGAAGGGAGCAGCATTGAAGTGGTTTATGAGTTTAAACAGTAGTTCTATTAGAACATGGGAAGACATGAAACAAGTATTTCTAGAGAGATACTTGGATTATTGTATGCCGGTTAATCATAAGGAAGAAGTGTTCAAGATGTTGCAAAAAGAAGATGAAAACTTAGAAGATTTGTTGGAAAGATTTAAATACAACATAAAAATGGCACAAATGGAAAACCTAGATCAGGACACTTTAAAAGCTCTTTTGTTGAAAACCATTAGGGATGAATGGTTGGATATCCTTAACATGATGGGAAAAGGGGATATATCACAACTCACATTACCTGAAATATCTGAGTTATGTATCAACCTTTCCAGAGGGAAATCCAAAACCGTCAAAGGTCCAAGAGATCCTGCTCTTGCAAGAGCAAGTAAATCTGCTTCTGGGACAGTAAGTAGATCAGAAATAGGACACATGCTTGATGATTTTAAATCTGACATCTTAGGGAGTCTTAGTGAACAAATAGACACCCTCAAGATACAAAACAAGCAAAAGGTTGAATCTGATGCCTTGGCAATCTTTGTCCCAAATGTAGGAAGAAACATGCCTTGAGAGAGTGCCCTTTGGATGTAAAAGTTGTAGAAACCTGTGTTATTTGTTCTGAGAAACATGAGACCAAGAATTTTCCTTCTCTTCTTTTTCCTGTCTCAAGGTCAAGCCAGAAGAAACTCCACAGATCTAATGTGACCTTTAACTTTGTATCTAGAAGACCTTGGCAGGGATCTCAAACACAAGGATTCCATGATCAAATGTATAATCAACCTCCACCTTGGAATTCTTGGCAGCAACCTTGGCCCCAATTTCAAAATCAATCTCAAGCTTGGGCACAAGGATCACAAGGTCCCTATGGAAGATACTCTCCATATTATCAGTATCCACCATCCTATCCGCCATATCCACAAAATTTTTCTCAAAATCTTCAACAAAATTTTCAACAAAATTCTCAACAACATCATCTGAACCAACCTCATCAAAATCAACCACTTCCATTACCATTCCCTCAAAAATCCAATCAATTACCAGCTCAGCCCATACCAAACCCCAATAATAAGAATCCTCAGAATACATACATGATAGAAGGACATCAATTTCCAACTTATTTAATTACTCCTCTAGACCTTAGTGATGTTCAACTTAGGTCTGGAAGGATACTTGAGAAGAGGAAACCTTCTGTGAGCATACAAGAACAAGATAATTCTGAGGAAGACTCCCTACGGGTTAATAAAAGTCTTGAGGAAGGTACATCCTTTCAAGGCCAAAACATTGAAAAACTGAAACAAAAAGATCCAATAAATCCAACTCCAATATTAGAGCAACCATCCACATCTACTTCTATACCTCCCTTTCCGGAAAGACTACAAATTGATAAAGGTGTATAAAAACAAATAATGGTGCCTAATTATGATTTCTTAGATGAGTTGAGAAATGTTTGCATTAAAATTCCATTATTGCAAGCCATCAAAGAAATCCCAATTTTAGCCAAAACAATAAAGGAGTTGAGTATGAAGACAACAAGAAAAAGAATCAGAGAAACCAAGAAAATTCAACTGGTAGGAAAAATAGCAGACATTATGATGGGTAAGATTACTATTCCAAAGTATCTTGACCCAGGAAATCCAGTTGTCAAAATCCACATCAATGGAATTGAAATTCAAAACACACTCATTGACTTAGGAGCAGCAATAAATATCATGAGTAGACAAATCATGGACAAACTGAAACTTCCTAATCTTCTCTTTACACCCACACTATTACCATTAGCAGATAGATCTGTGATCAGACCAGATGGGGTAATAGAAGACATTCCAGTGTCCCTAGACTCTTGGGAGTACCCTGTGGATTTCATGATCCTGACACCCAAGAATAATCTAGGAGGCCATCCTGTTATACTAGGAAGACCTTGGTTGGCTACAGCTGATGCCTTTATTAGTTGTAGGTCCGGTGATATGTATATTTCTGATGGTAGTTCAACAAAGATATTCACTTTATATCCTCCAGCTAGGACAATTACAGATCTAGATGACACTCAATGGATAGAGGATGAAGAATATTTACAACCACTCTTCACAATTTCAGAAATTAGTGAAGATAATCAAATTCTGAATACTCTAGAAAACTTTGAATCTTCTCCAGAACACAAACAAGAATCATTTCAAGAGAGATCCAATATTGAGTTCTTGTCATCTAGGCAGATGTCTCTTCATTCTATGGACAAATTTGGCAACTCTACAAGTGAAATTTTTCCAGGCAAAACCTTGAACATAAACAAAAACCTAGAAAAATCTCAACAAGAAGAGTTAGTCAAAGTATTACAGAGACATTCTTCTGCATATGCATGGGAATACACCGACATGAAAGGGATAAGTCCCAAGACTTGTACTCATCACATCTATATAGAGGCAAATTGCAAACCAATCAGACAGCCTCAAAGACGGATGAATCCAAATCTTAGGGAAATTGTCAAGGAAGAATTAAAAAAATTGTTAAATGTTAACTTCATCTATCCTATTTCAGATAGTCAGTGGGTTTCCCCTTTAGTAATTGTACCTAAGAAAAATGGAAAATGGAGGGTGTGTGTTGACTACCGAGAACTGAATAAAGCTACTCTTAAAGACCATTTTCCCTTACCTTTCATAGATCAAGTATTAGATACATTAGCAGGTAAAAAGTACTTTTCATTCCTGGATGGATTTAGTGGTTACAATCAAATCCAAGTAGCTCTTGAAGACCAAGATAAAACCACATTTACTTGTCCTTGGGGTACCTATGCCTACCGAGTATTGCCATTTGGATTGTGCAATGCACCTGCAACATTCCAAAGGGCAGTATTAGGAATTTTTTCTGATCTGATACATGACTGTGTAGAAGTGTACATGGATGATTTTACAGTTTATGGGGATACATTTGAAGAGGCTTTAGAAAACTTGGAAAAGGTCTTAAAAAGATGTCAAGAAGCAAACCTTTCTCTTAGTCATGAAAAATGTTTTATGATGTTCACTGAAGGTATTGTTTTAGGGCACCACATTTCAGGGGATGGAATTAGAGTTGATGAGGCAAAAGTTGAAGTTATTTCTAACCTATCCATTCCAAGTTGTCAAAGAGATGTTAGAAGTTTTCTAGGATTTACAGGGTATTATCGGAGATTTATAGAAAACTTCACCAAAATAGCATCTCCTCTCTTCAAATTACTCGCCAAAGATTGTGAATTTAAGTGGACTTCTGATTGCCAGTTAGCTTTTGAAACCCTGAAAACCAAAATTTCTGAAGCACCTATATTAAGGGGACATAACTGGAAGTTACCTTTTCATATCTCGACAGATGCTTCCGATACAGCTCTAGGAGCAGTATTGGGACAAAAAGATTTAATTCCCTATGCCATCTATTATATCAGTAAAAATTTGACTCCTGCAGAGTTAAACTATACCGTAACTGAAAAAGAGTTTTTAGCTGTTGTTCATGCCATTAACAAATTTAGACACTATATAACAGGCTATGAAACTTTTATTCACACTGATCATTCTGCCATTAGATATTTAATGAATAAATCAATCACTAATGGTAGAGTTATAAGATGGTTGTTATTATTGTAAGAATTCAACATTACTATTCTAGATAGGCCTGGAAAACAAAACACTGTGGCTGACTTCCTGTCTAGAATTCAAAATATCAAAGATGACACTCCGGTTGAAGATCAATTTCCCGATGAATATCTTTTTGCAATCTCTACTCAAACTCCATGGTTTGCTGATATTGCCAATTATTTAGTTTCAGGAAAATTTCCTTCAATTATGAATGCAAGGGATAAAAGAAAAATCATTAATGATAGTGCAAGATATTCATGGGTCGCTAATGAGTTGTACAAGACAAGTCCAGATTTGATTATTAGAAGGTGTGTTCGTGAAGATGAGATGCCTGAAATTCTCAAGGCATGTCATGATGAACCTTGTGGCGGACACTTTGCAGATAAGAGGACAGCCTATAGGATCCTTAATTTAGGATATTATTGGCCATCTTTGTTTAGAGATGCAAGGGAGTATGTCAAAAGGTGTGACAGTTGCCAAAGGGTAGGGAAACCTTCTCCTTCAGGTGAGATGCCATTACAACCTCAGGTACACATTGAACCTTTTGAAAAATGGGCTTTGGATTTTGTAGGACCCATTAGTCCTCCATCAAGACAAAAGAAATATATATTAGTTTGCACTGATTATGTTACTAAGTGGGTAGAAGCTAAACCATTACTTGTTGCTAATGAATCATCTGTAATTACTTTTCTTTTTGAGGATATTTTTACTCGTTTTGGTGTCCCAAGGGAAATTGTTACAGATCAAGGAGCTCAATTTACATCAAGACTAGTGGAGCAAATGATGGAGAATTACAAAATCAGACATAGAACATCTACTCTTTATCATCCACAAGCAAATGGTCAAGTGGAATCCACTAATAAGGTCATTGAAGGAATCCTAACAAAGACTGTTCATCTACATAGAAGAGATTGGGTAGATAGGCTTCCTGAAGCCTTGTGGGCCTATAGAACTACATGGAGAAACACAACATGCCATACTCCTTATGAGCTTGTTTATGGAAAGCAAGTTTTGTTTCCCATAGAGTTCCAAATTCAAACATTCAAGATGGCAGTTCAGCTAGGACTTGATCTGACGGAGGCACAAAAGCATAGACTGGAGCAAATTAATGAATTGGATGAGATCAGACAAGATGCAGTTCAGAAAACAAGTCTAGTCCAATAGCAAAGGGCTAGATGGCATGACAAGTACATCAAGGAGAAGAAATTTAAAGAGGGTGACTGGGCTCTCTTGTTTGACTCAAAATTCAAGGATTTTCAAGGTAAATTTCAGACACATTGGCTTGGGCCATATGAAATTGTTCGAATTTTTGATAATGGGGCAATAAAAATCAGAACTATAGATGAAGAGGAGGTCACTTTTCTTGTGAATGGTCATAGACTGAAGCTATACCACAAGCCACTCTCAAGAGAAGAGTTTGTCAAGAAGTTCCAAGAAGATAGTGATGTGAAGTTAATGAAGAAGAGTCTCTCTTCTTCATCAACTTGATTAAATTTTCTGAAGCATTTCTCTTTTGATTTTAAAAAAAAAAAAAAAAAAAAAACAAGAAAAAAATAAAATAAAAATAAAGGTATAAGCATGAAAACCAATCATTGATTGGCATGTTTATACAGAAAAGATAGGGTGAAAATCAGAGTCTCTCTGACACTCTAACTTTTCCCATTTTTGTTTTTAAGCAGCTGTTATAAAAAATCATAAGCTCAGTTCCATAGTGCTTATGATTCATTTCATCTCACTCCATTCACTTATCCATTCATACTCCATTTCATCCATCATTCATATTTCACTCCATTCCACATTTCATTCATTTCATTCCATCTTCAATTCATTTCATTTTCATGTCAAAACACAAAAATTTGATATCATGCTGTAAGTGAATAAAAATATGTCATGAATTGCAGTACAGCCTTTATGTTCCTTCATTCCATTTCATGAACTGAATCCATTTCATTCCATTATCCACTTCATACATATCATAATCCATCATCCATTTTCATTCATACCACATAAAATTTCACCCATACTCCAAAAAAATTCCATTTTCATGATTAAAGTGTTCTACAGGAACATTCTGCAGCTCAGTGGACATTCTGCAGCTGATCAGCCTTTCTGCAGCCCGACAGTCTTTCCGCAGCTACAAATCTTGAAGGCATCAATCAGCAGACATCAGAATTACAACAAAGTGACCCAATGTATTCATGAATCAAAAGCATCAAGAAAATTATGAAGACTCCTCCAGAGATGAGCAGAGAAGACAAAGGCTACAAAAATCAAATAAAGGGAAGAGGTAACAAGTTTAAATTACGATGGCATTTCATAAAAGTTTAGCATAGTTTAGTTGTCAATTATTCGAAAGGTTGTTTTAATTGTTTTTATTGATCAAACACCAACAAACCCTCTACAGACTTTGTATTAAATCTTCCATTTCAAATTTCATATCCGATAGCATTTAAGCGGTGAAATGGCCAAAGCATTTGAATTTTCCACGTCTCTTAACCAAAACATTTAATGATGATGATTCCCTCTGCCGTCGTAAAATCCTCCGCCGTCTTCTCAATCATTAATACAATCCCTCCACCTCACTCCACTACTCTATTCCGTGACCATTTGCCATAACTTCATTCCGTAGCCGGTATTCCATTCCGAAGACAGAGATATTATCACCAGGAGCAGAGCTAAAGGATATCAGTTTGAACAGCATTGAGCATTGTAAACGCAGAGCAGAGCAGAAGAGGTAAATTTGGAAGTATAATAGTGTGAGGACTCAAAGCCACTTGATCCCGTGGGCAGATAGCATATCACTGTGGACGGAACTTGAAGCATTTTCACTATCAACTCAGAATTGTAGCCGTGTAGAGTTTAAAGTCTGTTGTTACCAAAAGACAGAGGTGTTAAAATTGAAGTCTTTTGCTACCGGAGACAAAGGTGTTGTAGTGTTGAGTTTGAAATCTTTTTGTTACCAAAGACAGAGGTGTTGCAGTATTAAAACTGAAACCATTTGCTACTAAGAGCCAGAGGTATTGCACAAAAATAAATTTGAAGCCATCTCCCACTGTCTATCAGATACATATCAGTTCGGAAATTGAAACTGCTTTCATGATCAAACAGAGGCATATCAGCCAGAGGTTTTGAAGTTGTTGCCACGATAAATCAGAGGTATGTCATTCCAAAATTGAAGTCATTTTCATTTAGAGCTTGAAGCCATTTCAAAACCGAAAGTGAAAGTCATTGTTTTGTGGGTAGAAGAGTGTTAATTTGATATTGAAAAAAATCATGGGTTTCATCGTAAGTGTTGAGCCTCAAAATTGTGCTTTCTTTCATTCCACTTTACCTCATTTCATCATTCTTTTATCACTTCATAAGCCTAAAATCAATGAAGAATGATTAGGATTGCTTAAAGGTTACATGCAATTGATTAACATATTGTATTTTCATGATTTTTGCTATTTTAACAATTTTCTGCAAAATAGCTACAGAATGCAGACATTCCGTAGCTGGCCGGCGATTCTGCAGCTATTTTACAGTTTGAGTGGGTTCCAGGTGTCGTCTGAAGGAAAACCGCATATGGGCATATTCCACGTCATGTCTACATGGTTTGTTGCTCACCATGAAGGAAGAAACGAATTCTGTGTATGGTTTTGACATGTGGGAACATATTTAAGGAAGCAGACTTCTATTAGGACTGTCTCAATCCAGATGTCCTTTTCTTTGTCACACAGCCACTTCAAGAGTCCTAATGCGATTCTGATAAGGAAAGACAATGATCCTGAATTGTTGCAAGTCTTGTTATGTGCATTTGTTATATAAACACTTGGGAAACCAAGAGCTAGGCTAGAGACTTCATTCTAGATTTTGCTTAAACTCTGTGTTACATTTCTGAAAACGCAGAGTGTTATGTTCAAGTTCTTTCAGCTTTAATGAAGCAGACAAGGTTATTTTGAAGGCGTTGATTTAGTTTGGAGTTGGATGCCGTCAAGTGGTAGAGGGCCCCTGCCTCTTGCACGGATTTATTTTTCGTTAATTAGATAAGTTTTTCTAGCTGCCTTTACACTTTGCATTTGAATTAATACTTGTTTTTGTTAGCTACTGTAGTCGTTCTCATTCTAACTCTTCCACCAGAAGATATTCTTCCAAAATACCTCTAATGATGAATGGGAATTGACTGTGATATTTTAGGAGTTTAATTGTGTTTTCATTTCGAACTGTGTGTTTTATGTCAATTTGCATTAGATAGTACAGCCAGACTTGTTTTCGTAATATGCAAATAGATTAGTTGCATTGTAGTTTAATACTCTGGAGATCAAAAAGCGCTTTAGTTCATTGTACTTCAAAGTTAGGATTATGGCATTTTAGTTTAATTCTGTTCACCATATTTCCAGTTTGAATAATTGCATTTCAGCCCAGTTATGGTCACTGTGTTTTCAGTTTGATTAATTGAACTTTAGCTTAACTCTGTCATTTGTATTTCAAAATAGATTAATTTCATTCTTGTTCATGTTTTTCTTAATGTATAGCCAAGTTTCACTAATTAGTTGAATGATAGTTCTGTTCTACTAGACTAAGGCTTCCATTATTTACAAAAACCACTCCTGTTATTAAACTCTTCCAACATATCACTATGCAGACAAGAATTGGTAATATCATCTCATGGCTTTGATTATTCTGCAGATTCTTCTAATTGTGCAACTAGCCTTTTCCTCAAAATTATTTCAAAAGACTTTAACTTTCGAATAAGGCTTAGTAATGACAATTTAGGTTGCAGAATAGATTAGTTTCAGGATCCTTGGTTAATTTAGAGCAGAATTATTCACTGTGTTGCAGAACTAACTTTTCCAAATATGTCCAAACAAATATCTAGTCATGGATGAGATCTGTTTTGTGATATGGTAAATTATTGTTTAGGAAAACCTCACTGCACTAAATTTATCCTTTTCTTGAAGTATTCCAACATGTCTCTAACAAATGAATTGGATTAAATTTGTGTTGTGAGTTACTGCCTAGTTTTGCATACCACACATGATTTAGAATTGTTTCTAGTGTGACCAACAACTGCTTTTCATCAACATTTAGTTCCTTCCCTTTTCAAAATAAAACCATAAAACCAAAAACATCAGAAAACACTAAACACAACGAAGTAGGAAGAGGTTACTTAGGCACATATAGTGCACCACACTTCAGCAGTTTACTGACCCTGGTTGACAATTAAATGAGCTCAATCTAGGAGACTAGATTGAGACCAAACATTTTGGCACCGTTGCCGGGGAAGTGTAACTAGGTATCTTGATTTCCTACATCCACAAAAACAAAAACAAAAACTTCAATCACCTACCACACCCACTATATCATGTGGTGCAGTAAGAGCCACACATCCACATCATGAATTCATATTTTTGCAGGTAGAAGAAGAGGTGACAAAGCAAGTTGAAGAAATGGATGGAGATGATGACAATGAGGAAGATCCTTTTGGATTTCCCATTCAAGAAACTGATATCAACATTCAAATGAAGAACATCCATCCATCTGTACTTCCTAACTTCAAAGGTATGAAATCAGAAGACCAGGAAACGTTTCTTTTTTAATTTTAAATCATTTGTATATCTTATGGCTACTCATTGCACATGCAAAAATTGAATTTGTTTTCGACAACATTGAAGGATAGAGCTCTTAGATGGTTCATGACTTTAGGAACACATTCTACAAGGACATGGGATGATATGAAAAGAGTATTTTTGGAAAAATATAAAGGTTATTGCATGCACCATGACCTTAGAATTGAAGTCTTTAAGATGAACCAAAAAGAGGATGAAAGCCTAGAAGATTTAGTGGAGAGATTTACTTATAATATCAAAAGATCTAAATTGCATAATTTAGGATCGGATGCATTAAAAACTCTCCTACTAAATGCTATAAAGGATGAATGGATTGATCTTCTTAATCTTGTGGGAAAAGGAGATGTCTATCAATTGCCATTTCAAGAAATTTGTGAACTATGCAAGAACATATCAAGAGGAAAAGCAAAGTGTGTAAGGTCCCCTCAAGATCCATTTGTGGCAAAAGTAAGTAAGTCAGCATCAAGATTGGTAAGTCAAACTGAACCTAACAATTTGCTAAACATTCTTGGTAATTTAAATGAACAAACTGACATGCTAAGAATGCAAAACAAGCAAAAATTTGTTTCATTTATATTTTTCCCTAAATGTAGAAAGAAACATACTTTGCATGAATGTCCACTTGATAACATTAAAATGTGTAAAATTTGTGCAGGATCACATACTACTGAAGATTGCCCATCATTACCAGGGTTGAAGGCAATTTACCAAAAGGATAATGGAGCAAATCAAGCACAAGAGCAACTTTGTTATGTAGCTCCAAGAGGGCTATGGCAACCTCATCAACCCAATATGATGCAATATCCTTATGCACAGTTTCAAGGTTATGCACAACAACCTCAAGGTAATTGGAGAACACCCTTGCCTTGGCAACCTTGGCCATCTCAATCCCAACCTCAAAACCAACCTTGGAAACCTTTGCCATCTCAATCCCAACCTCAAAACCAACCTTGGAAACCTTTGCCATCTCAATCCCAACTTCAAAACCAACCTTGGACACCTTGGCCATCTCAATCCCAACCTCAAAACCAATCTTGGCAACAAAGTTGGCAAAGGCCCTATAAAGGAAATCCACCATATCCTCAATCTTTCCCTCTTTATCCTCAATACCATCATCAATGTTATTCATACCATTCGCCTCCACCACAACATCAATATCACCCTCATTTTACCTCAATTCAACCTTTTCCATTACCATCCACACAAACACCCCAAAGATTCCCCACTCCACTACCTCCACAACCATTTCATATCCCCAACAATAAAACACCTCAATCAACTTACAAATCTGAGGTATTGCAAAATGATTCACCAGCTGTCATCGAAGAACAACAACCAGCAGAAGAAGACTCAGATAAGGTCCAAGAATCAGGGATGTCTATTGATAAAGAGGAGATATTGGAACTAGAGATTGAAAAGTCTCATGCATGCCTATCACTAGATTCTATGAATGAAGATCATATCTCCGAAGACTTGCATTTCATGATAGAGGAAAGACAAGGAAGACAATATTACATTGAATCTTGGTTCAATTCAGTCATTGGATTCCAATGCTCAATTATTCAATATCTTTTGACATCATCTAAATCAAGACAGTTGGCATCTCATATACAGGTACATATCAAAGAGTATCTTTCAAACCTGCATATGAGTTTATCTATCATCTTGTTACAAACATGGTTCCATTGGAAGTACTCATATACTTGAACAAGATTTTCTTTTTCAAGTAGAGTAGGACATAAAAAAAAAAAAGAGAAAAAAAAGGAAAAAGGAAAAAAGAAAAAAAAGAGTAAAGAGAAAAATAAGTCCTATTGTGAAAACCAGCTTGCTGGCGCAATTGGACATGAGCTTTGCTTGAAAACCAGGCAACTGGCGAGCAAATTTCACAATAAGTTCTGCAATTTCATGATGGTTTCAATCTTTCATGGTTCTTCAAATCATTCTTGGTTCTATGCTCGAGTTGGATGATGTGGAATTCCTTAAGGTCCACCTTCCAACAGATCTTGTCCCATCGACCTCAACACTTTATCCGGGATCAAGATTAGAGATTATTTGAAGTGCCTTGGAGCTTGCATTCATCAATGGCAAGCCTCCTCGTTGATAACAATGGGAATACAACAATGTCTCTTGATTATCAAATCTTGCAGGCGACTCGACTTCGACACATTCATTCGTCCCTGTCAAGATGCACTGAGGTACCTTGACACTCATTTACATTATCGGTGAGTTGTCTCGCATTGGTTAACAATTTTCATTATTGATCGGTAATCCAATGATTTCTTCCCATGCTCGACTTCGACACATCTATTCGCATGGTAAGAATTGTACCATGAATGTTGGCTTTGATGAAGACTAATGGTTTTATGGAATCAACGACAAATTGCAGCAGTGAATTTTATTATTTTCTTGTAGCAGCATGTTCATCTTTTTGTCAATTCAATAACAACTGCGGAAAGTGGCAGTTTCTGCAGCTATTGCTGTAGCAGCCTGTTCTTGTTCTTTTTGCAACTTTTTCCAGAAGGCAGTTTTGGTGCAATTTTTGCAAGAGATTGGAGCAGAAATTAAAAATTCTGAGCTTCTGGGTTTTCTCAGAATATGATAAATTGAGTAAAGCGCGGAC